>CP139505.1:269001427-269455827 GCA_021014915.2 Artemisia tridentata subsp. tridentata
GTATCATATTTGGCTTTGATACCAATTGTTGGTCACCATAATCATAACGTCTGCCAATAATCTAGAAAGAGAGTGGGTGTGTACACTTGTACCCTAGAGAGAGAAACGAGAGAGAGAGAGAGGAGAGAAAGTCTCGCAAGACTAGTAACATTGATACACACCTTATTACCCATAAGGTTGGGGGTATATATACCCTTACAACCCAACTCTGAGAGACCTCTCAACCTATTAGCTTCCCTTCGCAACTATACAAATTTTGCGAGGGTAAGTGGTCTCTCAACAACACAACATTTACAAAAACGTGCCCTATCTATATCATAGTTTGCATAGATGACCTAAACCAATGATTTACACTTTTTGTGTCCTAACACTAGGGTACAAGTGCTTTTAGAAGTAAAAAAACCATCAATCTATGTAATTCTTAAAGTTATCTTCTTATTATGACATTTATAGCAATTAAAAATGAAAAAATTATTTTGATATTGTGAAAGAAAAAAAAAAAAAAAGTAAATCATTCATTACTAGTAGGGTACTCGTGCGATGCGGCGGCGGGTATCCTGTGACTAAATTTTCTAGCAATATGGTGTTATTTGGCCATACTTTTTTTTTAACAATTAATTTACGAATAACAATAACTTTAGTTAAAATAGTAGCGTAATTGCAAGTAGTTAAATAGGTCGTTACAAGTTTATAGATGGTTTAAATGGGCTGTATTAATTGAGCAATGCTAGACACACTCACAAAATCTACACAAAAAATCCAGTCGCTGACGTGTCATCGGGTGACCGGTGCATTTTTTGGCAGTTTCTCTCTCCTCTCTCTTATTAAACTAATAACCCACTGACACGTCAGCAAGTAAATTTTTTTATGAATTTTGTTAGTGGTTCTATCATTTCTCGTATTAATTTGGATGTCTGTTACAAGTTTAGGAATTTAATACACATAATTTTTTAGACGTAATATTTCTTTGTGTTTATGCAACAAACTATAGAAATTTTCTATAATTGACAAGTGTTTTTTATTTAGAAAATGGCCTAATATACTTTGTATAGTATTACTCATAACATAGACCGGTTTTATAGTCACCTCAACACCAACAATTGTAAACTCACATGTTAAATATCCACAAAAAGGGTGGTTAAAATGACAGAACGAAGACACATTCTTGTCAAACTTTAGGATAAAATTTTGAGTATGATATGTCGGGAATTATATCAAGAAGAGCAATAAGGATATGCCTAGTAATTACGGAGTAATAAGATTTGACTTTTCATTCTCAACTTACATGGATATGCCTAACGTTATTGGGCTTATCAAGTAACCTGCTTATCAACCGATTTGTGGTCTAGCGGTAACCGCTTAGTTGGTTAAGCGTGCTCGTGTGAGAGTAGTATTGGTTTGGGTGACTTGCCGGAAGTCTTCACATGAGGGCCACAAATCTCTGTTGGTATTAGGCAATGAAGAGGAGAGCCTGTAAGCAAATGTTGTGCAAGTTCGAATCCGAGCCGCCCCCGGTTTTCATCCGGCCGTTACTCCAGCGAGGAAACTCGTGTGGAGGCGGTACGGTTTCCGGGCGGAAGCCGTTAAAAATCTCCACTACGCCAGTGTGGGCCCGGTTCAGACAACATAATCTGGGTACGTAGTGAATGAGAGTCTGTCAATGTGACGGGTGCAACTTCAATCCAAAAATTGAAAGTCGCCTTCCAAAAAACAACAAGGAAACTGCTTGTCTTTAGCAACTTCCTGGAGCACCATAATAATTTTTTTGCCGCTAAAGAACGTATATAAATAAATGTGAAACCCATTTAGTTAAAAATATTGCTGTATCTAAGCTACATATAAATCATTTTATACCCTCTATATTTATTCTCTCTAAAACTTTTTAAAATAAATTTTAACCATTACAAGTTCTTAAACGATGTTTGCAATTATAATGCATAAATTCATATATACAACAACTTCAATTGATGTTTAGATCGACGTTCACTTAAAAATACAATATATATAATGAGATATACTAGAACTACATAAATTTAACAAAACAAAATTCACAAAATGATGTATCTTAATGACTATTTGCTACAAGTATGAGATGATTTTTTAAAAAAATAGAAAAAATATCAAATATTAACATGACACATCATTTTATGGATGTACAATGAAAAAAAATATCACCTGTTAAAGAGTTAAACTTGTACTTGCATGAAATTCTCTTTGAAAATTTTAAATATTAATTACCTATCGTCAGAATGTGCGACCCCAACAGTATTATTATAAATTTGATTGATGATGAATCGACTTATACAGAACTTCAATTTTGAATCGTACATGATAACCATACATCCTGGGTGTTTTCAAATAATTTGTGCTCACCCTCCGTTGTAAAATGTTTACTTTGTCGGGTTGTAGTTTGCTAAAAATGAAGGGGTCCACATGTAGGGGTGTTCCTAGTAGTTCCCTTTTGAATCAATTATATTATCTTAATTAAGAGTAAATACATAATTGTCCCTATGTTGACGAAAATTTCATTACCATCCCTCAAACTTAAACAATTTGCCATGTATCTCCCTAATCGCTGCCAAAGAATAACATAATAGTCCTTTTCTTAACCGTGTTAAGGAATTCCGTTATAAAATTAGACATTAGCCCCTGTTAGTAACAACTGTATAATTCGTCTATCCTTTATAATAACAGTCGTTTATAATTTGACTTTAGATACGTTTTTAAACGTTTTCATACATTTTCGTACGTTTATATACGTTTTTATCCGTTTTTTTACGTTTTTCTTACGTTTTCATCTTTTTTCTTACGTTTTTATTCATTTTCGTCCATTTTTATATGTTTTCGTCCGTTTTTTTACGTTTTGGTATGTTTTTATCCGTTTTCATTCGTTTTTATGCGTTTTTATCCGTTTTCGTCCGTTTTAATATATTCTTATACGTTTTCATCATTTATTATACGTTTTTATCTGTTTTCGTCCATTTTATACGTTTTCGTCCGTTTTTATATGTATTTCTTACGTATTCATACGTTTTTATCTATTTTCATCCGTTTTTATATGTTTTTATCCATTTTCGTTCATTTTTATATGTTTCGTCCGTTTTTTATGTTTTGATATGTTTTTATCCGGTTTCATCCGTTTTTATATGTTTTCTTACGTTTCTATCAATATTTATACGTTTTTGTCCATTTTTCTTACGTTTTTGTCTATTTTTATACGTTTTCATCCTTTTTTATACGGATAAAAACGTATAAAAATGGATGATAACGTAAAAATAGACAAAAACATAAGAAAAATGGAAAAAAATGGATGAAAACAGATAAAAACATAATTAAACGTATAAAAACATATGAAACGTAAAAAAAAGCGTATAAAACGGATGAAAACAGACCAAAACATTAGAAAAACGGACGAAAACTTACAAAACAGATGAAAACGGAATAAAACATAAGAAAATATATACAAACGGATGAAAAAAGATAAAAACTTAAGAAAATAGGACAAAAACGTATAAAAACGGATGAAAACAAATAAAAACATAAGAAAACGTATAAAAATATATGAAAATGTAAAAAAAAAAGGCGCATAACAACCGAAGAATATGGATAAAAACATAAGAAAACGATAAAACGATGAAAACGATGAAAACGGATAAAAACATATCAAAACGTAAAAAAAAATGACGAAAACATATAAAAAACGGACGAAAATGGATAAAAACGTAAGAAAATGTATAAAAACGGATGAAAACGTATAAAAACAGATGAAAACGGATAAAAACGTATAAAAATAGATGAAAACGGGTAAAAATATATCAAAATGTAAAAAAAACGGACGAAAACATATAAAAACAGACGATAATGGATTAAAAACGTATAAAAAAGATGAAAACGTATAAAAACGGATAAAAACGTATAAAAAACGACGAAAACGTATAAAAATGGATAAAAATCTAAGAAAACGTATATAAAGGATGAAAACGTATAAAAACGAACGAAAACGTATAAAAACGTATCTAAAGTCAAATTATTAATGACCATTATTATAAAAGATAGACGATGCAACAGTCGTTAACCAACAGGGGCTAACATGTAAATTATAATGGAATACACTTAACACCCGTTAAGAAAAGAACAATTCATGTTATTCTTTGGCAACGATAGGATGATACATGTAATTTTTAAGTTTGACGGACGGTACGTGAAATTTTCGTCAAACCACATGACCATTTATATAATTTACTCCTTAATTAATTATGATGTTGTTATAGACCCGCTGTTTCAAACAACCAATAATATGCTAACTATGGACTAAATTCCAAAAACTATTCTTTTAGAAGGAATCAACGAATAATTTTCTTCTCTTATAAAATAAAAAATGCGCCGAGAAAATAGTACGTGTGAATTTTGTGTACACCACGCTGTCAGTTTATCGTTTTCCTAACGGATCAACTTTTTTATACACCCCATCATGGTTATCTCATCACAGGTTTGGCCCTTCAATAAGCTTTGCGTTTTGAAATTTTGACTTTTCACTAAATTAAAACAACAAGCTCACCCACCAAAAAAGAAACCCAGACAGATTAAGCTCGACAAACAAGCTTAATTTACTGAAATCATCATCGCGCATTAAAGAGCACAGCTGCGTCTTAAATCATTACAGATGTTGTCGTGAAGGGAAACATTATTTGGTGATGATAACAACAAACTATGAAATATAACACTTATAATAAGAGGACACTAACATTGATCCTATATAAGGTTTTACCTATAACTATCCGTTCTTGCATTTGTTTTAGTTTTTTGAAGGATAATTTAACGATAAAGGCAACCTATCAATTAGATAGGCGTAAAACAATTACATATGAGGAGAAGCGTCACTATACGGATTACAAAACTGAACGGTGCATCTTAATTAAGCATCTTATTTGTCCTCTAGTGAAAATCCAAGAAAAAATCTATTTGATGTCGCTAAAACTAAACTCTTTCTACCGTTAAATTCTTTTTACAGTCTCGAACACGTCTCTTTTTTAAGATGCCATAACACCCAATATGAAGTTGTTTGAACTACTACACGTCTTCTCCACAAGTTGTGTTATAAGAGCATGGGGTACACTCGGCAGGTAACTGGCGCCATGACCACCAGCCAACCATAACCGACGACGCACGGTATCGTTGCTGGCGCCATGGCTGCTGGCGCCATTGTGGCCAGCCCACACCATTGACTTTTATTTTTTTTGTGAATAATTCGAACATTGGGAAGAATGGAGGAAGAATGAGCCGTTTGGCAACGGTAATATAAACGTTTGACATGCATTAAAAAAAAAAAAAAAAAAAAAAAAAAAAACACCCCTAAAAATCCTATAAAAACCTCCTTATTCTATCATTTTTCACACACACACACCTCCAATTCAATTTATACTTCAATAATACTCAACTTTCTTTCAATTATGGATCCAAATAATCCAACGACACCTATTACGACCCTTATGATGTTTATTTTCAAGACGATCGGCACTTCGCAATGCGTTTGATGATACTTGCAATTTGATGTAGAATTAGCTTTTTGGTCAACATTCCTAAGGCAATTAAGCACAAGGGATCCATGAAAATCACCCACAGGACACTTCTCAATAAAGATTGTCGACGTCATGGGACCCGCTGTCCTTTGTGTGCTTCATGTGCCTTAGCACATTTAGAACCCTTTACTAAATGCATACATGTTTTACACTTTGAAAAGATTTAAGAAAGCCCACTTCAGCGGATGTTGAAAAAATATATGCATTGCATGAAGAAAAACATGGACTCCCGGGAATGCTCGGGAGTATTGATTGTATGCATTGGGATTGAAAAATTGTCCCAAAGGCCTTACAAGCTCAATTCAAAAGACGTGATCACAAATACCCAACTCTTATGTAGAAGCGGTTGCGGATAAAAAATTATGGATTTGGACATGCATATTTTGGTGTCCCGGGGTCAAATAATGATCTTAATGTGTTATATGGTTCCCCGTTATTTGATGATGAACTTGCCGGTACAGCTCCGGAATGTCCATTTGTAGTAAACGGACATACATATAAGAAAGGTTACTATTAAGCCGACGTATTTATCCGACATGATCCGTGTTTGTCAAAACGTTTTCTGTTGCAAGGAATGAAAAAACGTTAAAATTTAAAAGAGTTCAAAAGTTCTAGAAAAGATATTGAACGAGCTTTCGGAGTCCTACAAGGTCGTTGGGGAATTATACGAAACCGCACGTGCTTTCGAAATCAACGCGTTGAAAAGAATCATATATTGTTGTATAATGTTACACAACATGATATTGGAAGACGAAGGATTCGAAGTGAATTTAAGAGATGTGTTCGTTGATCCAAGGCCGAACATGCTAGAGACTTGGATCGAAAGATGTGATTTACATGTTAGAAAAAACAAAGAACTTCGAGATAGAAAAGTGCACGACGATCTTGACAAGACCTTGTGAAGCATGTATGAAACCTTAATTACTAGGTTTTTATCCGTTATATTTATGTACTAGGTTTTTATTTTTATGCATTCTTTTTTTAATGTATTTATTTTTTTTTTATTTTTTTTAATGTAATGAAGTTTATTTTCGTTATATTGTGTATGTTTTATTTTATGTAAAAAAAAAAAATATAAAAAAAAAATAAAAAAAAAAAATAAAAAATATAAAATAAGACCGACGACACCACCTTTTCTGTCATGGTAACCAAATTATGCTTGTGATTTCTGGTGTAATTATTTCAGACCTGAACATTACTTTTTGAGCATGACATTAGGTTATCAGAATGTGTTTAAAATAATGAAAATTGCATTGCGTCAATAGACTTCGTGAAACGCTGTCATTTGATTGATGGAGGAGGAATTTGGGAATGTTGGGACTTCAAATATTTAGTGGGAATGATACTGAATTCTAAGTTTTAGCCCAAATCTTTGAAAAACTTGCTCCACCGTTTTCAAGTTTTAATTTTTTATATTTTGACACATATATTTTTGTAAGTTTTTATTGAATGATTACAAATCACATCTTTTTTTTGTAGAATATGGATAAATTTAGAAGTATTTAGGCTTTTCTTATTTAATATTTAAGAAAATAATAATAATAATAATTTGATTATTACTTAATAAGGTATGATTTGATTTTTTTGAAATGTAAAAGTCCCCACTAGGGTTTTGTTTTATTATATAAAAGATATATATATATTCTGGTGTCATGGGTAACGGCCAGAATGTGGTGCCTTGGAATTTCTGGTGTCATAGAGATTTTTGCTGACGTGACAGACATTTTATGGCTCATAGGTACCCAATGCTCTAAAACAATCAAAACTTGTTCATTCGAAAATCACATACACTACGTCGAAACGCTGTCATATACGGGTATGTTTGGCAAAATTAGCTTATGGTACAAGCTGTAAACTGTAAGCTGTAAGCTGCAAAACTGTTAATATAAGTTATAAATTGTATCTTTTTTCAGGACAATGTTGTTTGAATTAATAAAGATGTAAAATGACATAAAAGAAATATCTATAATTATAAACAAATGTTTGGAGGGTATATTAGTAATTTAAGGTTTTAACAGCTCCAAGATGTTTAAAAAGTTTCATAAATCAGCTTTTCATTTAGAGCTATTTGTTTGAAATAAAAGCTTGAAGTTAATGTATACCAAACGAAAACTATTATTTTAAAAAGATTATTTTTGTAACAAAAAATTAACAACTTCTAAAAAAACCCTACCAAACAGACCCTACATTCACAGGAATCACAATTTTCTTGACCTTTTCAAATAAAATCACTTTCCATTATTTAATACTCTACAAAAAATCACAAGGAGATAAAAGTGTAAATACAATCCAATCCCCTAGGCCCCTACTCCACCAGCACAAAACACAAAAACAAACACAAAACACTCGGTTCTATACATTCCTTCCCATTTCCTTTAAATCATCTCCACAAATCTTGTCTTCTTCAATTCCCTCATAAACCAATCCTCCATTTCATCAACTTAAACAATCCACCAAAACTATATACAATAGATATATAGATACACATATAAAGATTTGTACATCTGAGTCAAAAACTCGATCTTCGGAAACCTGTTAACAGATTTATATTTCAAGTCAAAAACATACCTGAGTTAAGCCGCGTACATTTGAGTTAAATAAAAAAAACCCTGCAGATGAGGTGTAAGAAACATTACACCGATCTAAGCAGCACCATAGGCGTATGCTCAAGTTGTCTCCGAGAACGTTTAATACATGTCATCGTAATCCAAGAACAACATAACCAAACCCTAGAAACCCTAAAACACCATAATTCCGTCACCAGCCGCAAATCAGATTACTCCGATCCGCCACGTCATCACCACCACAGCCACTCCGATCAGCTCTTCTACACTACACCACAAGTAACAACATCAGCAACAGCTCCTAAAAAAAGAAGCTTTATCCGCTTCCTTTCGTTTCAAAATTTTTTTAGATCTAGACACAAAAACGAAGATAATGATGCCACGTCATCATCCTCATGGATATCGAGCATTTTACACCGTCGTAAGAAGACTGTTCACGTGGATGAATCAGTTGTGACCGCACCGGTGCGACGGCAGTACTGCCGTGACCGAGGAATGTCACCGGCGAGAAACTCCGACGACGAAGGTGGCGCGTGTGATGAGTCATGGAAGAATACGCCACGTAGGATGGGACGACGTGGACATGCAAGGAATGGATCTGGATTGACGTTTTGTGTGAGTCCGTATATAGTAAGGCCTAGTCCTAATAGGCATTGGAATGATGGTGGTGGTGTGTCAGGTGAAATTAGGGTTGCTAATTTGATGAATACGAAAGCGTTTTGTGCTAATAGATCAAGGAAACTTGCCGATTTTGGAAGGCCCAGTCAAAACCGGTGATTTTTTTGTTTTTTTTTTTTTTTTTTTTTTTTTTGGTTTTTTGTAATTATTACGAGTATGGAATGTGAGTTTGGTATAGATTACATTATTGATATGATATGATTAATAACAATTGTTTGTTTTATGCTCTATTAATAATTCATGCTATTTAAAAATTACTGTAGGATTTAGATTTTTGTTGAGCTATTGTAAATTTTTCAGATTATTATAGTGGTGTTTGTCTAAAAAAATGTTTGGTAACGTAGCTTTTGTTGTAATACTAATTTGTAAGACAACTCTAAAATGCTCAAAGCTACTAAATGATACTTTATGGAGAGCTAAAAAATAATCATTTCGAAAAAAAAGAAGATAAAACTACTTGCACTGCTTGCCAAACGAGCATTAAAACTAAAACACTTAATGCTCACCGCTCCTAAATGCTTTTAAAATGCTCTGCGCCAAACAGTCAAACACAATGTTGGATTGCCGTATCTAGCATGCCATGGACGAAGCGTAAATGTGTGATAAACAAGACATCGATTGTTATTCTCGTTTGTACCACATTAGTTTATCAATGAAATGCTTGTATGCTACATATCATGATGAGAAATTCTTGACAATTTTAGATGAGTTGGATCGAACTAAGCGATCTTTAGTTAGTTTGGGGAAAAAAACACAAGTTGCATTGCGTATTGTCAAGTGTTTTATTGCCATCTCTAGTAGTTAGAAAAAGTTGGCATAAGCGGTCATTTTGTACTCAAAAGAGTTGCTATAAATCAGAAAGACAAAATTTGTTGTAGAAGATCTTTGTTAACGACCAACCAAAGTCTCTATCAATTTCCTAAACTTTTCCAATGACACAGATTTTCTGGTATGTATATTGTGGTTTTTGTTTTAAATAACAAGATTTGCCTAAAATAAGTGTAACGAGTGGGACGACCCCCTGCGTTGCGGGGGAAGGTGGGTGGGAGTGTTCCCCAATTTTTTTTGTTGGAAAAATTATTTCGTTAATAATGGCGCAAATTTCATAATTTTTCGAGACCGTTTGGTACGAAAAATAATAAAAACAAAAACAAAGAAAAATATATTGATTTCGAGAAAGTATTGCATATTTATACTCGTTTTTGTTGGAAAAATTATTTCGTTAATAATGGCGCAAGTTTCATAATTTTTCGAGCCCGTTTGGTATGAAAAATAATAATAATAATAATTAAAAAAAAAAGTTCGGCTACTGTAGCATGAAAAAAAAAAAAAAAAAATAAAAAAAAAAATAAAAATACGGCTACTGTAGCATGAACAGTAAAAAATAATATTTTATTTTTTTGGCAGAGTTGGGTTTTAATATATAGATATAATACTATTTCAAAGAGCTAATAATCAATCCAACGTACTATTAAGCATAAGTTTTAGGGAAAAATAACAATTTCTTTATTTGAAAAGGAGAATTGTTGAGAAAAACGGTGGTAAATCATTCTTTGTCAAGAGTTACAGCAAAATTTAGGAGGTGCTTGGTGGGAGGTTAAGGGGGTGGGGAATGGGTAAGGTATTCAAAAGTGCTCGTCTCACTCATTATTTAGTGCTTGGTTAGGGAGTGCAAAGGGATTGATTACCCCGTAGTGGGTAATAAACCATTATAAAGTAAATTGGGGGTAAAGGATTGATTATCCACCTCAATCATTCCTTTGCATTCCATTTCTCTTTCTCTTTCTATTTCCCCTTCCTTTTCTCTTTTCCCACTTTGAACCAAGCGGTCCGTCAGCTATTAATAACTTCTGCTGGAACCATATTCAAGCCAAAAATTACGCTTTTTAGCTAATAAAGTATATAAATCCTACGTCCTATAAATATTGTTATTTATTCAAGAAGAGTTGACAATTTTATAGAAATATCAAATTCCACAACTACCCTCAAAGTACAAGGTAACCAACCCCTATTGTCCCCACCAATTTTTTTTTCTTCAAATACCCTTGAGGCGGAGGTCGCCCAAAAATCTTGGGCGGATTAATTAGTAATGTGACATGTGTCCCTAGGTGTGACCCCACCAGGTACACTTTAGCACATGCATTATTTGGGCGACTAGGCCCACAAAACTTGGGCGACTTGATCTGTTTGTCTTTTTCTAAAAAAGTATGGTCTTTTTTTATTGTTTTCTAGTACATATATCTTGGGCGAATGGGTCCCACTGTTCTTTATTCTTGGGCTACTTGTTATGTAAATTACTATCCTAACCTTAAAACAAACACCAATCAAGAACCACTGTTTAAAATCAAATTACCACCACAAGACACAAACACTTTTGATCAACAAAAAAAGCATTTCAAAGATGCCAAGATCACCACCTCACCACCACCATCCTCACCACCCACCACCAGTGGCTCACCACCACCCTCCACCACCTGTAGTCCACGTGGTCCACCACCCTCCACCTCCACCAGTGGTGCACCACCCACCACCTCCAGTTGTCCACCACCCTTCTCCACCAGTTGTCCACCACACCATCATCATCACTAGTTTACTATATGTGATGGGTGGATATGATGCAGATCTACTGGCTAGAAGCACTTTGTTGTGATATGGGATGCTATGTTGTTTTTATGTATTCATAGCAAATAATAGTTGATAGTCTTGTGTACTCCGTACTTAGTACAATGGATGTGGAGTCTGGTGAACGGGGTCATTCACTATCAAAAGATGCAGACCCAACACTCCAGCCATTGTTGTTGGGGAAATTTCGCGAAGGATGATGTTTTTTTGTTGTTGTAGATAATGTGGTGTTAATACTCTGCACCATATCTAATAAGCTGGACTCCTACTGATTCTTTTAGGCAGCCGAAAAGGGGATTTTAATCCACTATTTGAAGTTACTGTTTGTAATATTTGTGCAACTCATTCTCTGAACATGTACAAAATTGTTGTATCTTAAAAGTTTGCATTTAATACCTCTAGACCCCATCTTGATGTGTGAAATTTGGGTCTAGTTGGGAATTTGGTATGATCAATCTTCATATTTAAAAAAAAATGGCTTCTTTAAAGTCTTTTGTATTGATACTTTAACTGATCCATATCACTTCTATATATCTGTGTAATTTTCTTTCGGTATGTACAGTGCTACTATGATATGAGTGGTGGTGGTGGTGGTGAGAGAGGGTGGTGGTTGTTATGGATGATCACACAATTAATTTTTATTAAATAATTAACAAGTCGCCCAAGAATAAAGAATAGTGGGACCCATTCGTCCAAGATATATGTACTACAAAATAATAAAAAAAGACCATATTTTTTAAACAAAAAGACAAAATAATAAAGTCGCCCAAGTTTTGTGGGCCTAGTCGTCCAAAAAATGCATGTGATAACTTGTACCTGGTGGGGACAATACTAGGGACACATGTCACATTATTATAATACCCGCCCAAGATTTTTGGGCGACCTCCGTCTCAAGGGTATTTGAAGAAAAAAAACCTTAGTGAGGACAATAGGGGTGGGGACATTGTACTTTAAGACCAAATAAAGAATTTTCCCTTATAGAAATATCAAATTTGACCGTTTCTTTTGGTCGGTTGATTGACATAAAAGTCTAGGCAATATAAATGGTCGAGAGAAGAAGATTGTGATTATAGGCTTTTTTAGCGAGACAGGTTATGTGGACCCCCTACATGGGTATCAAATCATTAGATGCTGCAGACGGTTGTATTGTTTGGTTCACAGGTTGTACATGCCGCTAATAAGGGTTTCTCTAACATAACCCCTTTTTGTTCAAAAATAGGCTTTTGGTACCATTAATTTTTTTGTTATGTTTTTTTTTGTTGGTACTATAACGTGTCTTGATAAAGGTCTTTTATTTAATTTAGCTATTATTTTGAACTTCAAGCTACTAACTTTACATTGATACTAAAAGATTATCCACGCATAGCGACAATGTTGATTTGTGTGTTCATTTCTTTACATGTATATAAGTGTAGAGTAAGTGAGAATGAAGAAAGTTAATTAGTTGTTTAAATTGTAGTTAACTATTTAAATATTTAATAAACTGTATTGACTTTTATAAGTAAAATTTTTTATTTTAACAACATTACTCATTTTTAAATTTTTAAGTTTTAAACAAATGTATATTTCTTATATGTAGTATAGATAATGAATAGCAGTGCAACGGATACTATAATAGCATGTCTGAGTTTAAATATGTCATGTATTATTGGCATTCAATTCAACGAAACGTGGATACTGTAAGATGTGATATATTGATTGATAATAGTGTTTACATAAGACCCGATATTTATACTAATGACTAAGATAACACTTGGGTTGGGGCCTAAACCAATACCAATACAAATACTAGTCTAACACAAATACTAATACACGTCCAATACAAATAAGTCCACTTAACAGCCCCCCGCAATTGGAGCGGCAGGGAAATGAATGCTCAAACTGTTTCGAAACTCAAAAAACAAAGCAGGCGGTACTTGTAGATTCACCAATGATGTGCTTTAGGACATCAAAATTTTTACAATGATCTTTAATTAAAGAAGTAACCCCAGGCGACATAATTAGATTTGTCTACATCAATTTTAAGAGGAATAAGGTTGGTAATACAGTTAAAGATATAAAGTTCATCAGTGTGTGATAGGGTAGGAGGAGGGGGAGTATCATTATTCGTCATTATGAACGAATGTTTGGTAAGACGTTAAGGTGAAGGGTGAGGAAAAGTTCGACTTATAGTTGTTGAAGTCTAGGAAAAAAATAATCGAGCTTTTTTCAACTGATGTTGCAAACAAAGAAAAAAAGCGGAGACAATCGAGCTTTAATCAACTAAGTAGAGAAAAGGGTTTGAAAATCGACTCTTAAATCGAATTCCGAACAAGTACTATGAATACCACAAAACCAAAGTATCATCTTCATACATCCCAAGAATCTTAAATTAATTTTGTCGAACAAAATCAAACTTATTGGTTACTAACCAAAAACGAACAAACAAATATGCTAGATTGTTATGCACCTAATGTAGTTAATATTCCCACCGACCCATGAATTCTACCATCCAATTAAAACTTAGGGTGCGTTTGGTTCGTAAGTGGGATTGAAATTGGATTCGGATTTGGGAAATGTTTGAAAGATGTGGGAAAGGTTTGAGAAAAAATATAGATTTTGAATTAAATAAAGAGAGAGAAAATAAATGATTGATTATTTTATTTTATGTATTTTTTTTTAAAATTATATATAAATTTTGATTAATGTATAAAAAAATGTGAGTTAGTTGTGAGTGTGAGGACCACTAATATTGCAAAATGACAAAAAATAAATATTCAATCCGGATTTTTTTTTATTCCACCCAAAATTGCCAAGAATCAAATCTATCAATATTTGATAGATTGATTCCATTCCTCGGGGCCCACCATGCAAACAAACACAAATTTTTTAGTTTCTTTCATTCCATTCCCTTCAAAACCTTGAATCAAACGCACCCTTAGTATATCATAGGTTCCTAAATATTAATTCAAACAATCTTAAGAATTTACGAATGATCAAATCCAAAAACGAATCGACAAACAAAAACCCAAGCACAAAATCTATTCTTCAATACAAACAAATCTTCAACAAAAAAACAACTGTAATTCGATCCAACCAAACCCAAAACACACTTTCTTTCTTCTTCTTCTTCATAGCTAAATGAACCTAAATCCTAACTATACCAAAAAAAAAAAAAAAAAAAAAAAAAAAAAAAAAAAAAAAAAAAAAAAAATCCTTTTTTTAGAACAACCACAACGATCCTTTTTTTAGATAAAGGGTTTCCCCGGTAAATGTATTACTCCAAAAAATGTTTAAGTACAAAGGATATGGGTGAAGTCTCATATCTCAGCCCGTTACATAGGCAGGAAAGCTTACATAACAAGACACTTTCTATCCTTTAAACAAGAAAAAAACCACTACTCAATAGGTTAAATAAGACACCTATCAAAAACAAAATCACTACCTACCAAGACCTTGAAGCTTGATATCATACATGTCATAGAAAGAATCTAATTGCCCTGGTAAATCATAGACCTGGTCCGCATAGTCATCATAGTAATCTTTAAGCTCGTGCCCACCCCCTATCGAAGCGAGAAAATTAGCCATAGGATTATCCGGTGGAAGCACCTCCTCATCACCACTGTCCGAAACAACCACTTCCCCCACCTTAGAAAATGGGTTACCCACCTTAACATATGGAGAAGAAGAGAAACTAGGCTTAGAAGCCGTCACCTGCTCCTTATCTTTCAAGTCAATCACAAGCTGCTCTTGTGAATCCTTACTAGTCTTTTGAGACCCATCCACCTTAGCTTCCTTTTTATTAGCCGGATAATCAACCTTTTTTAGAGGATGACCATCATTATCCACAAGAGTAGCTTTCCCCTCAATAATTAGCTTTTCAAGCTTTACAATTTTCTCAACAATAGGAGTAGGACAAGGAATACCATTCTCATCAGTATCATCCATAGCAAGAGCATCAAATAGGTTTGATGTAGCAATTTTCATCCCACTCGTACTTGCCTCATTATTAATTTTCTCCTTATTAGCATCCGGCTTCTTCGATACACCTACATACACCTGCTTAGGCTTAGAAGGCTTAAATTTAGCCCCTTTACCCACATCAATACCACGAGACGGCTGTTTCTGAGGCATTTGAACCCCAACCTTTTTCCCTTTAGCCTTACGATTTTGTACCTCACTGAAACCATCATTCGTCTTCTCCAAAGTAGTAGAAGCTTCCGCAACCACATTAATGTCACTACGAACCGCCTCCTTAACACATTTAGGACAACTCATACGGTCATGGCCAAACACTTTACACTCCTCACAATGAGGAGACTTCCATTCATACTCGACCTTGATGCATGCTGTAATAAAACCACTATCATCCTTTTTGGGGATAACCATAGTAACTTCGCGTTTTAATTCAGAATCCAATGATAATTCCACTAAAGCACGAGCAAAGCTAATATGTCCCCATGAATCAACACACATTGAGCTTGTAAAAGCATCTAAGATAATCGGTTTCCCAACTTGTGTAGCTATCAAGCTCAAGCCATCTTCAGAATATGCAAGTAAAGGTACATTATGCAATTTAATCCACACAGGAACTTTAGTTACCTCACTTTTGGTTAGCGACACATCAGGAGTTCATTTAGTAAGAATGAGAGGCGAGTTACGGATTAACCAAGGGCCCCGCTGAAGCACATTATCTACACTCTCTTTAGATTTAAACTTAAAAAGGAAAACACCCCATCATTTTTCATAAGTTTCTTCAAACCAAACTTACCCCAGGTATTTGTGACATAGTTTTGAACAATCGGGAAGGCAATATTCATGCCAACAAAGAAATCTATAAGAGTATTATCATACCGGTTTAAAACACTCTCCATAGCAGCCTTTGGTAACAAAGTGTCATGATTTGCAATACGATTCTCATTAACCAAAGGTCGAAAGTTAACCTTCCTAGTGACACGTTCCGGGCTTTAAACATTACCCAAGAAAGGAGCACCCATGTGCACACTAGGGCTTGTTACAGAAGCTTTAGGAACCGTTTGCACACCACTACAAATCGGCATAGCATTCTCCGCATTCTTTAATTCAATATCGCGCATTGCTTCCTCAAAATTCTTACAAGCATCCAATACCACCTTATCAATACCATCCGTTTGCACATGTTCAGCCATAGAAGTAAAAGCATCACCACCAATACCACCATTACCACTATTACTCGACGCACTATTCTCCTTAATCGATGTACTCATAGTAGGACTAGTACACGGCTCATTGATTCCCTGATTCACACACTTCTCATTCATAGAAAAGGTCAAAGGATTAGAAGAAGAGGATTCACCACTCTTAGAACTAGTTTGATCGGCGAAACTAGAAGAGGAACTCAAATTCGTACCACCACTACCACTCGACACACCTCTATCAAATTTATCAATGGGTCTCGCACCTTTGGTCACGCTATTAGCATTCAAAAAACCCTTTTCCATCTCTCTCAAACCCACTAACAATACCAAACAGTAATCAACAAAAGCAAAGAGTAAACAACAGCATGCATGCAATCGAACAAGAAGAAGAAAACCCTAACCGAAATAGTTGAGGTTTAATGCGACACACCACAAGATTCTAACCCCCAGTCATTATATATGAGATCGATTATAAAACAATAATCAAAGAAATCAAGCCACCGACCTTAAAAAATTATAAGAATTGATAACAAATGCGTTGCAATGATCAGATCCAATAAAAAAAGATGACAAAACCTAAAATAAAGAATAGAATTCTCACACCAAACCGTCAAAGAAAGCCAATAGAATTGTCACAACACATATACCAAGGAGGAAATTGCTATAATAAATTCAGAATAAGGTTTAATTAATAATATTGAAGGAGAAATCGATTTAGAAAAAGGATGTAGGAATCGTCATGGTCGCCGCCGAGAGAGAATTTTATTTAGGGTTTTTTCTTTTAATGTTTTCCACACCGATCCTTTAATCTAAATGAATGAATAAACAAACCCTTTTTTCATGGCAAAAGAACTAAATCCTAATTAAACAGAAAATAACTGGCATCCCTTCGAATCACGGACGAGTAGCCGTTCACCAGATGATAGAAAATTTTTGTTGGTGGGTCTTACCTAAAGCTCGAATACTATGTAAGACGTGATATATTGATTGATAATAATGTTTACATGAGATCCAATATTTATACTAATGAATAACTTAACACTTGAGTTGGGGCCTAAACAAATACAAATACAAATACAAATACTTGTCTTTACACATAAATCCACTTAACAAATACAAATCATTAATAAATTACATGCTTCGTATTCAAATTCAGATCTAATCTAGTTTTAGCTTATGGAAATCAACCAATATCTAACAATTTAACCTAGTTAATAAACATTTGCAAATTTTAAGTGACAATGAAATGAATCTAACTGCCCAAATTGACATAGGAGGTGATTCTTAAATTGGATCAAGTTGTTTACGAATCTAAAAGATAGAGGAAGGAGCTAGCTCATTCTCAACGACAATAAAACTTGTGGAAAACTAGAAGGGGGTTGAATAGTTTTGCTCTTTAAATTTAGCTTTGAAAATCATTATGAACAAAGAATAACAATATGTATGTATAAATTCAAGACAATAAATAAGTGAGAGATCAAACCAAACACGATGGTTTATAGTGGTTCGGTCACGAAAATTCTCTTCGCCCTACTCCACTCCCAGAATTTCATAATCGAGAGTTACTTCACTAATTCAACAACTTCCCTTCTTGGCGGAGAAAATCGCACAACATCGCTTACAATTTTACCGATGCAAAGCTAGATATTAAGTGCTAACTAGGCAGAACCAACCTTTCTCTAGAGGTGTTTTAAGGCCTAAAACACTAACATATCTCACTCTAGTTTGGAGTATAATAGCGAATATGACTTTGAACTATAATAGTTGAATATGGTAACACAACAAGGTTGCAAATACAAACTACAACAACACAAAAGACTTGAACTTTTATTGTGTTCTTCCCTTGCTAAAAGTGGATCACTTTGAATGAATTGAAACAAGATAATGATCAAATATTATTATGTGTTGGGTCCGCTACGCATACGTTCATGCAAGCCATGAAGGACATGAACAACAGTTTTAGCAAGTGATGAAATATGATGAACATCAACATTGTTGAGGTTGGGTTTGCTTGAGAATGACTCAGACACGCTAATAACACCATTTGTACTTTTCAACTTTATAAATCTTATTAGAATTGAATCAAAGATTTACAATGGATAGCCTACGCAAAACTACCCCAGTTGATGACAGATTAAATCTCCAAAATCAAACAACAAGTGGCAGCTAGCTTTGCTTTGTTGTTCTTAGGAGAGGAGGATCCTAACTATAATACTTTGTATTATTTTCTATGTTTGAATCTCTACTTAACTCGGTTACAACCTTTGATTTATGTAGGAAGGGAAACAGTGGTTGCACATTGGTCCACAGTAACTTGTCCACTTGCAATAGATAGGCGCATGCCTAGTAGGTTAGTCTGGAGCGTACTTTTGGCTTACCCGATTTGACAACTTATAGCCCCAATGCATGTTTCTCGTATATCGATAAGTACTTGAACTTATCTTCCCAAAGAAGTTTCCCGCCCATGCATTCAGAGGTTGAGGTTGTAAAACCTGAATCAAGTCTTCAGATTCATTGAAACATTTGTTAGATCTCAGTGACCCTGGTGTTGTTTGTAGCTCCTTGTAAATCACTCCCTGACACACCATCAGTTTGTGAAGTTTTTTCTTCAGTTGGTCTTTGACGTCCCTGAAGCTAGATAGTTGGTTGAGCTTTATACAACACCCACTGATTTCTTTTATCAGTGAGTAACACTTTCTGAATAATAATCAGGGAGATATGTTCTCTGATAACTATCAGGGAGTATCTCACTTCTGATAACTATCAGGTTCACATTGATAGTTATGAACTGACATTCTTTCTGATCTTTATCAGAGACTTTATGCTCACTGAACTTCAGAAGATTCATTAGGTTTTTTATATTTAAATACTTGGCAGAGACAATTTGGGTTGATTTCAGACCCAACATTATGAATGATAGTTTTTAGCAATGCTTGAGATCTGTTTTCAAAGGGAACTTCTATCAGTGTACCATGGATCCACGGATCCTTGCTGGATCCGTGAATCTGTAGGATTCGTGGCTTTGCGGTCCACAAAAAATAAATCCGTTTTGAAATGTCTTTCAACGTTTGTTTGCATTGTTTCCATTCTAGAATGCTTAGGGAAGAGTTGTAGCAAAGCATGTTTGATGTTTTTCTAAAGTGTTAAACACTCAAATGCTAAAAATGTTTAATAACTGTTTTTTTTAAAAAAAAAAAAAAAAAAAAAAAAAAAAAAAAAAAAAAAAAAAACAATTGATGCCTTCATTTTTTGTTTTGGATTATTACAAGAATGGTTAATCCATCTTTCAATGAAATATGATATTTGAATCAATTCCTAAATTGAAAGATTCTTGCTAGTTGTTAATTTGTATTTAGAAAACATTTTATTTAGAGTGAAGTTAAATAAAATTGATATGAATGTTTGTAAAATTATGCAAGAGGTTATAAAATGATGCAAGTGTTTTGATGCATGATGTATGATAAAAGATCTTTGATCATTAAGATAGTTTTAGAAATTCATATTCATACATTAAGTGATTTGTGGCAAAGGATAACTATGTCTAAAACATGTTTATGTAAACTTTACGTAATACGCTTTTATATTTGTCATTAACAAAACATAGAGAAATCGTTAACTAGAAATAATGATTTTATGTGATTATTTGTAGTAACAAATATTTGTCGTTTAATTGGATCCAAATCGACATAAGAATGGCTTGTTCAATTGTATCGAGGTTTAGCAATCCTTTGAACATTGTTCCCCTGTTATGTATTTGTCGCATTGCCACTTGCTAGGCTTCTAATTCTATTTTCTTAACGGCGTTTAATTAATAAGAAACTAGAAAAATCTGGAGAACAAATTACATATACAACAATATTTCGGATCACAAATCCAACCTAACTGTTAATACAAATAATGTCAAAAACGTCATTTGCATTATTCGGTCTCTATACGTTTTGATAATCACAAAATATAAAAACATGTTACGTAAAACTACACTTAATAAGTTTTTAATGCAGAAAACTCATTTCGACTACAAACATCACTTAAGGTATGAACAAACACTATACCAACTTAGTTAAGTTATCAAAGAATTTATTTTTCCTCAAACCTCACATTTTTATGTGACAAAACATTTTTATAAAGTATTTTTGTAAATATAAAGAAATGTTTTAACAAGAAAAATAAATTTGAATTTCAAATTATCCAACAGCTATTTTTTCCACCCAAATCAGATAAAAATTTTACCACACCAGGACAAAAATTGGAGTGTCTCTTGGGACGGTCCCTTATATATACGGGACCGTCCAATGTTTAAGGGACCGTCCCCCGCTCCTCCTAGTGCCTATAAATACTATACTATTTTTTCAGAAAAAAGAGACCTCTTTGCACAAAAATATTCTGTTCCTTCTTTCTCCTTCCTTGATCACTATAACTTGTTGATATGTGATCCCGTCATCCTCTATCTCAAAGTGCAAGAGAAGAACGCTCGTATTCGCTAAAATATGAAGTGTTATAGATTAGGCATCACACACACGTAACTTGTATTACGATTCTCTTCTTCATCTAAACTCCCTCTTAATCCTTTAAAGTTTGTGTGTGAGTCAAGATTAGTTGTGTGTGTAGATTAGGACTTGGTGTGAATCCGTGTATCGATGGGTGAAGACTAGGACATGGTGTGAGTCTGTATACCGGTCTGTGAAGCCTAGGACTTAGTATGAGTCCGTGTATTGGTGTGGACTAGGTGAAAGTCCGTGAAGTGTTGTATGAAGACTTGGATCGTGTGAAAGTCCAAGTGGACGATGTGTACGTCCGTGTAGCGGTGTGTGCTATTGTGTAGATTGGTTCTAGCTGGGATTAGGACTCGACATTCCGCTTAGTGTCGTAAATTGGTGTAAGCGTTGGTGTACGGTTTTCTCTGCCTGAAGGGAGTTTATTGACATAGTGATTGTGAACTCTCGAGTGTGATACTCGAGGAGTGGAGTAGGGCGAAGAGTGAGCTTTCGTGCCGAACCATTATAAATCTCCGTGTCTCAGTTTAGTTGTTTTATTCCTTTATCTTTTGTTTATATATTGTTTACTTTACGCATTATTGTTGTGTTCATATACATTTTATAAATATCACATAACTTAAAATCAAACGATTTTCAAAAAGAATAAAAATGATCTAAAAAGTCATAAAACAAAATTATAAACAGTGAAACTATTAACACCCCCCCCCCCCCCCTCCTCTAGTTTCTACACTAACCAATTTGGTTTAAAACTTCTATGACAATTAACAATCAATGGTCGTGTTTGGAAACAAACATTTGGAAGCATTTATGAGTGATAAGCGGTAAGTATTTGCTTAATGCTTGTTTGGCAGCACTTCAATAAGCGTTTAAAACATGACCAACTGCTCCAATCTTAAATGCTTCCTGAAGAAGCGTCAAGCGGTAAGCATTTGTTTGTTTTACACTTTATAATTACACTTACAGCGACATTACCAAACACGTTTTTTAAACAAACAATTACTGCTTACTGCTTACTGCATACTGCTTACTGCTACTGCTACTGCTTACTGCTTACTGATACTGCTACGTGTCGCCAAACATAGCAAATAAATAATTAAAAAAAAAAAAAAAAAAAAAAAAAAAACTTTATAGACGATCATGATTTTTCTTAGAGGCTCAAGTCAAAGCAAACCCAGTTCTTAAACTTCTATAGAATCCAAACCGTAGTTCGCACCACCACATCAAAGCAAACTCTAGTTAAATTGCTAAAGTTAATATATAGTATCACCCCAAGATATTAATACAACTTGCCGTGCAATATAAAAATCAGCCATATGTATAATCGTTGATGAGGAACAGGTCTTGAGAATGAAGAATGAAGAGTTGTTATCATCAGTAATACTTCTTTATCAATTACCCTACCATCTTCTCATTCAACATGCATGGTTGACTAATGTATGCATAAGATTTTGAAAGAAATCATCTTGTTACTAGCTAATTTAATTGCCGTAGGAATAGGGGTACGTCGTTTTGAGTTTTATATAGGCATCAGCATTGAGTAATGAATTTTACCATGTAAGGTCGATCATTTTGAATTTGGACATTGACTGACTATCTTTATATTTTATCCTTTAATTAAAATAGATAGCATCATGGTGCGGTCATTGTAAGTTTTGTGGACAAATTTAATACGTGTATGTCCGGATTTAAACTCGAGATCACGGGATTACACACTTTACGTATGAGAATTAATGTTTAAATAATTAATGTAAAACGTTGCATTTAATTATTAGAGTTAACTACATTTTTGGTCCTTGTGGTTTACCGGGTGTAACGATTTTGGTCAAATAGTTTGAAAAGTAACGGATCCTATCCAGAATCCGACGACCCGTAACACTTTTGGTCCATTTTTTTGTTGACCGTTAGTTTGACTAGTTAAAATATATAAAATGGCTAAAATACCCTTGTTTTGTTATGTGAAATGACTAATATACCCTCCTTTCACTATTTTTCATTTTTATTTCTTTTTCTTCATACAGATCCAAACCACAAAACTCTATAATGATATAACATATAAGAACTCAAGATCCAAAACCCATTAAGAACTAAAACCCTTTATCTGATTTCTTTCTTCTTCTTTAACCCAAACCGCACACAAAAGCATTTTACCTGATTTCTTTCTTCTTCTTTAACCCAAACCGAATACAAACTCAGACCTTCCTTGTTTCTGGTAACACACAAAAACTGTATCCACCAAAAAAAAAGAAGCATTTTCTTCAAATCCCCACACCATATTCATCATACCTATCACGAACCCGTAACACACAAAAACTGTATCCACCAACATAATAGAATCTATCACTTTCTTTGCTAAATCTGTTACCTTTCTAGCAACCTCATTAACGGAAATGAACATACATTGATCTAAAGTTTCAGGCGCCAAGTTGACTATAGTTTGACCAGATTTTATCTGATTTCTTTCTTCTTCTTTAACCCAAACTGAACACAAACACTTCAACAAAAAAAAATAAAAAAATGAAGCATTTTCTTCAAATCCCCACACCATATTCATCACGAAACCCCCCCCCCCCCCCCCCCGCCGCCCCGGACTGCCACCACCACAAAATTCATCATCACCATTCTTTCATTACAAATAAGAAATTCTCATACAAACTAGTCTAACCAAACCAACCTTCATTTCCAAATTCCAATCATTCTTAATCTCTTTTTTTTTTCCTTAATCAAACAAATACAATAAATCAAAACTATAAGTTATAACAACACTATAAACTGCCGCCGGCAAGAACAAAACCACCCATCTTCACTCTATTACAAACACTCGAAAACATACAAACATTCTTTGTTTCATATATTTGTTCGACCCACTATCAAACCCAACAAAAAATAAAAAGTTGGTGTTCGTGGGTAAGTTTTCAAAACAAGATTTTTGTGGTTAGTGATAAAAGTAAAACAAAACTGGGCTTGAATCGGTATCAACACTCACTAACCACTCACTCAAATACCCATCAAATATAACATATAGCGAACCTCCGTTGTCTTCTACTTCGGTTAACCTCATATTCACTTTAGTTAACCTCAGATCTAGGCATGTGATGGTGGTGGTGGCGGTCATACTCGTGAACCTCAGATCGATTGTTGTTTGTGATGTGATGAGTTTGGGTAGAAAGAAAAAGAAGAAGATGAATGGGATATTATGATGTGTGTTAAGTAAAATGTGTTTTTATTGTGTTATAATGTGAAAGGACAATAACACCCTCTTATTTAACGGTCAAACAAAATCAAAGTAACGGTGTTAGTGAAAATGGACCAAAAGTGTTACGGGTCGTCGGATTCTGGACATGATCCGTTACTTTTCAAACTATTGGACCAAAATTGTTACACCCGGTAAACCACAAGGACCAAAAATGTAGTTAACTCTAATTATTAAATACACAATAACGACTGACGAGCGTTAAGTAATTAACAGTAATTGACTAACGGTCATTAAATATAAAAGAGAAGGACTAGAGTGATATTAGAGGTCGGGAAGGTTCCGGAATCCCTTTAGGGAAGCTTGGCCGATCGGTTTAAGGGTTTGGGTTTCCTAATCCTAAACTAACGTGTCCTCTAAGTTTCTACACTATATAAACAAGGCTTTAGGTTCATTGTTGAGTAATCTCTTTTACACACACAATAACCTAAATTCTTTTCTCTCCTCCTCTTTGTGATATACGACCGATCAAATAACCCTTTAGGGTGATCGGATTTTTTGTCAATCAAAACAAATCGTTTGGTTTTAATTATTGTGTTTTAAGAACTAGCATTCTCATCAATTCGTTATTAGTACGTGTGTACAAGAACGTGGTACAAACACACTATTGTTTGTATCTTGGTTTGAATTGAAAAATGGTAAGGGTCAATTCCTTAAACCATATAAACCCTAATTAGGGTTTTAATCTCGTCTTGATTCGTGCTAGCTTGGAATTGCAAAAGGTACGCATACTATTTCAATTCGGTTAATTAATTGCTATTATATGATCATATGTTTCCGCATGTACTTTGATGTTTATATGTTTATATTTATGATATGTCATGTTATATAATTCAAACAGTGGCATCACGAGCCGTTATATTGTGTAATTAATTACTGAAACACGTAAAAAACGAATATTGTATTGTGTTTATATGTATGTCGAATTCTAGGGTTTATAAAAATTCGAAACCCTAATTTTTTTTAGGGGGGGGGGGCGATCGCCCCAAATTAAAAAAAAAATGTTTTTTTATAATTGGATTAGAAACCCTAGGATTGCATGCTTAGTTTATGTGTTAATTAATGAATATGTATTATGTCATTAATTGTATGCGATCTTGCGACTTTTCTATAATTGTTATGTGAGATCCATGATGGAAACATGCATGTTTCGTCATGGATTATTGTTAATATGATTTAATTGTTAAGATCTTTTACACATGCGTTTATTGATAAATCTTGAATTGGGGAATACCTCAATTAAATTAATGAATCAATTATGTGCAATATGGTATATATTTATCTTTGGCTTACGCAATCGATTCGTCGATGCATGTGGTTCACTTGCTTTACAAGTGAGAGCCTTAATTAAATATATGCATTATTAAAACCTAGAGTTGGTTATTAATAGGTTTTATCAAATAAGTTTGCATGTGGCTTTTTGTTTACACATATTAATTGTTCAGTTATGTGAGCATTGTTAAAATGTTTATTTTTTTTTTATTTTACTTGTTTGTTTATTTTTTGTGTGACAAGTTGTAAGCAAAGGGTAATTTTTGAATAGAAAAATAAACCGGACTAAACAATGGTGAAATTGGATTTGTTTTAAGAGTTAAATCTTAAACTTTTTAGTTAATTGATGATATTTGTACCAAATAGTTAGAAATTGTTGGAACACGAAAAGTGTAAATCATTAGTGCAGGGACTTCTATTTATCTTTTGTACTAGTATAGGGTATGTTGTGTAACAATGTGTGGCTTGCGATAGCATTACACTATCGCAACACTTGTATAATTGCGATAGTATCATAAATACCCCCTACCTCATGGGTTATGAGGTGTGTGTTCTTCTTTCAATCAATGCGAGACTTTACTTATTTCTCTCGTTTCTTTCTCTAAACTAAAGTGTCCACACCCACTTTATCTCACTAAGATTATTAGAGTAGACGTGATATTATTGGAACAACAATTAGTATCATTCAAGAAATATCATCTTTGTTCAGCGTGTGAATTAGGGAAGATGACACGTGCAACACTCAACTGCAAATCCGAACCTAGTTTCGTTGCTCCATTGCATTTATTGCATATGGATTTGTGTGACCCAATGCGCGTTGTCAGCAGAAATGGAAAGAAATATATTTTGGTTATTGTGGATGACTACTCACGGTTCACTTAGGTTCATTTTCTTACTTCTAAAGCTGAAACTCCAAATGTAATCATCAAGTTCATCAAAAGAGTACAATTTGGTCTACTAGCTCAAGTCCGATACGCAAGAACAGACAATGGAACGGAGTTTACAAATCAGATTCTCCAAAATTTCTTTGATTCACTTGGCATTACTTATCAGAGATCTGTGGCTTACACTCCTCAACAAAATGGTGTAGTCGAAAGACGAAACCGTACATTAGTAGAAGCTGCAAGAACAATGCTAACCTCCGCTAATTTTCCATTAAATTTATGATCTAAGCTGTGTCAACCGCTTGTTTCACACAAAACCGATCTATCATTAATAAACGATTCAACAAAACTCCATATCGCATCATTCACAAACGCAAACCCGATGTAAAATACTTACGCACTTTTGGTTTTAGGTGCTACCCTCTAAATGATTGTAAAGACCTTGGTAAGTTAAAAGAAAAAAGGGATGTAGGAATTTTTCTTGGATATTCTACACAATCAACATCAAGTGCACATCGTATCTACAATCGGAGAACAAATTCGTTGATACAAGAGACAATCCATGTTCACTTCGAAGAAGTAGAAGAGATGGCTTCTGATCAAGTCAGTCCAGAACCCGTGCAAAAGATTATGACTTTTGAACAAAACGGTTCAGGACTCGTACCAAAACCAACATCATCAACACCAAAACCTAAACATATTCAAAAGGAAGCGTTAGATGGATTGTTTGAGAACTTCTATGATGAATCATGTGGAGGAAATAAGATGAAGGTGTCTACAATATCCGCTGCAACTCCGATTATCGAAGTTAATCATCAAGAAGACATACCATCTCCCGTATCTGGTTCATCAACAACTACTTATGAAGATGCTGATCCAGTACCAGATACCCCTCCAATCATACAGATTCAACAAGAAATTTCACCAAACAATACCACTCCAACCTCCAATGTTAATGTTGATGATCAAATAATTACCAATGCATCGTCTGAAGAGGAACCATTCATAAACCCATTTGCGACTCCCGAAGCTGAGGTCGGTGGACCTTCTGAGACGTGATATATTGATCCTTCAAACATGCAACCGCTTTACCAACCACATCTGCACAGAAGAAGATGGACTCACGATCACCCTCTACAAGAAATAATTGGAAATCCCTCTCAACCTGTAACACCCCGTGCCCGCTTAGACCAAAATTTAAAACTTTTTACACGGAAACGACTCACTTTTACGGACACCTGCTTACTCTTTTGACCACTGACAAAAATCTATAAACTTTCAGACCTTGAAACTATTTTTAGATGAAATTAGACTCAATTACCTTCAAAACGATAGGTGGCACGACCCATTTCGACTTACGGATTAAAAGATATGATTTTTCGAAAACTGCCAAAAATCTGCACAGTCGGCTCTGACAGCGTCAGGCCCAAGCCTGACAGCGTCAAGCCTTGATAGGCCAGACGAATTTTTGGAGTTTAAAGGGTGACGGCGTCAAGAAGGCCATCAAGAACAAAACTGCAGTTCACCATCAAGCCTTGATAGGCCAGAGAATTTTTGGAGTTTAAAGGGTGACGGCGTCAAGAAGGCCATCAAGAGCAAAACTGCAATTTCACCACTAAAACCCATTTTGACCCATTTCATGACAAAACCACTTACACCACTTCCGTTTTACACCAAACTTGACCAACTTCATTATATTTACATAACAAACATGTTCCAATGACGCTTGACCCGTTTACAACCCAAAATGGGTATGTTCACACATAAACCAAACACCCCTTTAACTTTTACTATAAACACCTAAAACACTCTCGACACATCGTTAGACCACCAAACCATTACACGAATTTGACACACATTATAGGACTCATAAAAGAGACTCTCGGGGGTACAACATTGACTCGAGCTCGATATTCTACCTAGCTCCTATGCTTATTATCTCCCGAATCCGCCCCCAAATCCCTATGCTATAATCCAAGCCAAGTTATCCTCATCGCCATTAACCTACAAAACGTTGACAACTAAAAGAATAAGCTTACGCTTAGTAAGTAAAACGATAATCACATAACATCATATTTCAATCAAACACATAAGCATCACATATCTCCAAACACTTACTTAGCTACTCCACTCTCTAATTCTTGCATAATCACCTAACATCAACTTACCATCACAACCAAATTCACCACTTAGATCCTATTCATCCTAGCATATAAGCATATATCCAACCTCTTATCACTAATCACAAACATACATAACACATACATGTTAGACATCCATATAATACATGCCATCATCATTTTACTTACCTTGGTCCAAGCTAAACAACATCAAGAACATCATCAACAATACAATCTTCCATCATCATCATCATCCTTCATAACTAATCAAGACCTAATAACATAATAATCAAATACATAAACAAGGGTTAACAAAACCCATTAAACAAAATCATCTTTCTTACCAAATCATCATATGATCACACCCAGATCATATGATGATATCCCACTTTCCTACTCATCTACAACTTCACTAAAACAAGATAATAGATTACTTACTTGCATAAGATCATAACTAAGGAAGGCCATAAACACTAGGACTTGATCATCTTCATCTTCTTCATCTCCTCTAAATCACCATCTCACTTTTTCCCTCTCTTTTTCCTTCACTAAGAACCGGTCTTCACCTTATCAATAATAGAAGACTTATCTAGAAATTCCTAGATAAAATAGTTAGGTAGCAAGTTTGGTCATTTGGCAAGAGTGACCCCTCAAGTTCCTTTCCTCCTACTTTGGCCACAAACACTTAATAACACTTTTATAACTTATATAATACTTTACAAATTTTAGTCCTTTAGGTCCATTTTCATCTAGGGTGGGGTCCCAACACCTGGGAAACGGGTGTTACAATTCTATCCCCCTTATTTAGATTTCGTCCCCGAAATCTGTCGTCTATTTCTAACCACAACTCAGTCTCATAATTCATCTCCTTCCCAACACCTTAATTCCTAGTTTGCTTATGGTAACGATCTAAGCGATCTTGCAACCCTATGCACACTATAACATATCACACATCCTTAATCCCTACTACTTCCCATTTACTTCTATGCCATACAACTCTTGCTTAGATCTTACATACTACAAGACATGCTTATTACAACTAATCATCATTCTAATCCGCCCTATTACCGCACATCATTATTTCACTCGCTTTATCCTCTACCCTCATTCTTGACTACTCAATACTTAAGAAACTCGTACTAGTTGACTTTACATGATCACACCCGGCTAATACGTTCACATTCTTTTATCTTCATTCATCATCTTTTGCACCACACCGCAAGGCCCATCCTATCATCATTACAATTTCTCTATCCCATCAAGGTCCTTCTAAGTCTCAACTAAAGCCATGGTCCAACTCTAATCCTCCTATCTTAGTCCTTAAAATTTCTACGAATTCTAAACTCTCGCTTTCTACTTCTCTAACCCTACTCGTGCCGTGTCGGCAACACATAGCCCACTCGTTTATAATTCCTCATTTACATGGAGAGGTGTCCCAATCGATGTAAATCAAGAAATACAAACTAGTGGTTATGTACTCCCGACATAACACCACTACTCCTAATTCCCAATCTAACTTTTATTATTTCATTTTCATTTTATATTTCATTTGATATTTAAATTCTTCTATTTTCTAGCTTGGATCCGCTTTACTTTAACATTTTCCCCGAAAGGACTTTCACACATGCCAAGGATGTAGGCAATCTTTGCCTGTGAAGGCAATGCATTTTTTATCCCGAAGGATCTTTAACATTCATCCCGAAGGATTCCTTAACATTCCTTTACTTGGTCATCCCGATGGATACCACATTTAACATTCATCCCGAAGGATCACTACATTCATCACTTTACCACTTTCATATTTTAACATCGGATCCAAGCCATAAGCACCACAAACACACATTATTACATTCGTTTATTATAGTAATTACCGCTAATCGCCTTAGTAGTAATATGATAATTTTAGAACAACGCCTTTATCTCATACACACTCCTTACATTTTTAATCCGCCTTAGTTATTTTCACATCTTTACTTTACCTCTTGCATTCTTAGCCTTCGTTAATCATTTTCACATTCTTACTTCACATTTTAGTCCACCCGACTCATTTACATCTAGACTTCTCACATTTTACCAACCTTAACTCATGCATTCATTATAGTGATTACAGCGCCGTAATATGATAATCTCAAGACAACTTCTTTATCTCACACATACCCCTCTCATTCTTTCTTACGTTTTTAATCCATCACATTTTTATTTCCATATCTTATCTCTCTTCTTTTAGTCTCACTCGCTTCCTTTACATATAGATCTTACATAGATCGTCAACTACAACACGTTCATTATTTATTAATAATTACAGCTAATCGCCTTAGCCGTAATATAATTATTTCATAACAACACCTTAGCTTCACACATATTCATCTCATTTTAGCTATTATTACTTAAGAAGTTTCGCTCTATTTCATTATTTTCTCAACCCCTATGCCTTTCCTCATCTTGTAACTAAGTTCATCACAAACTTATTATGCCTATATTTTTATTTCATTTCTTCACCACACACATTCAACGTTACCACACATTCATAATCATGCTCCTAATACTTGACTCTCTACTAACCCATCTCTAATACCTCATTAAGGATCATCACACTAAGTATAAATGCTCACAAGGCCATGCTTTGGTCACCACTATCATATAAGTTACGCACTTTCATTTTTAGTCACATTTCTTATAACCCACCACACAACTTATTACACCTATTCACCCTCGCTAACTACCATGGCACACAATCACATAATCATATAATAATTATCGAGACAGCCCGAGGTGCACGGTAATCCTATCACTCACACACCAAGTCTCCCACCACATATATCACACAAGACACATCCCTAAGTCCCCATCATACTACCCATATAACAATCACATCATTCGTTTCAAACTCTACATCCACATCCTATAACTCACAAACTATTAGCCCGCCTATCTCAAACTTAACTTAACGCGTCTACGAGTGGTTTAAGTCTAGGCAACCTAAAGGAAACCTAATTCACTTAAACCGAAGCTCTGATACCAAGTTGTAACACCCCGTGCCCGCTTAGACCAAAATTTAAAACTTTTTACACGGAAACGACTCACTTTTACGGACACCTGCTTACTCTTTTGACCACTGACAAAAATCTATAAACTTTCAGACCTTGAAACTATTTTTAGATGAAATTAGACTCAATTACCTTCAAAACGATAGGTGGCACGACCCATTTCGACTTACGGATTAAAAGATATGATTTTTCGAAAACTGCCAAAAATCTGCACAGTCGGCTCTGACAGCGTCAGGCCCAAGCCTGACAGCGTCAAGCCTTGATAGGCCAGACGAATTTTTGGAGTTTAAAGGGTGACGGCGTCAAGAAGGCCATCAAGAACAAAACTGCAGTTCACCATCAAGCCTTGATAGGCCAGAGAATTTTTGGAGTTTAAAGGGTGACGGCGTCAAGAAGGCCATCAAGAGCAAAACTGCAATTTCACCACTAAAACCCATTTTGACCCATTTCATGACAAAACCACTTACACCACTTCCGTTTTACACCAAACTTGACCAACTTCATTATATTTACATAACAAACATGTTCCAATGACGCTTGACCCGTTTACAACCCAAAATGGGTATGTTCACACATAAACCAAACACCCCTTTAACTTTTACTATAAACACCTAAAACACTCTCGACACATCGTTAGACCAACAAACCATTACACGACTTTGACACACATTATAGGACTCATAAAAGAGACTCTCGGGGGTACAACATTAACTCGAGCTCGGTATTCTACCTAGCTCCTATGCTTATTATCTCCCGAATCCGCTCCCAAATCCCTATGCTATAATCCAAGCCAAGTTATCCTCATCGCCATTAACCTACAAAACGTTGACAACTAAAAGAATAAGCTTACGCTTAGTAAGTAAAACGATAATCACATAACATCATATTTCAATCAAACACATAAGCATCACATATCTCCAAACACTTACTTAGCTACTCCACTCTCTAATTCTTGCATAATCACCTAACATCAACTTACCATCACAACCAAATTCACCACTTAGATCCTATTCATCCTAGCATATAAGCATATATCCAACCTCTTATCACTAATCACAAACATACATAACACATACATGTTAGACATCCATATAATACATGCCATCATCATTTTATTTACCTTGGTCCAAGCTAAACAACATCAAGAACATCATCAACAATACAATCTTCCATCATCATCATCATCCTTCATAACTAATCAAGACCTAATAACATAATAATCAAATACATAAACAAGGGTTAACAAAACCCATTAAACAAAATCATCTTTCTTACCAAATCATCATATGATCACACCCAGATCATATGATGATATCCCACTTTCCTACTCATCTACAACTTCACTAAAACAAGATAATAGATTACTTACTTGCATAAGATCATAACTAAGGAAGGCCATAAACACTAGGACTTGATCATCTTCATCTTCTTCATCTCCTCTAAATCACCATCTCACTTTTTCCCTCTCTTTTTCCTTCACTAAGAACCGGTCTTCACCTTATCAATAATAGAAGACTTATCTAGAAATTCCTAGATAAAATAGTTTGGTAGCAAGTTTGGTCATTTGGAAAGAGTGACCCCTCAAGTTCCTTTCCTCCTACTTTGGCCACAAACACTTAATAACACTTTTATAACTTATATAATACTTTACAAATTTTAGTCCTTTAGGTCCATTTTCATCTAGGGTGGGGTCCCAACACCTGGGAAACAGGTGTTAGAAATCCCTCACAACCAGTCTAAACAAGAAGCTCTACAGCAGATTACAGTTTCTATAATTCATTCCTAAGTAGAGTTGAACCTGCCAACGTCAAAGAAGCACTTGCAGATCCCGACTGGATTGTCGCCATGCAAGAAGAAATAAACCAATTCAAACGCCATGGCATCTGGCGAAGGGTTCCACGTCCTTTAGGAAAACTCATAATTGCATTGAAATGGATTCTAAAGAAAAAGCTTGATGAAGACGGTGACGTAATCAGAAACAAGGCTCGTCTTGTTGCCAAAGGTTACAATCAAGAAGAAGGAATCGACTTTGATGAATCATTTGCACCAGAAGTTACTCTTGGCTTATGTAGCTCATAAATCTATCACCATATACCAAATAGATGTGAAAACGGCCTTTTGGTATGGGAAGTTAGAGGAAGAGGTGTACGTGAATCAACCAGAAGGCTTCATTGATCCAGACCATCCGGATGATGTCTATGTCCTTGACAAAGCCGTCTACGGACTCAAGCAAGCACCACGTGCATGGTACAAAGTGTTGTCAGAATATCTGCTCAAACACAAATTCATCAAAGGCTCAATTGATCCAACTTTATTTATTAGACTAAAAGGTGACGACATCATGCTAGTCCAAATTTATGTCGATGATATCATTTTTGGATTGACGAATCCTAAATATTGCAAAAAAATTGAAAATATCGTGCGACAGAAATTTGAGATGAGCATGATGGGAGAGTTAAAATACTTTTTGGGTCTACAAATAAACCAAATTCCTCGTGGTATCTTTATTCATCAAAACAAATACACGACCGAAATTTTGAAAAAGTTTGGAAGGGATAAATCTGACTCGATAAATACACCAATGCAACATAAGCCTAAACTAGATGAAGATAGAGGTGGTAAACCAGTTGATGCTACAAAATACCGTAGTATGATTGGTTCACTCATGTATCTTACTGCTAGTCGGCCTAATATTCATTTTGCTGTCTGCATGTGTGCCCGTTACCAATCAAGGCCAACGGAAAAGCACCTTACTGCTGTAAAACAGATCTTTCGGTACCTAAAAGGCACAATTCATATGGGCCTTGTGTATCTGAAAGATACCGGTTTCGAACTAATTTCCTATTCTGATGCATATTATGCAGGTTGTCAAATTGATTGCAAAAGTACTTCAGGATTTGCTCAATTCTTGGGGGAGAAGGTAATCAGCTGGTCTTCAATGAAGCAGAATCATACTGCCTTATCCACTGCAGAAGCTGAATACATATCCCTCTCCGGATGCTGTGCACAAGTACTATGGATGAAAACACAATTGACGGACTATGGTTTATTTTACGACAAAATACCAATTTATTGAGATTCGTAAAGTGCCATTGCCATCTCTTGTAACACGATACAACACTCACGGACAAAGCATATAACAGTCAGATATCATTTCATCAAGGAACATATAAAAAGACGGACTTTGGAATTGTACTTCGTGAAAACTGATTACCAAATTGTCGACTTCTTCACAAAAGCTTTTCCACCGGAAAGATTTGAATACTTACGACAACGTCTAGGAATGGCAAGCATTCGTGATGAAAATGACAATGATGATTAAAAGGTCAAAGAAGTCACCAAAGTATCAGACATCCCAAGTACATCTGGTAAAACAATCGGGTAATTATCAACTCATAATGGCTATTGATCAAATCACAGATCAACACCCGTTTTTATAGAAAGGACCATAAACGTATGCTTTAGTGCGTCAATTCTTCAAAAAAGAAGAGAAATTTTCTTAATTATCTTGAGCAAAATTTATACAAGATTTTTCAAAAAGCTTTTTATAAAACTTTTTTCTAAATTTTTTTGCTCATGATAAACAAATCTTGAGCATGTTTTTCTGATTATTAATATGATCTTTTTTTTAGCACAATTAAGAATAAAAATTTCAAAAACAATGCAACCCACCTCAATAATAGATCAAAAACTGTACGGAAACCGTAAGGAGGGGGTGAATACGTTTCCATTTAAAAACTTAAACCTTTTGTATCAAACACCTGATCAAGTGTAACATAATATGAAAAGTGTCAACAATAATCTTGCAACTACTAGACATAGTAGAAAGCAATAAATGAAGCATGTCATAATAGCACAAACATAGACACAATATAAACACCATGCCATAACAAAATATAATCTACATAATATAAGCAACTAACCATACAAGCATAAACACAATGCAAATATAAATGTAAAGCGGTAAATACGAAAATAACCGTAAAGAGATAAGTAAAGAAAGTGCAAACCAGACACGATGATTTATAGTGGTTCGGTTACGAAGCTCCTTTTCGCCCTACTCCACTCCCCGAGTAACCAACTCGAGAGTTACTTCACTAATCAACAAACTCCCTTCTCGGCGGAGAAAACCATACAACGTCGCTTACGTTATTTTCTGACACTAAGCTAAATGTCGGGAATTAATCTAGCTAGTACCAATCTCACACACGATCTACCCAATCACCACGATCTACCCAATCAACATGATCTACCCGATCTACACGATCTACTCGATCAACACGATCTACCCGATCAACCCGATCTACACACTATCAACACAAGCTACACAAGATCTCCCCGATCTTGACAAGATCACAATGATCTACACAAGATGACTAAACAAGACAATGACAACTTGATGTATGTCTAGATACAACAAGTAAATGACTAGTAATGCAAGTGCACTAATACTATAACACCTTGTATCTTCTTTATACTTTGTGTTCTTCTTTTGCACTAGTAGAGGAATGAAGGTGATCACTTGAATGGATGATTGGATCACTCTAAAACAAACTAAAAACTCACTAAATGATCAAAGAAAGTGATCTCAATAAGAAAGGATTAGACCAGAGAAAACTGACAGGAAAAATCAAGTTGGAAGTGTAAAATGGTCCACTATTCATAGGCAAAGAAAAACTAGCCGTTACAGACAGACGGTACTACTAAATACTCGACGGTACCACTAAATTTAGTGGTATCGTGTCAGACAAGGGACGTTCCAATTTTTGTTTTTAGTGGTGAAGGTTTATTTGGGGATGTTTGGAGCTGATTTGAGGGAAAAAATAGCTGTTGGAATTTGTAAACTAATTTTTCAAAATAAAACATTTCTTTTTAATTCAAAAATAATTTGTAAAATGTATGTTTGGAAAAATGTTTTGTCACATTAAAAATGTGAAGTTTAGAACAAAAAAATTATTTCTTTGATCACCCGTCAAGTTTAAATTTGTGTGTTCATACCTTGAGTGATTTAAGTTAGGATGGAAATCAACGACTCTGTTGAGGCATACTTGAGACGTTGAGAGATGTTGATGTAAGTATGCATTGATGATTTGTGTTTACAAGTAACTTGTGCATTTTACGTTATGCATTACAAGTTACATGTTCGTCATTATTAAAACCGAAGAAACCGTTTAGTATAAATATCATAATATTTGCACTAACAATCTTCCCCTTTTTGATGATGACAAATATGTAAACCGTGACACATAGTAAAATGTAAAAGTTATCTGTTTACATTTCCTTCTCCCCCTTTTGTCGAAGCAGAAAGGTAGCTGCCTCGAGCTCTCCCTTGAATTCACTCCCTACTCCCCCTTATTACACTACCTTCCTTTCTTCCCAAAAAAATGCGAGCTTGCATCATCCTAGTGAAGTCTTTTATCACCACTGTTAAAAAGACTCCATGCTATGTATTCAAATACTCCCGTGCTCCCCCTAGCTCAATGCTCCCCTATGGTAATATTATTACCTTCTTTGTTTCTAGCGAATCCATGGATCAAAGTTTTACAAAGGCTTTTCCTACATCAAGCGTTAGCTTCGTGCAACATAATATATAAAAGAATAGGAGAAACATTATAGGGATAGAATACACATAGCAAGACATGCAAGGATTAAACTATGTTAAAATGTAGCTACAAAAAAAAAACGAGTTTGATGAGCATATCAAAGTATGCAAGAAGTTAGACACGTGATGAAAGTGTGCCAAAAGGATAAAAACCAAGAAGAAAGCCCAAAAAGTTGAGCGACCAAAAAGATGAATGCATATTGCAATTCAAAGACACTTGAGTGTCACAACCCGACCGTCAACCTAAGTTGTAATTGTTCAATCAATCACACTAACAAGAATGAGATTCGTTCATTGACTGACACACAAAATAACTTCTTCCAAGTTGTCATTGGGAAGGCGAGTTCTAACAAACCTTTTGAACGAGATAATCATCTACTGTAACCACCGGTAAATTTCCACTTGTATTAATATTGTAACGAAAGAATACTTATCCATTTTCTACATCTAAATTTTTTTCAAGATTAAACATTATCAGTTTATCTTATCACAACAACAAACTAATGTGACGTAACTCACATTCTCAATAAACATGCTCACCAACACCAACATGTCTTATGTACATTTCAAATAAACATTCCTTATACGTTAAGTATAAAAGTTTTCAACTTTTATTTACCACTTTACGTTATTTCGTTAACGTACGATTAATAAACTTTCAAACTAAATGTTAGCCATTTATTAGAATTTTCACGAAACCCTAACTTATTATAACTATGATTTTATGTAATTAAATCCTAAACACTAAGGTACAAGACTTCAAATGCTAATGTACAACCCTCTAATGCATCATTTCAAACTTTGTTTTATTTTATTTTACAAACTCTAAAGCACAATATCTAAAGCTCACGTTACAAGTCTTTAATGCATTAATTTTAAGATATATTTATTTCATTGCTATTTTGAATCTTGCGACCAAGTAACCAAACAAGGATTGCACCTCGCATATTTCAGGTCTATTTGTAAATATTTAATGCCAATTATTATTACCTTTTATTAAATGATATTACTTTCAATAACAATCACAAAAGTTTAATCGTGTGAATTTTACTCACGAACAACACAAGATTATGATGAGTCTATATGTTCAAAATACTCAAATTCATCAATAGTCATATTTCGTATGAACTACTGCCACTTTTTTGTTTTTACATTATACTCTTTACGTAATACGAGTACTCAAACTTATGTTATTAGGTTTTATCAACGTATACGCTCTCCGTTAAACTTATCACACGTCTAATATAATTAGTTGGAGTATATTGATAAGCTTTTACATTTTTATAAGTATTATATTTTTACGTTACCCGATTTTTAATTTCGTGACTTAAAAGCTTTACGTTAGCAATTATCGGGACCAAACTCTACCATCCAAACACAACACTATATAAATAAAACAATCCCTTTTAATCTTTATATATTAAACTATTACTAACTTTCAACGTGTAACCATTTGCATGATTCAATGTTGGTTCTTACGCATTTTTCACATGACATGCTAATACTGATCAAATATATACGTGTATTGTAATTGCTCCATATGATCATATATATACGTGTATTGTAATTGCTCCATATAACCCTCTTCCTGCAACTCTAAAACTTATGGCCATATATACATACACAATCGAACCAAGCTCACATAAACACCATGTTCCACATCTTCTTAAACAAGTGTTAAAAGTTTTAACCATTCGTTGAATGGAACCTCTAATACTTGTGGCTATATAAACGATCAAAAACAAGACACATACTCACACACTCTTACTTACTGAAATCAAGCCAAAAAGATAGGAAAAGGGATTATAGAATCATTCGGGATTTGATTGTGAGTCGGGTCGAGCTTTTCCTCAACCATTGCCTCACCAACGACACCAACACCATAGCCACCACCATTTTGTGCTTCTTGTAAGTATTCCAAAAAACATGAGTTATAAATTTCTGTATATTATCTTGATTCAATTATAAATTGAAATTGTATAAATGATTAATAGATTGCACAAAATAATCGTTTTGTAACTAAGTATCATCGTTTAAATCATGGTTGTGGTTTAATTTATGGTTTTACTCAAGTGATTATTTTTAAGCACTCGGAGAGCTTATCTAGTGATTATTTTCTTATTTGGACTTTTGAGCTTATTTGTGAATTATCATAGTATCGGGTTGAGACTGAAACCCAGGGGGATTTTGATTTCTGGATTTTGTTGTTGTTACAACTTATTACTTGATTATTTGGCCTATTATAAGTTAGTGCTTATTTGAGTAATCTTGGTCTTTACGATATTGATAGGAGTCTGTTTGTTGCTTAAGCTTATGTTTTTCGGCTTATTATTTATGGCTTATTTGTTTGTGGTCGGACTTAGTTGGAAACACAAACCCGCGAAGGGTGTTATTTGGATTGTTTGCGACCCACCACAACACCCCGAAGGTGTTTGTTTGTGTTCAGTTTTGGGTTAAAAGAGACGCAACAAGAGGGTGTTTGTTTGGTCCGAGCCACGTTATGGTTATTGTTGTCTCCCGTCGCGGCTCACACCACAGCCCCACTTGGGTGTGTTTGGTTTGCTCGTTCACAGCCACCACAGGTGGTGTTTGGCTTATTTTGTTTCATTTTTCTTTTTTCTCTTTTTCTTATTTGAATAAGCTTAAAGCTTACTTGGGGTTAAGATTGCTTATTTAAGCTTAATACGACTTATGGCTTTTTGGTATTTGACTCGGCTAAAGGCCACAGCCAAGGGGTTGTTGTTTTCTGAACGGGTCAGCTACAAAAACCCCAACAAGGGGTAGTGGTCTTGGTTTGCTCGGCTGGAAATACCGCCCAAAGATGGTGTTCATTTTGCATGTCACAGCCCCAACAATGGGCGTTTGTTTGTTGCAAACGCAACCCCAAACAACGGGGTGTTTGGTTCTGCATATTTCCAGCCCAACATGGGCGTTTATACCTGGTTATTTCAGCCCCTAAAGGGTACGAAAAGGGTGCATTTTGTTTGCCTAGTTTCTAAACAAATTGGGTGCTGGTCACCTGCAATGCAGCCCCAACAGGGGGTGTTTGTTTGCTGCAACGCAGCCCCAAATTTTTGCACAAAAAGGGTGCAATTGTTACTGATTTTTCTGCACTTAGGGTGTTTGGTTTTGCTTGTTTCCAGCCCACACCGCAAGGTGTTGGGTTTGGTTTAGTTAACATACACCGCAAGGTGTTTATTTTGCTTATTTCAGCCCTCGAAAGGCTGTGCTTGGTTTTATTTGTCTCAGTCAAAACAGGACAACTGGGGGTGTATTTGATTTGTTTATTTTTGTTGATATAGATGTTTATTTATTTGCTTATTTTAAAACTTGAATCGTTAACGGGATAAAAACATAGAATATTTATCGAACTAAGTATGCATTGGACATATCAAACTCGTAAGTGATTTTGACTATTTAGACTTGCGCCGGACTAAAAATAGTAGACAAAATAAACTTGTATTGACATTGAACTATTATCGGGCCGAAAAGCATAATAACTAATAAATATAAATAATAACTTCTAAGACTAGTTATTAGGTAAACTTAACTAATCTACTTATCTCTCACTTAATTGCTACTTGATCCTTACATGTTTATTTCCTTTCATATGTGTGCTATATGTTTTATACTTTGGTATGTGTACTCGAGTCTTAACATTCAAACCACTACACGAACGATGATACAAAAACCTTTTTACAAGCAATGATATGAAAACAATGATACAACATCTTTTAACTCATACGCATTACTTGAAATTCGCGTGACATATTTATAAGATAAGTTATTATCTTCTAGGTCGTGCCGACCATGTACGGTTGTGCTTTGCTACTTGATTCTATTTTGCAATACTTACGCCACTACACGCTAAGGTGAGTCATAGCCCCTCTTTTTCTTATTTTGAACTCTTTGGGGGAGATACATGCTCGTTTTACTTACGGATTTTACTCATTTATCATAAACATTATATTCGATTTATGAAACACTCTATTTGTTTACTGAAACTTATTACATGCTGAACACAAGTACTTTCTGTATGCGATCCTGATTAATATTGCCTAAGTTATCCCCTATTGCCATTAAAAGTCCCTCATATCATGAGTCATTAATTACTTGCGAGTGAACGCGAATATAGTGAATATATCTATTGGAGGTTGACTACCCATTTGTACTAACCGGATAGATAGCTATAATGCTTTCCGGATAGATAGAAAAATGCACTTTATTTGAGACTAAATAGGAAGTTGGCAAGCTCCTACCCGAGGGCATTATTACAACATTTAATTATGTCAGTAATTTACATCACTCTTGTGATGTCCTACTGTTAACATTTGCGTGTCATGAGCCTTAGAGTAGTATTATGATACTACAATAATAAATATTGTTTTACCCTTATACAACTATCCAACTTGAAACTTGTGTTAATCTGATTATTTTACAAATGGACTATAGGAGCTACAAAGTGGCCCATTGTCACTGAATTTATGGGAGCTACAAAGTGGCCCATTGTTACTAAATTTATGGGAGCTACAATGTGGTCCATTGTCAATTAAACTTGAAACTATTAAAATCAACTGTTTTATTTATAAACTCTATGAACTCACCAACCTTTGTGTTGACACTTTTTACATCTTTATCTCAGGTCCATAATGAACGAGCATGGCACGGAGAGGCACGGATACTGATAGAAGGCTATAATCTAATTATCATTCGAAACTTATTTAACAAACTGTAAAACTATTGGGACCTCTTTTTGTAAACTTTGATATTCGAATGATAAATCTTTTAAAACGACTCAATTAAAGATTGTTTTCTATTATTATAACTGTTGTGCCATCGAGTAACACCCAGTTTGAATTCCGCTTCGTATCACAAAATTGGAGGTGTTACAGATTGGTATCAGAGCCAGGTTATAGAGAAACGGTCTAATTGAGACATGAACTATAACCACTATTACAAACAAAACGTTTTATAGCCTTTCGCTCTCCGTGCCTTCCATACTCCGGACGATTATGTGACTTCTAGGTAATTTATGCTGCACAAACACTTTAGTATATTGATATATACACATTCGACATGCTTTCGATCACTTTATACAAACAATAGAATAAACATACCTGCATATGCCTATTCTAAGGCATTACGACTCAATCACATTTCCTCGAGCATGTACCTACTTCTATATTTTTGCAATTCACGAAACCTTCCCAAGACATTGTGGGTTGCACAATTCTTACCATATCTACATTAAATATATACTCACCAACTATTTTGAGGTATGTCAACTTTACTTGATTATCTTACTCCTATCTCTAGAGATGAGTGTAAATACTCTTTTCGTACTCTCGGAACATCTACACACTCAATTTACCTTGTCAAATAAGTATGAGTGTTGAGTCAGAAATTCTTAATTAGGATGATTTACAATGTCTTTATTTGAATATATTAGGATGCCTTTTTATATAAATAAAGAAATTACGAATCACCAAACCATAAGTTTATACTTCTTTATTTACATTGTTTGGGACGCCTCTCTATGTAAGTAATGAATTATAAATGAGTGGGCTTATTTGTATCTGAAATGACATGAGTACGAACTCGAGGATTACAAGAATTCATAAAAATATATGGAAAACACAAATAACGTAAATTTTATTAGAATCCATGAATATTAATACATAACGATATAATTTGCATCGGTAGTGTTAATGTTACAAAGATCACTAAGTAAGGCATAGAATCACCAATTGGTTGATCCATCAAGCTAATAAAAAACACCAATACGCCTACGAGAGCGAGAACCACGACTGAATGTAATACCTTGAATATTCTATACGATAAATATAAACAAATCATTAAAGCGGTACCAAAAGACATGGTCATATGCATAAAAGCAAATAAATCTTATTACACATTCATTAAAGATTACATGGAAAGACAACAAAGACTTATTTCAACATCCCTAACGCAATACTATTAGTCCCATATTTTATCCACGCCGATGGCTAGAATCACGAGTGGTACGAGAAGCGCTAACACCAAGGCCAAAAATTCATAATCTTCTTTTAGAACATAGGCCAAGTAGATTGCAGCGGCAACAACATACACAATCGCAAGAATGGTAACAACATGCGGCATTTTGAAAAATTAATGAGAGAAATATGGGTGGTGGAAGAATGAAAATTAAAATGGGGTATTTTAAAAAAGAAAAGTAGCCGTTGGGCTACTATTCATAGCCGTTGGGCTACTGTTCATGATCGTTTGAAATTACTGTTCATGAAAAAAAAAAAAACTTACTAAGGAACAAACTGATTCATCATCTACAAAAGCTGAAATTCAACAACTTTCTCTACATTCATCAAGTTCTCATCCGAAACCTTCATTGTTAAAGATATGTTGCTTAAAAACTCCCTTGTTGTGCAAGGGTAGTTTGCTGCCACGAATTGTAAAGACAGTTTTTGACATAAAAAATTTTATTTTCACAAAACCAGTAATTGGGAACCATGTTATTTTCAAAACTAATCACCAAAACATGATAAACCTTATAAAATAACAATCTTCATTCAAGATGAATTTATTTGCCCTTTGGAATAGCGTTTTTCATGTAAACCAATAAATTCTAACTTATAAACTTTCACAAGTGAAACCAGAATCAAGCCTGCTCACCTAGTTACAGGATTAACTTAAATCAAATCAGGAGAAATATTTATCTGACAAAACACTCATTACTCTTCTAAGAAGAAATTCAGGATAGCGGCAAACTACACATTTTTCCACAACGACAAGTGAAAATACCTCACTAGTTATCTCGTAAACCAATTGATAAAAGAAACCATAATTAATCGTCAACATCGTTTCAATATCTAACGCGGACTCAATCTCGGGACGAGATTCGATTTAAGGGGGTGAGACTATAACCACCGGTAAATTTCCACTTGTAGTAATATTCTAACGAAAGAATACTTATCAATTTTCTACGTCTAATTTTTTTAAGATTAAACGTAATCAGTTTATCTTATCACAACAACAAACTAATATGACGTAACTCACATTCTGAATAAAGGTGCTCACCAACACCAACATGTCTTAAGTACGTTTCAAATAAACATTCCTTATACGTTAAGTATAAAAGTGTTCAACTTTTATTTACTACTTTACGTTATTTCGTTAACATACGATTATTAAACGTTCAAACTAAACGTTAGCCATTTATTAGAATTTTCACGAAACCCTAACTTATTATAACTATGATTTTATGTAATTAAATCATAAACACTAAAGTACAACACTTCAAATGCTAATGTACAACCCTCTAATGCATCATTTCAAACTTTGTTTTATTTTATATTACAAACTCTAAAGCACAAGATCTAAAGCTCACGTTACAAGTCATTAATGCATTAATTTTAAAATATATTTATTTCATTGCAATTTTGAATCTTGCGACCAAGTAACCAAACAAGGATTGCACCTCTCATATTTCAGGTCTATTTGTAAATATTTAATGCCAATTATTATTACTTTTTATTAAATGATATTACTTTTAGTAACAATCACAAAAGTTTAATCGCGTGAATTTTACTCACGACCAACACAAGATTATGATGAGTCTATATGTTCAAAATACTCAAATTTATCAATAGTCATATTTCATATGAACTATTGCCACTTTGTTGTTTTTACATTATACTCTTTACGTAATACGAGTACTCAAACTTATGCTATTAGGTTTTATCAACGTATACACTCTCCGTTAAACTTATCGCATGTCTAATATAATTAGTTGGAGTATATTGATAAACTTTGACATTTTCATAAGTATTATATTTTTACGTTACCCGATTTTTAATTTCGTGACTTAAAAGCTTTACGTTAGCAATTACCGGGACCAAACTCTACCATCTAAACACAACACTATATAAATAAAACAATCCCTTTTAATCTTTATATATTTAACTATTACTAACTTTCAACGTGTAACCATTTGCATGATGCAATGTTGGTTCTTAGGCATTTTTCACATGACATGCTAATACTGATCAAATATATACGTGTATTGTAATTGCTCCATATGATCATATATATACATGTATTGTAATTGCTCCATATTATCATATATATACGTGTATTGTAGTTGCTCCATATAACCCTCTTCTTGTTACTCTAAAACTTGTGGCCATACATACATACACGATCGAACCAAGCTCACATGAACACCATGTTCCACATCATCTTAAACAAGTGTTAAAAGTTTTAACCATTCACTGAATGGAACCTCTAATACTTGTGGCTATATAAACGATCAAACACAAGACACATACTCACATACTCTTACTTACTGAAATCAAGCCAAAAAGATAGGAAAAGGGATTAAAGAATCATTCGGGATCTGATTGTGAGTCAGGTCGAGCTTTTCCTCAACCATCGCCTCACCACCATATCCACCACCATTTTGTGCTTCTTGTAAGTATGCCGACAAACACGAGTTATAAATTTATGTATATTATCTTGATTCAATTATAAACAGAAATTGTATAAATGATTAATTGATTGCACAAAATAATCATTTTGTAACTAAGTATCATCGTTTAAATCATGGTTGTGGTTTAATTTATGGTTTTACTTGAGTGCTTATTTTTAAGCACTCGGAGAGCTTATCTAGTGATTATTTTCTTATTTGGACTTTTGAGCTTATTTTGAATTATCATAGTATCGGGTTAAGACTGAAACCCAGGGGGATTTTGATTTCTGGATTTTGTTGTTGTTACAACTTATTACTTGATTATTTGGCCTATTATAAGTTAGTACTTATTTGAGTAATCTTGGTCTTTACGATATTGATAGGAGGTTGTTTGTTGCTTAAGCTTATGCTTTTCGGCTTATTTGTTATGGCTTATTTGTTTGTGGTCGGACTCAGTTGGAAACACAAACCCGCGAAGGTTGTTATTCGGATTGTTTGCGACCCACCACAACACCCAGAAGGTGTTTGTTTGTGTTCAGTTTCGGGTCAAAAGAGACGCATCAAGAGGGTGTTTGTTTGGTCCGAGCCACGACAGCCCAAAAGGGTTGTCGTTATGGTTATTGTTGTCTGCCGTCGCAGCTCACACCACAGCCCCACTTGGGTGTGTTTGGTTTGCTCGTTCGCAGCGCCACCACAGGTGGTGTTTGGCTTATTTTGTTTCATTTTTCTTTTTGTTCTCTTTTGCTTATTTGAATAAGCTTAAAGCTTACATTAGGTTAAGATTGCTTATTTAAGCTTAATACGACTTATGGCTTTTTGGTATTAGACTCGGCTAAAGGTCACAGCCGAGGGGTTGTTGTTTTCTGAACGGGTCAGCTACAAAAACCCCAACAAGGGGTGGTGGTCTTGGTTTGCTCGGCTGGAAATACCGCCCAAAGAGGGAGTTCATTTTGCATGTCACAGCCCCAACAGTGGGCGTTTGTTTGCTGCAAACGCAACCCCAAACAACGGGGTGTTTGGTTCTGCATATTTCCAGCCCAACATGGGCGTTTATACCTGGTTATTTCAGCCCCTAAAGGGTGCATTTGCTGCTGATTTTTCTGCACGAAAAGGTTGTATTTTATTTGCCTAGTTTCTGCACAAAATTGGGTGTTTGTCTGCTGCAACGCAGCCCCAACAGGGGGTATTTTTCTGCTACAACGCAGCCCCAATAGGGGGTGTTTGTTTGCTGCAATAACAGCCCCAAAAAGGGTGTGTTTGTCTGCTTATTTTTTGCACAAAAATGGTGCGCTTGTCAGCTAAATTTCTACACAAAAAGGGTGCAATTGTTACTGATTTTTTTGCACTTAGATTGAACAGCGGATGCGTTGAGGAGATCAGCCCTAATTGAAGGCCCAATACTCTCAACCATCAAAGTCACGTAAGAAATAGAAAACGTACAACTCGTACAACTAAAGGCTTGTCAATTCTTGGTGTAATACTCACTCGAGGGTGTTTAGTTTTGCTTGTTTCCAGCCCACACCGCAAGGCGTTGGGTTTGATTTAGTTAGCCTACACCGCAAGGTGTTTGTTTTGCGTATTTCATCCCTCGAAAGGTTGTGCTTGGTTTTATTTGTCTCGGTCAAAACAGGACAGCCGAGGGTGTGTTTGATTTGTTTTTTTTTTTGTTGATATGGATATTTATTTATTTGCTTATTTTAAAACTTGAATCGTTAACGGGATAAAAACATGGAATATTTATCGAACTAAGTATGCATTGGACATACTGAAATCGTAAGTGATTTTGACTATTTAGACTTGCGCCGGACTAAAAATAGTAGACACAATAAACTTGTATTAACATTGGACTATTATCGGGCCGAAAATCCTAATAACCAATAAATATAAATTGAAACTTCTAAGACTAGTTATTAGTTAAACTTAACTAATCTACTTATCTCTCACTTAATTGCAACTTGATTCTTACATGTTTATTTCCTTTCATACATGTGCTATATGTTTTATACTTTGGTATGTGTAATCGAGTCTTAACATTCAAAACACCACACGAACGATGATACAAAAACCTTTTTACGAGCAATGATATAAAAACAATGATACAACATCTTTTAACTCATACGCATTACTTGAAATTCGCGTGACATATTTATAAGATATGTTATTATCTTCTAAATCGTGCCGACCATGTACGGTTGTGCTTTGCTACTTGATTCTATTTTGCAATACTTACGCCACTACACGCTAAGGTGAGTCATAGCCCCTCTTTTTCTTATTTTGAACTCTTTGGGGGAGATACATGCTCGTTTTACTTACGTATTTTACTCATTTATCATAAAAATTCTACTCGATTTATGAAACACTCTATTTGTTTACTGAAACTTATTACATGCTGAACACAAGTACTTTCTGTATGCGATCCTAATTAATATTGCCTAAGTTATCCAATATTGCCATTAAAAGTCCCTCATATCATGAGCCATTAAGCACTTGCGAGTGAACACGAATATAGTGAATAGATCTATTGGAGGTTGACGACCCATTTGTACTAACAGGATAGATAGCTATAATGCTAGCCAGATTGATAGACAAATGCACTTTATTTGAGACTAAATAGGAAGTTGGCAAGCTCCTACCCGAGGGCATTTTTATTACATTTAATTATGTCAGTAATTTACATCACTCTTGTGATGTCCTACTATTAATGTTTGCGTGTCATGAGGCTTAGAGCAATATTATGGTACTACAATAATAAAAATTGTTTTACCCTTATATAACTATCCAACTTGAAATTTGTTTTAATCTGATTATTTTACAAATGGACTATAGGAGCTACAAAGTGGCCCATTGTCATTGAATTTATGGGAGCTACAACGTAGCCCATTGTCACTGAATTTATGGGAGCTACAATGTGGTCCATTGTCTATTAAACTTGAAACTATTGAAATCAACTGTTTTATTTATAAACTCTATGAACTCACCAACCTTTGTGTTGACACTTTTAGCATGTTTATCTCAGGTCCATAATGAACAAGGATGGCACGGAGAGACACAGATACTGATAGAAGGCTAAAATCTAATTATCATTCGAAACTTATTTAACAAACTATAAAACCACTGGGACCTCTTTTTGTAAACTCTGATATTCGAATGATAAATCTTTTAAAACGTCTCAATTAAAGATCGTTTTCTATTATTAAAACTGTTGTGCCGTCGAGTAACACCCAGTTTGAATTCCGCTGCGTATCACGAAATTGGGGGTGTTACATCTACCTAAGATGATTGGTGTTAAGGATAGTTTGTTGAAAAGACATACTCTAAATGAGGTACATATATGTCATTACTATTATGGCAAGTCATGCCATAAAGTAGACTCGATGGAAGTTATACTTAAAAAAATAAGAATGAGAATGACACGTACTAAGATGTTAGTGGAAATGACTCCATACGATGGGAAATTGTTGGATTTGACCTTAGAGGAAAGGTAGACAAAGACGGTTTAGATTAATATATCGTTTGCACTGACAATGAGATGCGTGATATATTTCAAGAGAGAAAAAAAATGTGCATGTGATCCTATTGAGGGTGAATTTCTCCAACGAGGTTAAGGTAAGGAAGTTCTAGAGTTCTAGATTTGGATGATCCTAGTTGTGTGTTAGAGATAATTTGGTGCATGAAGGATTTTGTGTGATTGTGTAGTTATACACTTTGGGCTGTGAGGATTAAAGGTTATTGAACTAATTATCACTATCAAGAGTGAAGAATAGTTACAAGGTTTTGTTTTAGTAATAGATGCCTTACTTGTAAGTTATGCGTGTGATCGATATAAGGGTTTGAGGGTTCTTAGACTAACTATCACTGTCAAGGGTGAAGTTTAGTTATAAGGCTTGAGTGTGATGATGAATGATATTAATATGAGTTTTTATGTGAGGGTTGAAGGTGTTTGTATAGAACAAGTATCTAGGTGGTCACAAAGAGTAGAGGTTAGGAAGCTAGAACCGATTGTGGTTTTGTGACTGAGGTTTCGCTAAGTAGTGGGTGCTTAGGAGGTGAGTGTTTTAGTAGAGAATTCTAGGGAATAGGAACCATATTTGTGTGTTCTTGAGAGTGTTTGGTCAAGGACTATATGAGTGTGTTTTCGCTCCCCCTTAATCGATGACCATCCGGACAAGATTCGTTGGAAAAAAATAAATAAATAAAAAATAATGAGGAAAACAAACGCTGACGGAAGCGATGAGCTTAGTAACGTCATGACAAGTGGTGGATAGCATACAATAAATTTCACCTTTGAAGTCACGTAGCTCTTCTCAATCATTACGAGTATTCATAGAATATTCATATGATGAGGCATGTGATTACGTGGAAATGTGCTAAGGGTTAAGAAGATATAATCTTCAAGGTTGTGGAGTTAGTGATAAGGTTCTAGTAAGATTATCTTTGATAGAAGAAACTATGTTGATGAAGAAGGGTTATCTCAACTTATCCTAGCGGTTCTTCACTTGAAGTGTGTGGAAGATGAGTGGGATGCGGAAGCATTGGTAGTGTAGAACGAGGGTTGAGAATTTTAGATAAGTTGAGAAGATGATGGATACAGAAGTAACCAAACATATGGTGTGTTTAGTACCATGCGGAAGTGAAAGGAAAAAAAGCTAAGGAATCAGAAGATAGGCAGAATCTATTCAGATCGGAGACGGTTCTGGTTCGAGACTACACCAAGTGGATTTTGATGGTGTTTTTGAAATTGTGAGAAATGAAAACGAAATAAACTGTCTCAGTAGATAATGGTCTGACGGTACCTTTAAATTTAGCGGTACCGTCCCCTATTTAAGGGTACCGTGACCTACCGAGGTCATTTTTGACCCAGAATTCGATTTTCGAAAAAAAAAATTCACATATGTTGTGATTTTTCTGGACCTTAGATTAAAGGAATTTATACCAAATAAATTATTTTATGAATGAACCCAATGGGATTCGATGAACATTGATCGAGAACGAGAGATGACATTTAATTGCATTTCGAAAATTAAATATACTTTAATTATTTCGGATGAAATATTTAAGTTGTCATTGGAAGCTTGAGAGGATTTGACTCTAATCTAGAGATGTTTTAGACACACATAAATCAATGATTTGAGAGGATCTAACGATTAAATCTCGCTGATATAGTGAGACTTTTAGACATGACGAAAGAATCTATACCTAATAAATTCTTTGAGGGATAAATCCAACGGGATTTGACACGAGATTATTGACAATGCAAGATGACTTTAATATTTCCAAGGAAATACTTAAATAGTCATTAGACGTGACTCGAAGGATGACTTCAACATTTCCAATGAAATATTTAAATAGTCATAAGACGAAATTCGGAAGATGTTCTTGAACACACGTAAATTATGAAATTCACGGAATGTGTTCCATCATTCCTAGACCTAAGCGTAAGTAGTTAAATGGTTCGCGTTTGAGAGGTTTGGATGTTTCTAGGGTGATTGATGGGATTTTTGGGATGAACATCCATTATTGTTGTGAGATCGCTGCACGTCGGTAGGTGATCAAGATTGACGACGAAAAAGAAAAGACTCAAAAATATCAATCTTCGTATAGGCATATTGCCTGTTATTCTGAAGAAAGAGAGTATCAACGTACTCTTGGCGAGATAGGATGATACGTTTGTTTTCTATCCCAAAACCGATGGATAAGTTCGATCCTCATTATCTATTAGGTGAGCTTGAAACAAAACACGGCGACAAACCTATGAGGATATAATGAACTAACGGAAATGAATATACTTGGTCTTAAGATGTGTATATTTACACGAGGATGAAAGGAACTACTAATCACTTATGTAGTAACTCGTGAGTCCTTTGTCACCCGAAGGTTGATGTTAGCTTTTAGCATTTGGATGAACATTTTAACATATGTTGTTAAAAGGCTTGAATATAATGTTTCGGATATGACCTTTAATAATTGCGATCGCAAGAATTTACTTGAATATTTTGGATGAAATATTTAAGTTGTCAAACCTACTCCGAGTTCTACTAGGTTTGTATTTAACCTCCCCTTGACAAAATGGTGTATCACTTGGAAGAAAGCGAAATGATGACCAAGGAATTAGGAAAATTTCGCAACTAATTGAACTTATAGGTTTTGACACTAGTGTATGACTATATGACATCTAAGAGTTTATAGGGATAGGCATATCTAATTCATTATGTGTCAAAACAACATAGTGTGGGTGCACAAGCAAATCATCTAAAATGCACATACGGAATAAATGCAAACATCATGCAAAACATGACAATCATTTAGCATTTAAGAGCATGTATCATAGATATATATATCAAGAGATATAATATCAGAATAGCTAATCAAAGACAAAACCTTTCTAATAAACATGCATTCAATAATTAAGAAAATAATCATTGAGTATTAAGAAAGCATGAAGGCATTTAATAATATCTCACAAGAACATGTTATCATTTTGAAACACATATGTGGGATGCAAGTAATCTAGGTTCGCTAAGGAGAATCCTAATTCTACTTGTTCAAAATGCAATCCTAATGGGAGACAAAGTTCATCGATGTAAACTATCTATAGTCAAATGTAGGAATGAAGATTTTTCAAGTTAGAGAATGAGTATGAGACTATCACTAGTGGTGCTCAATTCAGGCTAAACACAACCATTTTTACAGGTTCTACCACGAACCCAACTTCTCTCCTGGAAGCAATTCAACCGTTAGGTCAAATTGAATTTCTAGTGCACTAGGTTCTCCAGTAGTCATTCTAATGTTAAAAAAATCGAATTCCTATATTTGCCTATCGAAGTGTAGCAAAGATGATATTAGCTTATTCTGCTAATACATAGCCTATTATGACTCAACTAACCATGTTTTGAAAGCCGGTTAAGAAAGATTATATGTCTTACACAATATCCTACCAAAGGCAAGCACAATGTTTCAATCTTGTATTTGAGATTTAGAGGTTATTTGGTTTAGATGGTGTATTTCATGATCTCTTGGACGACATCGTTGTTTGTTGAGTTGTTACATGTTATTTTAACATCAGTTGGTTTTATAGAGACAAGAGACGCCTTAATGTGATACAATGTAGAATTTGCTACATCGAGAGAGTTTCAAGAATGCTCATTTGCATATCTTGAGAAAAGAATCTAGTAAATGTTACTTACCTCAATAGATCCTGTGAATGTTTTATGATGTATGAATAAAATGAGACATATTGTTTCTTTCAACAAATATGCTTTTCTAAGAGGAAACTTATCACTCTTACGAATGCTTAGTAAAACAAGTATTTTAGTGTATGACCAATTTTACTTGTTTATGCAATGACACATGTTGTATTGGGTTATTATTCAAATCTAATATCCTATATTTGTTAATCAAGATGCAATGTATTCTCTTGTAATATAACCATTCATGTTACAAAGAAAATAAGATGCATAAGATATAAGTTATCCTTTGTGAATCTTTTGATAAGAGAAATGCATGTGATCTTCTCGAAGATTGATGACGTACATAATAGTTAATAACATATTATGTGTGACACTTTTACTTGACATGTGATTTTTAGTGTAGAGTCATTCATGAGCAAAATTTACATATCTTGTTTGTTTGCTCGTGTTTGGTTTTTCAGAAATGACACATTTACTAATTGCATTGCAAAGTAAATTAATTCAATATTTCGGATGAAACATCCAAGTTGTCAATCCTACTTAGTTGTGTATTTTATGCATCTTTTAAACATATTAGTTTAATGTTTGGAACACAACCATTGGACAAGAAGACTCAATATGACATCTTCAACACAAGTGTGAGTTATGATCCTATGCATACTATTTTCGTCTTGAGAGGATGTCATTATTTTCATAACATCCGAGTGTGATTGAGTATGTAGATTCAAGATAATATATTTCGTTATATTTTGATGTTATCTTCAAGCTAAACAAATAATGACTCCAATTTTATGTCCATACTCGAAAACTTATCAATTAGATTCAATGATGATATCAATCATAATTTGAATAATAAATTGATATGTACTCGAAATCTTTCTTAACCCTCACGATCACTCATTTTAAAAAGAAAATAAAAATTTAAGGAATGTGTTCTATTTATTCTAATACTAGTTGTATGTGTGACGTTAATGACATATTAGCTTACTACTTCGAGATTGTCATTTATTTTTATGTGCGAAAACTATTTATTTTTAAATATAATATTCTTAGTTTTCGACATATCATGAGTATAAAAATAATTATCTTAACAATTTTTATACAACATACGTAAAATGCTAAATGTTTAAAACATTTTGTGTGTGTGTTAGATCAATGCAAGTTTAATACATTTTTTTTTACTTAAATAATAATGTATTAATATGATCTTTTATCTTGTTTAGACAACCCATGGTCAAGCAAGAAAAGTGGATATAATGTTTTAGAAATCATGTTACGGATTCAATGAAAGTGTTAAATATTTTGAGGTGATATATGTTTTACACTTAAACCTTTGGAAAAATAACAGTGTTAGACAATATCTTTCAACATACATGATCAACAAACTTAGTTTCCATTCCTAAGAAGGTTACTAAAGCATTTTAAAACCTGCAAAACAAATAACCATTTTGCGTAAAACACAAAAATAGCACAAACATTTTGCGTAAAACACAAAAACTTAAACTTTTTTTATCAAACACCCGATCAAGTGTGACATAATAAGAAAAGTGTCAACAATAATCTTGCAACTACTAGACATAGTAGAAAGCAATAAATGAACCATGTCATAATAGCACAAACATAGACACAATATAAACACCATGCCATAACAAAAATATAATCTACATAATATAAGCAACTAACCACACAAGCATAAACACAATGCAAATATAAATGTAAAGCGGTAAATACGAAAATAACCGTAAGGAGATAAGTTAAGAAAGTGCAAACCAGACACGATGATTTATAGTGGTTCGGTCACGAAGTTCCTCTTTGCCCTACTCTACTCCCCGAGTACCCAACTCGAGAGTTACTTCACTAATAAACAAACTCCCTTCTCGGCGTAGAAAACCATACAACGTCGCTCACGTTATTTTCCGACACTAAGCTAAATGTCGAGTACTAATCTAGCTAGTACCAATCTCACACATGATCTACCCGATCTAAATGATCACCACGATCTCCCCAATCAACACGATCTACCCGATCTACACGATCTGCCCGATCTACACGATCTACTCGATCAACACGATCTACCCGATCAACCCGATCTACACACTATCAACACAAGCTACACAAGATCTCCCCGATCTCTACAAGATCACAATGATCTACACAAGATGACTAAACAAGACAATGACAACTTGATGTATGTCTAGATACAACAAGTAAATGACTAGTGATGCAAGTGCACTACACTAATACTATAACACCTTGTATCTTATTGATACTTTGTGTTCTTCTCTTGCACTAGTAGAGGAATGAAGGTGATCACTTGAATGGATGATTGGATCACTCTAAAACAAACTAAAAACTCACTAAATGATCAAAGAAAGTAATCTAAATAAGAAAGGATTAGACCAGAGAAAACTGACTGGAAAAATCAAGTTGGAAGTGTAAAATGGTCCACTACTTATAGCCAAAGAAAAACTGGTCGTTACAGACAAACGGTACCACTAAATTTAGTGGTACCGTGGTACCGTGTTAGACAAGGGACGCTCCAGTTTTTGTTTTTAGTGGTGAAGGATTATTTGGGGAAGTTTGGAGCTAATTTAGGGGGAAAAATAGCTGTTGTGATTTATAAACTAATTTTTCAAAATAAAACATTTCTTTTTAATTCAAAAATAATTTGTAAAATGTATTTTTGAATTTTTTTTGTCACATTAAAAATGTGAAGTTTAGAACAAAAAAATTATTTCTTTGATCATCCGTCAAGTTTAAATTTGTTTGTTCATACCTTGAGTGATTTAAGTCAGGATGGAAATCAACGACTCTGTTGAGGCATACTTGAGACGTCGAGAGATGTTGATGTAAGTATGCATTGATGATTTGTGTTTGCATGTAACTTGTGCATTTTACGTTATGCATTACAAGTTACAAGTTTGTCATTATTAAAACTGAAGAAGCCATTTAGTTTAAATATCGTAATATTTGCACTAACAAACAGTTTAAAATATTAAGCTATTTTTTAGGGGGAAAATTTAAGAAGTTTGTTTTTGAAATCAATGAATAAATTGTTAAGTTGCTGGAAAATTAAACAAAAATGTTGTTGAAAATTAAATGAAAAATGTTGTTAAAACGTTGGAAAATACCATCACTTCGAGGGGGAGTGATAAATTTTATTTAAACATTTTTGATATAACACAAAAGTTCATTTATTTGAACTAAAATATTTTCAAAACTTTGTTAAAAATAAAATGGTAACAAAAAGGACTTTGTGTGAAAAGAGAGCTTAAGCCAAGGGGGAGTTTTGCTAAAACATTAAAACTGCTATTGAACCCTCCCCCAGTCCAAAACTCTCGCTGACCTGGGTCAAAATAAAAAAGGTCAAAAAGTCAAAAAGGGTTACCAACCCACCTAGTGACTGTGAGAAAAACATAAAAACCCTTATTTGCTATCACAAACTCTCTCTCTCCTTTGCACCCAAATACTCGCATCGCAAAACTCATATTTTAACAGTGATTTCTTGATTCTCAAGTGTTTTTCATGCAAAAAGTAAGCTAACAAATTTCTTTAACTAATGGTTTTACATATTTGCTATGAATTTCAGTCTTTGGTTTACATTACATTGATCAAAATTGTTTAGTTAAGGTTGCGTATTTATACAACACTTAGATCGCTATTGAGTTTGCGATTTAGAGTGTTTTGGTTAAATTCTTGTGGTTAGATGACTGAGATAAGATGTTTGGACCATGATTATGAAAGAAAACGGGAACTTAAACGGATTGATTTGGGGTAAAATGGATCAATTTTGGGTCGAAGATGAACAGTTAGGCCTGCGACACCAATAATGGTGGAATGCGAGACTTTAGGATAGAGCCAAAAAATGATTTTAATTGTAATTTAAAATCCGCTAGACTTTGGTGCGATAGCTGTTTTACACTTACTGTCGCAACTGATGCCTTGCGATAGCACTTTTCCTAAATGTGTTGCAATAACTTGCTATCACAACTTTTCTTTGCGACAGCACTTTACAAAACTTGTTGCGATAGCAATTTACTATCACAACATTGGTTTGCGATATCTGTTTTATCTTGTTTGCGATAGGTGACTATGTTTGACCATGTTTGCGATACCAAATCCTGCGATAGCAGATTTTGCGAAACTTTGTTACCCACCTTTTTCTAAACGTTACTCTGACCAAATTTTTTTAAAATCTTTGCAAAACTTTTATAAGTTTTATACTTGTATAAATTTTAACAAATTATAGCAAAGTTACATTTAAGATCAAACATTCTTTTCTCAAATAGTCACAAATTTTTAAAATAACTTTTCAAAAACTAAAAAGTTCAACAATGAGCAATTTTTTTTGTAAAACAAATGTGTTTCTCAATTTTTTAAATTCATTTCAAAAAGGATCAAATTTTTTATATAAAGAAGAATTTTAAATATTGAGACATAAAATTGCATATGTTTAGTTTAGTAATAATTAGACTAGTTTTGTATCCCGATATTGCCTTAAAGTAGTTCACGATGCATATGTTTAATTCGAAAATTAGACTTCTCTATGATTGCATTTTTATAAACACTTTGTGAATGACATTTTACTATGCCTATGTGAATGAATGATTTTGACGGATTAAATTCAAATTCTTTCTTGGTTGCCAAAGTTATGAATTTCAAACTTACAAATCAATTCATGCAACTTTGAAAAGTTTTCACACAAATTTGTTTATAAAAGGATTTGAGACAACTTGATATGGTCTTAACTAATAATATCTCATCTTCAAGGTGGTTATTAGGGCTAGTTGTCACGTAAAAACTGATAATGCATCCCTTTAGCTACACAACGTAATAGAGTATTCAAGGTTTTTATACGTTTCGGGAAATCTCACTCTTATGCAACAAAAGCTCTTTTGAGACGACTTGTATTTGACTTAACCTAAAACTTCTCATCTTCAAGATAGTTATTAGGAATAGTTATCACCTAAAAGCTGATAATGTACTCCTTTAACTAGGCAACGTAATAGAGAGTTCAAAGTTTAGTTATTTATCAAGAAATCTCATGCTCGTGCAATTAAATTATCTTTGTAAATGTTTTTTTAAAAACCAAGTTATCCAGTATATACTAGATTACTTAAGTTTGAAACAAATGTTGATATTTTTTCCTAAAACTTCAAAAAGGTTAGATAAACGTACATTTTAAAGCATGAGCAATATAAAACAACGTTCAATCTAAACCTCATAAATATTTTGAAAAAGTATCACAACACAAACTTTTGGTGAGGAAAAACAAAAACAGATAGAGAGAATTAAATAGCATGTGAAAAGAAAAGAGCATGCGCTTATGCTATAAAAGCAAGAAAGCATAAGAAAAGAAATATGCTCGTAAAAGAAATGCCAGAGCATACGAAAATAGACATAGTGAAATAAATGTATTTAAATTTATCCATATACTTACAATTTTCATATCATTTCAGAATCATATTCACAAAAATGTCTCAAAGAACAAGAACAACCACAAGAAGCTCAACAGGAAGTTCCAGTAATTCAAGTCCCACAACTACAACTGTCACAAGAACAAATCCTTCCATCTGATAATTACATCAGATACGGTGAAAGCAACTTCTTGTTCAATCCTTAAAACTTCAATTGTGGTCATCCAATAATAGTTTAAATACTCAAAAATCACCCAATCTTCCCCACTCTCAACAAAACAGCCATTGAAATCCCTCAGATTTACGTACAACAATTCTGGAATACCATGCATGTAGTGAAAGATTCAAAACCCCCAACTCTGGAAGTCATAGTGGACAGATACACAACCACACCCACTATTAATTCCCTACGAAATGTCCTCGACTTACCTACTGCTACCTCTAATGATAGACAAGGGTTTGAAGTCTTACCGGATGCAACACAGATTGTTACATTCTTCAAGGAACTGGGTTTTGATACTGACGTTGTAAAGATCAAAAACACTTCAGACTTCAAGAGGAAGCATCTACCCGGACTCAGGGAAACCATGTTTTCAATCCTTAATCGATGCCTCGCCGGCAAAGAAGCATGGATTGATGCAGGGGGATTCTCAATATATCAGATCTTCTATGGTGTTGTTAATCAATGTCATTTCGACTATGCTTCTCTATTATGGATTGAGCTAGTTGAATTAGTTCAGAACAAAACCAGGACCAAGACGAAGAAGAAGGGTCCCTACATTCCTTTTGTAAGATTCATCAAACTTCTTATACAAGATATGATGTAATCAAACAAGCTGTCAGCAAGGCCTATCGAGGTTTGAATAAATGACAAACTAATGAGAAACCTGTAACCAGCCAAAGATGCAACGACTAAACAACCAATGGCTATCCCACAAGAGTTGCTTAACCTTGCTGACAAGACATCTGAAGCTTACAAGGAATATATAGGTAGACTTAACATTTCTATAGAAAGCTCGAAACCGAGTAGACCTACCCCTTAAACGCATATGCAATTAGAATCTAGCGTCCAACTAGGTCTAGAGACGGGGAGTAAGAAACGTACATTCAAACAAGGGGGTAAAAGGTGAAGAAGAATTCAATGACTCTCTGACACTGAGGAGTCTGGAGAAACAAGGGCGGAAGAAGGAAAAAAGGAAGGTGCCGGAGCCGACACTCAGGATAAGGGTAACTCTGAAAAGACTATGTCTGATCCACACAAAGATGAGATTGTTAGAAATGATGGAGAGGAGGCAGGAACAACTTATAGGTCGGAAGTTAGTAAGGAGACTAGGTTAGAATCTGAAACAAGTAGTATCATTAATTCCACGGAGATACACCAGCTCCTAAACTCAGGTACATCTGAGCAAACAAATCCAGCATCATTCGTTGATACAGCGACAAGTTTGCCCTCGGAAACTCTTTGTGAGTCCTGTGAAAACGTAGAGGGGGAGGGGGGGTGAATATGTTTTCGTTTTAAAATCTTAAAAATTGTTGTATCAAATATCCGATTAAGCTTGTTGTAATATGAAAGATGCCAACTATAGTTTATGACTAGCATATACTAAAACAAGTTGTTGGAAAAGTATAACCATCAAGTCACAACACAAGCAATCATATAATGCAAACATAAAAGTAAAGCGGTAAGTAAAAGAAAGTGCAAACCGAACACGATGATTTATAGTGGTTCGGTCACGGAGCTCCTCTTCGCCCTAATCCACTCCCCGAGTACTCAACTCGAGAGTTACTTCACTAGATCTACAAGCTCCCTTCTAGGCGGAGAAAACCATTCAAAACGTCGCTTACACTTTTTCCGGTATAAAGCTAAATACCGGGTTCTAGTTCGAGGTAGAACCAACCTAACGTCGCTTATACAATATTTCTGACACTAAGCTAGATGTCGAGTTCTTTTACAAGGGTACAACTACTCCCGCTATGTTTTATGGCCCAACATAAAAACCTTGTATTTTTTGGCACAAACACATAAACCATGTAATCTAGTTTGGTGAATAGATTGTGATGATACAATGATGATCCATGACGTAAATCTCTAATGGATATTAATGAGTAATCTAAATGAACTTCCATTGATAGGAAGCCTTCAATGGATGAAGATCACAAGTTACCTAAGCTTGTTGTGATAGATCTTCATATATGTATGCATGTGGAATCTAAATGATGATGACAATCTCCCCCTTTTAATGTTGACAAAATATGTAAACGTGATAGATAGTAAAATGTAAAAAGTTACTAGTGTCCGTACTACCTTTTACAGTACCTTCTTCGTTTACACTCTTCTCCCCCTTTTGTCGAAACAAAAAAGGATGTGTCCTTGGAGTTAACTTTATTTCTCCGCAAAAAGGCGAGCCTGCATCATCCCTAGTAAAGTTAAATTGTCTACTCCAATCCCCTATGGTTGTTGCGTCCCCTAGGTTATTACCCTTGTTTGGTAGCGGATCCATGAATCAAATTTAGACCCTTAACTTACATCAAGGTTAGTGTTGTGCAATAAAAAAAAATATATATGTATGAGAAATGCATGATGAAGAAAATGCACATAGCAAACAATACACGTGGGTAAGCTATGTTAGACTATCTTCTCCTCTTTTTTGTAGAAACATAAAGGTGTGTCGAAGAATGAGAATGATTATGAATGCATGCATGCTCCCCCTTGACGGTTGCTCCCCTTTGATCGAGGCGTCAAGGTATAATTAAAAAGCTACAAAACAAATATTAGTGCAAAACTATATTCGTCCTTGGATGAGTATGTGATATACAACAAAGTGTGTATAAGATGCATTCTATAAATGCTTGACGGAAGCTCCCCCTTGCTCTAGAGCGTCAAGATGAACCTACAAAACAAAAATTAGTACAATAGAAGTTATGTCTTTAGACAGATATGTCATATACGACCAAGTGTATAGACGATGCAATATGAGTGCTTGATAGATATTCCTCCTGGTTCGAGGACGTCAAGAAGCACCTACAATACAAGAAGGAAAATAATCGATGCAAACTTCATCCTTAGATGAGTATGCTATATACGATCGAGCGTATATGATGATGAACCTACAATGAAAGGATTAGTGCAATATATTTCATCTTTTTGACAAAGAAAAATAAGATTTATATATGTGATATATAAATGTTGTAATCAAAAGCAACTCAAAGTAAAGAACCATCTCATGAAGTGTAGTCTTCTAATAAGAATTACAATCATAAAAAAACGAGAATATAATATGAAAAAAGCCTACAAAATAATGCCTAGAAGGAAGATATGAAGTGAAGTTGAAATATTAAGAGTTAAAGTGAGTGGTGCTAGTGTTGGTGTTGGTTTACTAGTGGTGATAACTCGGTAGATGATTCAAGATTGATAGAAGTAGGTTTTTCGCTAATCCATGGTGGTGATGATTAGTGAAAGAGGTGATGGAAGGTGATAGTTATAATGCATGCAATTATTAATGAATTTAGAAATTCGTATGTATAGCAAATGCTATAAGAATATTGAAGATGGTTAAGGTTATAATTTGACCGATATCATTTGATGCTAACAAGAACAAAATTTGTTAACTGATTGATATTTATAAAAATGACCTTTTCTAGGTGATATTGGGAGAGTGAGTATTGACATGGTTTTGACCGACATGATATTTTATGACATTATCATCTACCAAAGATGATGTCAACAAAAATTCCATATGAAAAGAAAATACTAAATACCTATATGGGGATGAGAATAACATCATATGATGGGAGACAGTTGGATATACCAACGAGTTGAGAAAGTGTTGGGAATGACGGTTTTGATTAATATATCGTTTGCACTGACAATGACGTGCCTGATATGTATCAAGAAAAGGATGAGATCCTATGATGGTGTTCTAGACAATGAAGTTGTGAGATTCAGGTTAAAAAGAAAATCCTAGACTCGTTGGTTGTGAGAGGGTTGTTTGTTTTAAGTAGTTAAAGACTGACCACGGATTGGGCGGAACCAAATTTTTGGTTTCGTCCGTCTTATCATAGGGTACCTTGGGACCAGAATTTGATATGGCCACGTTTTGTTTTTGATCAAATGAAGGTTCGAGCTAGGATCTATTTACTTATAACTACGGATTTGGTTCCATTAATCCTAGTCCAAGTCTAAGGAGATTCAATGGTTCTCGTTTAAGAGGTTTGTCAAACACATGATGTGTTTTTCATTTGACGAGGTATTGGTGCAAACATGTGATGTTGGGTTAAGAAGGTTTGAAACACTTGTGATTTTGTGAACTGATTTTAACTGAATGGTGTGAACCTTTGTGTTGGTATTTGAGGGTGTAAGAAACATGAGTAAGTGTTCTTTAATACAAATTGACAAAAGACAATTATGTGAATGAATTTCTTTTCGCCTTAATCGGTGGACATCTAACATAATGTGTAATGCATCGAATAAAGAACGACGATAAAGTGTTTAGGAGGTTGCAAGTTAATGAAAGCGATGAGCTTAGTTATGTTTTTGCGGATGTTGGTTAGCATACAAAGAACTTCATCCTTGAAGTCACGTAACTCTTCTCTATCAATGCGAGATGACCGCATGACGAGGCATGTGGTTTCCTCATAGGAGGTGTAGAGGATTAGGAGTATTGTTATAACTAAATAGTGATGGAGATGATTTTTGGAAAGCGGAATCAATAATGAGATTTGGAAAGAGGTCGATTGAAAGATACACAAATGCAATGCCAAGCCTCTAAAACTTAATTCTACATTCTTTAAAAACTATATGCAAGTGAATGGGTCTAATAAACATATTACTAATCTACGTAGCAATAAAGGGATTACAATTATGCGAAATAGGCATATAAAAGTTAGAACGAAGTGAGATAACAAATAATTTGTTATCAACCTATAAGACAAAAGTGTTAGTGATAAAAGACGTGAATATGATAGAAATCATAAGATAACATCCTATATAAACAAAAACAAAAAAATCACCACACAACATGATAGCATCAAGCCAAACAATCATATTATGCAAGAGCATGACATTATATGAAATACTTCATTGTGAGATTGTTTTGTCGTTAGGCTTAGACACTTAAGCATATAATGATTCATGTGATTGATTTGTAAGATAAAACGACTTCTAAATGTTTATCATACCAAAATCACTTTGACAAATTATAAGTGCACACGTGGCAAACAAATAGTGTGACAAAGTCACAAAAGAAGCAAGACGAAAGATTCATGCAAACCATTATAACATTTTGGAGCATGTATCATTTAGGCTATCCTACGAAAAGGCTCAATGAATGTCAACAAAAGACAAGAGCTTTCAAATATAGAAACATCATATAAAAACATCATATGTATCAAAATGACATATCATGAGTTAACAAGTAACACGTTAATCTTGCGAAATATCATATAACAAAAGAATGAAAATATCATACAAATCATGTTAACATTTAGTAGCACGAAACATATAACCATGCAGACAAAACCTTTCCAAGGTTTACACATTTGACTATCAATCAAATAGTTATCATGATAACGTCAAGATACTTAATCATATCAAACAAATAACATGTAATCAACACATGTATGTGTAATGCAAGTGATTCTTAATAAACTAAAGAAAAAAAAGTCATATCTACTACTTGTTTGATTAATATTCTTAAGGCGAGGCAAAATATCTTATTTTAATACTTTAGGCAAGTATAGGAATAAAGATTTTTCAAGTTGGAGAATTAATATGAGACTATTACTAGCGGTGCTCAGTTAAGGCTAAACACGACCATTTTTACGGGTGATTCCACATACCCAACTTCTTTCCTGGAAGCAATTTCACCGTTAGGTCAAACTGAGTTTCTAGTGCAATAGGTTCTCCAGTAGTCATTCTCATGTTAGAAAGATAGGAATTCCTATTTTTGCCTAAAAGATGATAGTTTACCAATACTTGGCTTAACGTGACTCAACTAAATGTATAATGACTAAGGTGACGAAGATGTTACAAAAATTTAAAGGAATCCATATGGAGAACAATATGGAGAACAAAAATGGAGAACAAATATGGAGAACAAATATGGAGAACAACATGGAGAAAAAGTATGGAGAACAAGTATGGAGAACAAATATGGAGAAAAAATATGGAGAACAAGTATGAAGAACAAATATGCAGAACAAATATGTAGACACAGATAGAGAACAAATATTTTTGGATTAGCAAGTTCAACATATGTTGTTGGAAAGCTTGAGATGTTTGTTCTAGATCATTTAGCCAATGAGGTGTAATGAAATCTGTTGTCACACAACCGTTCATGTTGCAAGAAGAGAATGATGCATAGGATATGCATTATCCTTTTAACAAGATGAAAACGCATGATTTCTTAGGCGTAATGTTTTCCAAAACATCATGTTTTCTTAAATGAAGATATGAAGCCAAAGTGTTTGAATTAGATAGTCCTATCCAAAATATACTTGGTTTCAAGATTATATTCACTAGATGATGACAAGAGGAATTTACTCGAGTTTCTAATGTATACTCCTCAAGAGTCATTGTTGCTCGGGATTCATGATGTAACACCCCTAAACTCAGGTTTTGCGGAAGCATACATATTTGGGTGCTACTAAATCGATAATCACAACACAAAGATATAGATGACGGATTAAAAATCCGTTTTAAAATAGTTTACATTTCCATAGTTAAATTGTCATACATCAAGTTCAATTCAATTAAAATGAAGCCCATTTAACAAATCGGTCACAAATTTAGAGTTTAACGCATAAGCAAAAACATTTCAAACAAACTTATGACCATTTCCATGCCCTACCTTCAGTAAGCACATTCTCAAATACCTGAGAAAAACATGGTAAAAGTCAGCTAACGCTGGTGAGTTCATAGGTTTAAAGTAAATAAGCACATATGGAGCATAACAAATAATTCTGCAATCACACTAATTCGGTATGCAAACACTAAGCTCATCCAACCGAAACTAGACAAACAATATGCCAAGCTAGCATAGCAAATAAAGGGTTCCCGCGAGCCTTAATCCCCAAACACTTGGCAAATTCAGACATGGTATACGTTCGCGTTGACCTGCCGGGCCAACCGAACGGGGGAGTCACCCCCAATAGATCTATTTATATCATACGCGCTTCCCAACAGGAATTGACGGTTGATGATAGTGGGCGCAATGGGATTCAGCAAACTTAGGTTATCAGCATACAAGTGTGTATAAAAACAAAGTTCATTTTGGTCCATGAAAACAGTTTTGCATGTTTCTCACCTAAAGGTTTATAAAAGCAATACGTATAAAAATGGGGCTACAAACTCACCTTAATAACAATAGCAATCTGCTAATCAACAACAACACAGTACAACTGCTCCGACACGCGACCTAGATCAGTATGGTAAGTCTTAGCGAAATATTTGTGTTTTAAATGTTTTAACTCAATTGAAAAGTTTACGTGTGTCAAGTGCCCGTGTATTTCTTGCTTGCTTTGTAGTAAGGTACATTTCAAAATAGTTCATCGTTTAAGACTCTTTGGTGATGGCTCATGGTGAAAGTGTATGGTGAAAATACGTGCGACGGAACTTCCGTGCTTAGTGCTTGTCGTCGCAAAATGCGTAAGTATTTAATTAATTAAGACTTATAATTAATTAGATAGGTATTGAATAATTAATATGATAATGGTGTTAGTGGGGTAATAATATATTATAAATATTATAATTATTTATAATATAATGATAATAATATAGAAATTTATAAATATTCAATTTTGAGAAATAAATAAATGTAAATGTATAAATACCAAAAGTGTATTCACAATTCTTATAAGGTCTAAAAATATTAATTTAGATGAATTAATATTTTTAATAATAAAAATAATCCGTTTCATCTTTTAGTCGGTTTTCATCCGAAAATATCCTAAGTGTCGAAATTTAAGAAAAATCGGGCATGACCCATTCGTTTATTTAAACTTTTTCATTTTTTTCAAGTGTTGCAATTTCCTCAAATAATCCCTTTCGTTAACTATAGTTGCAAAGCTAGTCCAAAATGTATATTTATCGTTATAACTATATTTATCGTTACGATTACTTCTTAATTATAGTTTTTGATACAAAAGTCAACATTTAGTCATAATACTTTCAAAAGTCAATAAAAAGTCAGCAACTACAATTTTAGGTCGAAAAGCCCATTTATTTTTCTTATTGGGCTTAAGGTGTCAAAACGAGTCCAAAATGGTTTTAATCGATATTATAACATTCTAATAAGTCCAAATATTTATAAATGGTCGAAAAATGCTCAAAACTCATTTTTTTCATCCGAAATATTTATTGGGCCCAAAAGTCTAAGTTTAGCCCAAAAGTCATTTAACTTTTTAAGTTACGATATATATATCGTTAAGTTTCTAAAAATCGATTTAGCACATCAAATAAGCCGTTTGGTCAAAAAGTCAACCCTAGGCCGAAAAAACATTCGCTCAGCCCATTTTGTGTCGAGACTTTCATAAGCCCAAAAATAGTTTTAAACTTTTAAGCCCTTTTAGTCTGAATAGTTTTCGTAACAATTTTTAAATAAGCCAAATAAGCACTTATAAATAAGCCACTAAGTCAAATGATCAACCAAGGCCAAAACATATTACGCTCGGCCCAATATGTGTTGTACGAGCCTTTTTAACCCATTAAGCCAAAACACAATAAGCTATAGCTTATTCAATAAGCTATCCAAATAAGCTATTAAGCACTAATTTCACCATTTCACAACTAGAGTCAAAACCCCAATAATTTTTACTTTTGAAAGTGTGCCGATTTATATATATATATATACATACAAGTGTATATTTTGTCTTAAACTCGCGTAATTAGCACTAATCACATTTTTATCATCAAACTAGTACCACAAGCAACAAGATTTACCACACAAGCAAGAAATATCATAATTTGTATAAAAATCACTAAAAAGTCGAGCACTACAAAATATACATCAAACCCTAACTTTTTCTGTTGGGAACACATTTTGTATAAAATCAAGTATTGGTCATTTAAGATTGTAAAAAGGGCTTTATGTTTGTACACAACTCACGGCTTCATTAGAAGACCATGGGCCGTGGGTTTTAGTGTTTAGCTTCTAGAAGGAATTAGGCAAGTGTTTCCCTAAACACTTGCCTATAAATACCAAAGCCATGTACACTTATTTCTTGTTGGTTTTATGTTCATTGTACCGAACCTTTGCTCCTAATTCATATGGAATAAGATCAACCTTCTCTTCATCTCTTTCTCTCATTCTCTTATATTATACGTGTGTTATATCTTGTGTTACATCAAATATAGGACCTAACAAGTGGTATCATTCGCTAGAAGATAATTGTTTTGTGTGTTTTTGAGTAGATCGTAGCATATTATTAGTTTACGTTTGGTTTTGTGGTTAATTCGAGACAAAAATCTCATTTCTCTCACTTTTTCTACACACTTGTAAAGTGTTAAGATCATTATAATGATTAGAAATCAGATTTCAAGTCAAAAGTTTAGATCTTGTTCGAAATTCTTTAGTTTTACACTCGATTTCATAAGTTGCATATTATCGGAATTCACCAAATTTTGTTTAAAACATTAAAGCTTGAAACTTTCTTATTATGTAAGTGTTTTTAAACTTTTGATCCAAAGAAATTCAGTTTAAACATCGTTTTTGAGTAGTAAAAAGTGATTTGTTTGATCTGGCATTCTATCGGATTTGGTGAAAAAGGGTTTATCGGAATTCGTTTTGAGGGTTTATTGAAATTGCTCATTAGGGTTTATCGGAATTGCTCAGAAAGAGTTTATCGGATTTGCAGACTTAAGGGTTTATCAGAATTGGTACTCACTAGATTCCTTGCTTGTATAAGCTTGTGAAAATACTTCGACTTTGAGGCAAATCTCCTATCCTGTATAAGGTAGTGAGAAAATTATCGGAATTGCAATTTAGATACGTTATCGAAATTGCCAAGTTCTATCACAATTCAGATAAGTTATCGGAATTGAAAATTTTTGTCGCAATTGCAAAGTCCATCGCAATTCCCAGATTCATCGAAATTCAGCCAATTTTTGTCGGAATTAGATAAATCCATCGGAATTGTAAAATTTCATCGGAATTTAGATAATCCATCGCAATTCAGTAACCTCATCGCAATTGACAACTGTGAACAGTGTTTCATCGGAATTGATTGTGAACATTGTTTTGTCGGAATTGAACAAGAAAAACATCAAAATTCACACTTAACCAAAACCAAACTTTTTAACTCATAACACACATCTCAATTGTCTACAAGATCCACAAGTACAAAAGAATGTCTCAACCACCAAATTACAACTATTTCTACAATCAACAATAGCTGTATCATCAGCAACAACAATATCCTCAACAATTACTCTTTATGCAACAACATCAGTTTTTCCCTCAACAACAACCATATCAACAACAACCAATGCAGTCCTACCCACTTTCAGCAAAACAACCTCACTGGTTTGATCAGATGTGTGAAGCAATTAGTAGTCAACAATCAAGACACGAGGCTGGATCCTTAGACACACCTCCTATGCTCACTTCGGGTAACTACGTGCAATGGGCAAGTCGATTTTTACGGTTCATTGAACTCAAGAAACCACATGGAAAATACATGAAAAAGGCAATCATTGAAGGACCATTTCAAGTGCCTACAACAACGGTTCCTGGAGATCCAAATGCCATTCCTCCAAGAGAAGCAACTGTGACCCCTGTTCCTGATGCTCAGCTTACAGCAGAACAAGTACTTCATAAAGAAGCCAATGAACTTGCAATGTCCTACATCCTTCATGAAATTCCTAATCCAATCTTCAGAAGTATTGATGCACAGAAGACTGCTAAAGACATGTGAGAACACGTTCATCTTCTCATGGAAGGCACTGAATTGAACAAAAAAGATATGGACTTAAAACTCTATCTTGAGTACACCATGTTCATGATTGAAGCAGGAGAATCATTAGAGTCATATTACCATAGGTTCACCAAAATCATAAACGACTTGGACAGGCACAACATTGTTCTACCCAGGATTGCAGTAAACACAAAGTTCCTCAGTTTTCTTGGTCCTGACTGGCAGAAGTATGTTACCTTTGTTCGTCAAGCAAAGAATCTACACAATGCCTCTTATGGGTTGTTGTATGATTATTTGAAGCATCATCAGTCAGAGGATGATAAAGATAGAGCTGCTCGTGGAGGTTATTCACCGTCAACAACTCCAAACTCACTAGCATTGATAGCTCAATCTCATTTTGCTCCACCATCAAACCAGGCTTTTGGTCAACAACAACAAACCTTTGCTTATCCTCAACAAACCTCATCGAATCAAATCATTCCATATGAACCAACACCGCAATCATCTGACAATCAACTGGTTCCTTATGACAACATGGATACCATGCTTTACTCCAATGTCAACAGTGATGAAGATGATGCTTTCAATTCATTGAATGAAGGATTTGCTTTAATTGCTCGAGCTTTCAGCAAGTTTTCCAACAAATCCAACAACCGTCTTCGTACTTCATCCAACACTCGTAATCAAGCTGTTGTCCAAAATGGAAGAGTTGAGATTCAGAACCGGGCCTATGAAATAAATGGATTGGGAGGCTACACTGGAAACTCAGGAACTGGTCAGAGGTTTAATTCAGTAGGAAGCAGTAGGAATAGTGCTGGTACTCCACAATGGTGATATGTTACAACTGTGGAGGGAAAGGTCATTTGGCCAGTGCATGCCCCAAACCAAGGACAAGAGGCAGTACGTACCACAAGGAAGCCCTACTTCTTGCTCTTAAGGACGAAGCCGGGGGCACTCTTACTGAAAAGGAGCAGAACTTCATGGCAAATGCATACTCTGATAATGATATGGAAGACTTGGAAGCTAATGCAGCCGTGATGTTGATGGACAACATGCAAGAGATGCACATGAGTGAAACAGGCCCAGTATATGATACTGATGGCTTGTCTCAGGTACCTGATTCAACATGTCTCATTCATGAAATTGTATCCCCATCTGCATCTGCATCAGCCGAAGAGCATGTTGTTCAAGATGACTCATTCTTATCTCCTCAAGTCGATGACCAAATGAACACAGTAGTTACATTTGATGAAGATCAAATTAACCCGGTTGTTACATTTGATGATCCTCTTGATGATGATAATAATGATCAACTTGAACAAGATGATCTTTTGCTTGGTCCAGATCCAGAGCTCATGACCTTGCTCTTGACCACCCAAACCCAGTTGGACTCACAGAAATCCCAAATTGATAAATGCAATGAGATAAATAGAAACTTAAAGGCAAAAGTTGCATTATTTACTAAGGATCTTGAGTGCTATAAACTTCAACTTTCAAACTATGAAACAAAAGAAAAACGGGAAAAAAGTTTTGAAGTTGCATTCCAACAATCTTATGTGAAAGAACAAGAGTTAGAACATCAGATACGTGAATTAACTGTTTCCAAAAATGACTTGATTTCACAAATGGAACAAGAAATATTAGATTTTAAACAACAAGTTGACTACCTACACTCTGAACTTTCAAAAACAAAAACAGAGTTCTCAACTTGTCAAGATAATTTTTCTGAACACAAAATAGTATCCAGGAAACGGATTGATTCCTATTTTGAGGAAATCGTTGAGTTGGAATGTAAACTAAAAGAGTATCAAAAAGTTGTGTATAAAACTGGTGAGTCAGTAACAACAGTTCAGAAATTTACTCTAAAGCAAAATCCCCAAGGATATGGCTTTGCTATTGGGGATGACAAACCACATTTTTTACGTAAAGCACTCAAGAAAAATCCGAAGTTATATAGTGCAAAACATCTGTTTGATGACTGTATTATGCGTGTTGTTGTTTATAATTGTGAAGAAGAAATGGAACAGGACGAAGAGAGTCGATCTAAAATGAGCAATGTCAATTTTAATAAACCATTTGATTACTCTAAAGTACCTCATATTAGTGACACCTTCGTTCCTCAACAAGATAACATAGAGCAGTCATTGTTTTTAATGCAAATGAATGAATCTTCTGAGGTTGGTCCTGTAAACACAGTAGCACAAGTCAATGGTCCTTTACCAAATTCGGGTGTAATTGCACCATTGCCAAAACAATGTCTTATCCTTAGATATTTTAATACATTTATGGAAGACATAAAATTTTGGAACAAGCAATTGAACGTAATTCTGAGATAAAAGTCTTTACTTTTCTTTCTCCCTATGAAAAAGAAAAGAGAGAAGTTTTTCAAAAACAATTTTTGCCACACGTTCAACACCTGCGACTTTGTGCTACACATTGGCAACAGGAACTTCAATCAAAGGTAGCATCCAAGATGAACATTTTCGATGCAACTGAAAAAGTGATCTCAAAACATAAACGTAAAAACAAAGTTTTTCAAAAAGAAGCAGATCGACTCTTGGAAGATGTTCTATTTTCTGATGTTATATCTGTGTTCATGAATTCCATTTATGTGTCTTGTAATGCAATGCTTGTTGATGATCATTCTGTTCATACTAAGATGTTGAGACTTGAAATTGAAAATTTGAAAAAAGAAAATGAGAGAATTAGGAAAATCAATGATGATGTGCAAAATAAATTGTCAAAAGAAAATTTTTAACTCAATCAAAAGTTGCAATGGTGTCAGACTCAGAGTCTTGACTTTGAGTTAAAATTACAAAGTCAAAAAGAATCAATGTGTGACAAATGGTAAATTTCCCCACATATTTAATTCATAACCGTTCATTTATTATGACTAAATCACAAGATTAGGCATTCATATGATTATCACCGAAAACAGACCCACACACTGTGTCACCCGGAAATCTCACCAAGAACAGTGAAATTATCCCATCTCACATTTTACCCACTATAATGTAGTAAAAATGGGAGGTTATCTCATTTTTACAGAATGACACCACACGCGTACCAATGTCTAAACAGAAATAAATTTAAAACTCAGAAAAGTATTGTGAATTCATAAAACTCTAAATACATTCAAGTATTTTGTAGACGTCTCTAAAAATCTAATCTTCCATATTTAAAACGGTTTCGGGAAGGACCCAAGCTCAACTCAGTTCAGCGAGACATGGGTATAATATACTCACTCTTTTAATTAATTCTATCCCTAAAACACTTAAAATAAAATCACCCACTCACACACTTATCAAAACTCTATCTTCTCTTCCCTAGGTTAGTTTTGTCCGCCCCTCTTCTTCCCCAAAAACCCAATCGATACATCACCATCCTCAACACTGTCATCTCCTTTCTTTTTGACCTAAACACTCACATCATTTTCACAGATCTTGGAATCCCCCAAGTCAAACCTAGAAGGTTACAATAGAGGTAGAAAGAACACTCGAATGGAAATCTTATTTCTCCCAAATCCGAAAGTAACCATGGAGTTACTCTCCATATTCGTCCTTTTAAACCGGTATTCCAAGAGAAGTCGAACCACACCTCAACAAATTCACACAAAGGTTCTGAGTAGATTAGAGCACTCAAGGAAGAACAAGGGTTTGTGGTGATTGTGGTTCGATTTGGAATAGTTGGGTTTTCGGATTGGAGTTTTGTTCGAGTTCATCATCTCTCGAAATCATTGTAAGAATATAAATTTATATCCGAATCTTTCAATTCCATTCATCTTAGATTGTTTTAGTTAATTTTAGATCGAATAGGAAATGGGTTAGGTTATTAGATTTCATTAAATTTCGGTTAATAATTATTTGTCCAAGGGTGATGATTTTCGTTGTAAAAATTCTTTTTGATATTGTTGTTGTTGTTGTATTCGTGTGGCTTAGGATATAAGAAAATCTAGAACTCGATGCTAGGTTGATATCTTGTGGATTGTTGTGGCTAGAGTTTGTGATTCGAATCAAGTGACTCCAGGGATTTCTTGGAATGAAATATCGAATCAAGTCTAGTAAGTATTGATGAGAAATTTAGTGCTAGAACCCTTTAAGATGACTCACTCTTTTGGTGTGGTGTTAGTGATTCGGATGAAACCATGTTCACCATTTAGCCGAATAGGAACCACTCCAAACAAGGTGTTTTAGTGGTGACCTTAGGCTGGGAAACCGCCCTACACAGGGGAGGTTCTGGCTGGAGTTCTTGTCGAATTTGACACACCCAGGCAGCCACCATGTAGGTGAGCTAGTCGTGGGTTAAAGGCTCAATGTTAGCAAAGATTGAGTTCCTCACAACTCGACCAAGTGTACACCAAGTAGAACCCCTCTTGCTCCAAAACAAACCCACAATGCTGTCAAAACACGAGTAAGTTATTTCTTTGACGGGTGTTTTAGAATAAGAAACTTGAGGCACAAGATGCTCTTGTCACAAGGATTACCTCACCCTCGAATTGCTTATTTCCCTTGCGAAACGCGAAGGAATCTGCCAAAACCAAGACCCCTTGTTAACACCGAGACTCCTAAACTTTGGAGTTGAGTAGTACTTAACCCAAAGTTTAGCCGAGACGTGAGTTTCTAGTCCCTTTTGATGACGAATTTTGGTCAAGAGCATTCCCAGAGGAACACACCAAGTCTTTTAAGACTTGAATGTTTTTTTTTTTTTTTTTTTTTTTTTTTTTGTACCAGGCCAAACCACATCAAATACAGCCCACTTAGGACTCAATTTCAAGCCCAAGATCAAAGCCCTTTTGTTCTATCCCATTGTTGTGTTTCTACGAGTAGTAGTTGTGGCCCACCAGGTCCAATGTGGCTATTGGTGGTGAGCTTCCTTAGTCCAACCCAATACCAAAACATTTCCCCCCTCCTCCTCTAATCCAGTTGGGCCGCAGCCCAACAAATGTTAATTATACAAAAATCTCTTAACATGTATACTAGTCGCAAACTAAAAATTGTTATAGCCGATCACGCCAAAGATTCTTGTATTGAACTAACGTACATAAATATAAAATTTGTATCGACACAACTTAAAATCTCATTAACTAATATAATTGGACCATTTAACTTATAATTGTCACTTAGATGTCGCCTTACAACTATATATAATGTAAACATAAAAATGGGCATAAATGGGTACAAAGCCTCATATACACACACTTGTCGTTAAAAATATAAAACTTGAGTAAACTAACAATAAAACAAATTCAAATTGAGTATAGACTAGAGTACACACTAGTGGATATACAATTTGACGTTTATTTTAATCGACCGGTAATCATGTCATTAAGGAAAACTAGGAATATGGACATTAACATAAACCTTACTTAAACTAATTTAACGAGACAAAGGGTTTTCTAAACTTGTAATTTATAAATACAAGTCATAACTAATTATTAATAATTAGATAAACTTAGTTCATTTTAATAAACGATATAAACATAATGGTTATTAATCCAACCCTATATTACGTATTCTCAAAACATTAAGCTATTAGATAATAAACGTCACTTACGCTAAATTTCATTTCAAAAACCACATAACTAGATATAACGACTAAACTACACGACCTCAATATATATCACATCTCGATTAAATCCATTTGTGCTTTAAATTGTTCATTCCATTCCTTTCCAATTTCCGTCACTCAAGTTCCTATAATATTCTCGTTTCCTCATATTAGTCATTCGTAGAGCTAAACCTTACAATTTCTTAGGGAATTCATTCGTAACCCCACTTGCTGCCACACAAGTGACAACAGCATAAACACTCTAAAATATTGGAATTAAAATTCTAAAAAGACTTAAATTTAATACTTGAAACTAAGACATGGTTTATTAATCTAGGTTGCGTGTTGGTGCCGTACACTCCTTAATTTCACAGCATTCACTGTTCAGACCATTAAAGGTGAGTTTATAGCCCCATTTTATTTATACTTGTTTTACAAATATGGGGTGAGAAACATGCAAATCATTTTATGGGCCATAATATTATAACTTTTCTCAAAACTATTGCGTAGTTAGCCTAAGCCCTAGAACCCACTATCATGCCCATTTTCATGAGCCGTTAGTTCCCTTTGGGAAGCTCAATTGCTTTAGATAGATCTATTGGGGTGACTCCCCCGTTCGGTTGGCCAGACAGGTCAATGCGGACATATAGCAAGTCGGACTTCGAGTGTATTGGGTTAAACATTGCTAAGGACCCCTTGAATATTATTGATGTGCTAGGATATTCCACACTGAACGGTCAAGCTTCGGTTGCATGGACTTAGTGCTAGCGCGATAGACAATTTTGTATGACATTATATGTGTTGCAATGATCATGCTGGTCCAAACTTATTGTTTAATGCTTTTACTTAAACCTATGAACTCACCAGCTTTTTGCTGACTTTTAGCATGTTTTCTCAGGTGTGTAATTCGATTTGTTATGGCAAGGATTTGGCAAGGCAAGGGTCATGGGCCTTTTCTGAATAAGTGGCAATTAAATTTAAGACTTGTTTTTATGTGGGACCACTGTAACCAATGGGTCTATTTTTCTAAACAATGAATTATCTTTTGTAAACTCTAAATGTTGATTTAATTAAAAACGGAGTATTTATTCCGTTGTTTGTTTACCTTGTGTTGTGATTTCAATCTACGCAAGTAGCACCCTCAAAGTTCTGTATGCTTCCGCGCCTGTTAAATTTTGGGGGTGTTATAGATTGGCATCAGAGCCTAGGTTATAGAGAACTAGGTACATATTAAACCCTAAACTATAACCAAGGTTAGAAGACACGATCAGCAGATCTACACGTTCTCAGAAGCAGATTTCCCAGACTAGAATCTCAATGACCTTGAAGACATGTATCTCATTAAGGTTGAAGGGAAAATGCAATACTTCTCAACTGATCTGAACTACGCGTTCGGCACTTCTATACTACACTTCATCAGAAGAAAGATCATACAAGAACGTGTAGAAGACTTGCAGCTTGGGGTCGAGAGCTACCAAAGGAAGATAAATCTAACCGCACCAGTTCTATCTCTTCCTGGAATCAACAATGAGCCCCAGTACACCATGAAGAAAGAACCAACTTTCAGATTTGTTTACAAGAGTGATCTTACGATCAACTACTTCATGGGGTACAAAGAGGTTCACAAGTTCTGCGATTACACGCTCAATAAAGTTCGTGATGGGTTGGTAATACGAGTACGAGATCAGGAGTTGTACAAGACCAGCAGGTGGACAACATCTCAATTAAGAGAAGTTCGTCTGTTCATTCTGAAGATCGAGAGAAGGTTGTTTCATAAAGATCAAATGAGGAGGCTTGAGAGCTATGTTGAAGGAAGGCCATCATTCCCGATCAGAAATTTTCAACGACCTGATCCGGTTTACACTGTCTTTAGAAGCTCGGAATGATGTAAGAGTTGGGTATAAATTTTGATTTATATAACTTGCTTGAATGATTGTTTATTATGGCTTGTGCACAGATAACAGTGCACAACCCGTTCTTTTAAAGAAAGGACCCTGAGGTATGCTTCAATGCCTCAATCCTAATCTAAAGAGCGAAAGCTTCTTACTTTTGAGTAGAATTTATCAAAATTTTGAAAAGTTTTTCAAAATTCTGGTCAAAAGAACAAGTACGCCCTTGTTAAGGGGGAGTACTTGAAACAAAAATCTTTGTTCAAAACATGAAAGTTCTTGTTGAAATTCTTCCCGTAAACCTCAAAAAGCATATTTTAATCAAAAGTTTTCCAAAAACAACATGAATATGCTATTTTTGAGGGGGAGAATAAGTATGTGATTAAAATATGGTAAATAAAAATATGGAATCTCGCATGAGCTCGACTCAGATTATACCCTCGAATTGAAGAATATCAAATGTTATCCAGTGACATAAACGTGTCTCGCAAAGGACTTGTCTGAGTAGAGTGTACAGATTTCGAGAGATTCTTCTTTGAATATGACCTGGACGGGTAATAATTTCAAGCTAGTTTAACTAGTGATGTAAACATGTCTCGCAAAGGTCATATTCATTGAAAATCAATCAATTCTAAAAGTGTTGACTCTACCCGACATGTGCAAATTTAATTTAAACACTGATGAGCACATGTTAAGGGGGAATACTTCTGAAAAATGCAAAACTCTCAGAGTGTAAGCATTACAAGTTTTACACTCATAAACACTTTGAGAGATTTTTCAAATGATTGGTTTTATGGCAAACATAGGATACTCATGGAGATATAAGGTGACTAAGGTTAGAAAACCATCCTATGATCCGCCAGAGTAGGAGGGATCTACCCAAGGACAATACCAATAGTTTAGAACTAGAAAGTCCTAGGTATGATTGAAAAAGGAGTAAAGAAATGAAAGGAGAAAGAAGGGGTTGAAGAATTAAAAAACAAAAGTAAAGAAAAGGGTGAAAAGAAATAGCCCTCCATATGTTCAACCTTAAGGCAGAAACCGGGTTCAATTCATATGCTACTGGTTGTTACTAAGGTGACACCGATATTGAAGACTAAGCCGTCATGGACCCAGTGACGCACTACACTAAACCTTCTAGCCACTCAGTTGTCTCTCAAAAGACACCTATTTCATTTCTCAGGGAGAACCCTTCATTATCTATCGACCTTTCATTCCAAGATGTTTTGATATTGAAAAGGAGGCACTCAACTACATGCCTCCGACGACTAAAAAAACCAATAAGCACTTAATCGAGTCTAGAGCCGCGAGATACATAAAATGATCTCATAGGAACACTTAACATTTCTACACTGGTTTTTCAACAAAAAGAACACCATTTGTAAATTATAAGAGTCCTACGCAGATCTTAGTAATCTGCCTAGAACATCCATGAGGGAATTCACAAATTGTGATTTTCAGTGATTGAATGAAAATTCCTGCCAGGGTCAACATCAAATAGCCCTGACAGCAGGTCACTTCGGTAATCCCTTGTGGATTACGCTTAGCGTTCAAGGTGGTTCCAAATGGTCTACAGTCGTGAAGTGATACTTTGGTATACTTCAGCGGCTCACTTGAATCATTGATACATTTTGGTGTATCTGAGTTAGCTCTCTCGTGGGCATCCAGTTTAGGAACGGCCTTGGCAAGGATTAGAGAAAGTCTTCACACTATGCTGTTGACGATCTCAAAATCCGAACTTGTAAGTGCCAGATGATTTATTGCTAACTGTTTAATTTGCAGGTAATCAAGGAGACCAGGAATTCCACCACCACCATTTCCATCATGCTCATGCAAATATCACAAAGAAAAGTTCTCACAAAGACTAAGGTGTAACAAAAGTTCAAAGAAGCCAAAGAAAGTCAAAGATCAAGGCAAAACAAACTTTCACAAGTCAAAGATTGAAGCTTATAAAGTGAGAACTACTTAAAGAATGAAGAATAAAAGTCAAAAGACGTGTGAGCATGGTGGAAAAGACGTAAAGACATCGTGATTAAAGAACGTTGGTGGAAGGCAGATCAAGACATTACCATATCACATAACACAAGAACAAAGAACAAAGATTCTAAAGACGTCGAAGCCGAAGAAGCAAAGAAGACGTCAAGCAACCTTGATGACGAATCCTTAGGGGGAGATTGTTGGGAACACATTTTGTATAAAATCAAGTATTGGTCATTTAAGGTTGTAAAAAGGGCTTTATGTTTGTACACAACTCACGGCTTCATTAGAAGCCCATGGGCCGTGGGTTTTAGTGTTTAGCTTTTAGAAGGAATTAGGAAAGTGTTGCCCTAAACACTTGCCTATAAATACCAAAGCCATGTACACTTATTTCTTGTTGGTTTTATGTTCATTGTACTGAACCTTTGCTCCTAATTCGTATGGAATAAGATCAACCTTCTCTTCATCTCTTTCTTTCATTCTCTTATATTATACGTGTGTTATATCTTGTGTTACATCAAATATAGGACCTAACATTTTAATTTTAGCAAAACATACATAATAAGCACTTGGTAACACTTTTAAACATCACAAGAACATGTAAAGAACAAGATTGAACAAGTTTTGAAGATCCTTACAAAGTTTGAGAAAAAGTCAAGTGGTAGAAAGACCCAAGAACACACCAAATTGCACCAAATTTACCCACAATACGTTTCGATTAACCCAAAACACTTGAAAGTACACCCCGATTAGTTCAAACTGCACTAGTTTTTTGTAGATATTGAATTTAAGTGATAGGCCATGAGTTTGAGGGTTAGAAGAGGTAAGAAATGATCTTGGTAATATGTTGAGATTAAAATGGGAGTATGAAATGCTATGTGCACACTTAGGGTATAAAAACAATACTTGCTAAGTCATCATCCACTAATACATATATTAATAGGATAATGCTTCTTGTCTTGGTGTGGGTTTAAGTGGCAAACGACAAGGAACAAAGGGGGGGGAGTATTTTTGTTCCTCGTTGGTGTATCGTGTGTCGGTTTAAGCTTAAATGTTACCGTAAAGTCCTGGTTTGACCTTTTTGGACATGTATACGCAAAATAAAGTTTTTATTAATGTTTTCATCAGAATAATAATAATAAAATATTATCATTTGCTCAAAAATGCATTTATTTGATGGCTACCGTATATATTGTGTTGTCGGTTCGCGTGTGGGGTTGCTTTTCAGTAAATACGAGAAAGCTTCTCAGTTAATTACGAAACTTGTCAGTAACTATCAGAAATACAATAATTTACGCTTACTGACAAAAATAAACTTTTTCAGCAATGACTGTAAGCTACAGTATGCGGGACAGCTCCCAAAAATGCTCAGAAACATGCAATTGCGCATAGAAATGCTCAGTTTGAAAATAATAAATAAATATTTATTATTAACTTAAAGAGTGAAAATTTCCATTTGTCACAGTCTCCCAGCTAATGGGGAAATCCGTTCCCGGATTTCAATTCGCGCTACTCGATGAGTTCGAAAAGAGATGAGGATATTTTCGCTTGATTTCATCCTCTCGCTCCCAAGTGTACACCGGACCTCTGCGAGAGTTCCAACGGACCTTCACAATTTGGATACGACTCTACTTTAGTCGTTTAACTTCCCGGTCCATGATTTCAATCGGTTCCTCGAAGAAGTTCAGTTTCTCGTCAAGCTGAATCTAATCCAAGGGAATGGCAGTATTATCGTCAGATAAGCACTTTTACAAGTTGCTGACATGAAAAACGTCATGTACAGCACTGACCTCGGACGGCAGTTCAAGTCGGTAGGCTACCGGGCCGATTCTGGCAAGAATCTCAAAAGGTCCAATATAATGAGGGTTCAACTTCCCATGTTTACCAAATCTTATTACGTCTTTCCATGGCGAGACCTTTAACATCACTTTATTACCCACATGGAACTCAAGGGGTTTTCACCTCTTGTCGGCATAGCTCTTTTGACGGTCTCGAGCCGCTTGTATTCGGCTCTTGATCTGCATAATTTTCTTAGTAGTCTCGTGGACTAGGTCTGGTCCGATAAGTTGACTTTCTCCGACTTCAGCCCAACATATTGGCGATCTGCACTTACGACCATAAAGTGCTTCATATGGTGCAGCCTTGATGCTGGTGTGGTACCTGTTATTGTAGGAAAACTCGACTAAAGGCAAATGCCTATCCCAGCCTTTCCTGAAGTCATATCCCAGCCTTTCCCGAAGTCAATCACACAGGCTCTTAGCATGTCCTCTAACGTCTGAATGGTCCTTTCACTCTGACCATCAGTCTGAGGATGATAAGCTGTACTCATGTCGAGGTCGGTTCCCAATGCATCCTGGAGCGACTTCCAGAAGTTAGACGTGAAACGACTGTCTCGATCAGAGATGATAGAAACAGGCACACCATGCCTTGTGATGAACTCAAATAAGTACATTTTATTACTATCATTTATACTATTAATTTGACTTGTTTTATTATATTATGTATGAGGATTGATACTTAATCGTTTACTTTTGTAATTCTCAGTTAAAAACAAGCATTTGGTGAAACTTGGCGATTTTGAACTAATTATGGAGCAAAACAAGCAAGAAGTTTAGAGTCTACCGAAATGTACAAGATCAAGACTATTCTGCTCCAGATGCGCCGCATCTTGCTTATTACATACGGCGCATCACTATCAAGATTTCACCACATACGATCCAAGATACAAGAGGACATGCGCCGCATCTATTTATGGAGTTACGCCGCATCTTCTGGCGGTGTACGAATATTCCTGAATATATTAATCTTGGACCCCACGCGAAGTTAAGTCAATGCGCCGCATCTACTTACTAGATGCGCCGCATTTTACCCTCAGACAGAAACTATAAATACCCCAAAGACCAGACGAATTAAGAGTTCCGAAGTTCGACAGAAGACCGAAGTACAGAAACCCTAGGACGAATTCAGTCAAGGAAGCAGCACAAGACACACCTTGAACGAAGATACAAGAGCTATAAGAAGGTCCTGCATTATTTAATTCATTAAGTAGTTTTGTTTTATTGTGTTAGTAAACTTTAATTCATCAGGATTGGTGGCTTGTGTAATGTGACAACGGAAAGATTGCACTCCCTTAAAACTGCTTTCCCATTAATTAAAGTTTATATGTTGATGTCTTTGGTGACTTTTATTAGTGCATTGATAACCTCTGTGTCTAGCTGAGCGTTGATCGGGTCGCCATGCCTCTGCCCTCGCCTATTTATTAGATCGCCTATGCATTCTATCGTCAGTAGAAAAGTAGGAAGAAAGATAAATAGGATAGTCATAAGTAATCATTAAGGGTTTACTCGCCGATAAGATTAGAACCAACGAGAAAGGACTTAATCTCGGTGCGTTACATCGAACTATACACTTCATATAAAACTAGCAATAAAACAAGTGACAAACTACTTATCTATCAGGACAGGTCTTCTTATTGTCTCAAGTATTTATCTGTGTACGTGTGTGCTACTTGCTGATTCGTGCCTATTAGTTTAGTTTATTATTTAATTGCAACAAAACGTGCCAGTCTCTCAGGCTGAACCCCCTTGCGTTAGATTAGGTTGTATAGCTAACTTAGAATATTAAAATACTGATTAGAATAACTAGATAATACGTTCCACTCTTAGTGATCGACACTCTACTTACCATTATATTCATACTGACCGGGTACACTGCTCGTTAAGTGTGTGTGTTATTGATAAGTCGGCTAAATATAAATTTAAAACTTGAGTAGGCATTAATACTGCTAAACTGCAACGACACATCGCACGCATCAAGTTTTTGGCGCCGCTGCCGGGGAGTGAATTGTTATTATCTGTTAATTTGATTAGTATTTTAATTAGGTTTTTAATTTTTAATCTAACCGCTAACTGTGTTGTGTATTAGATTAATTTGCATTCATTGTATTATTTTGCATATTTTATGTTTTGTATGTTATTTGTTTGCTTTTATTTGTGTTTATTTTGGTTTGTTTTTATTTGTTTTTATTTTTCGTGTTTTCTGTGTTCTGCTATCGTTGTACTGAGCTAAATCGAACGATACGGCGCATCTATTTTCATAGATACGGCATATTGCGTTTAATCTTTATAAAATACAACGCGTTTAATTAATTCGATACGACGCATCTTTTCCCCAAGATACGGCGTATCTGTTTTTAAGGAAAATTTTTTCTAAACGTTAACGCCATACGACGCATCTGCTTTGGCAGATACGGCGTATCTATTATTTTAATTAAAAACAGTTTTCGAATTATTAAACAGATACGACGCATCGATCCTTGTCGATACGGCGTATCTTCTGAATCAAAAATCTTGTATTTTGAAACGTAACGAAATACGGCGCATTAACTTTTGTTAATACGACGCATTTAATTTTAAATAAATATCGATTTTTGATAATTAAAACTGATACGGCGCATTCTAATTTCTAAGCGGCGTATCTCTTTTCTGAATAAAGTATGATTAAATTTTAACGATTATAAGATACGGCGTATCCAACTTTTTGTATACGGCGCATCGTCTGCAGATATCAGCTATATTTTTATTCTTATATCCGTTTCTAAATTTATTAATTTTTCTTCTAGCGAACAAATCCTACTGATGCTTTCGTGATTATTTCAGAAGGAAAATGGTCGGATTAGGAGAACTGATTGACTTCGACTTCGAAGCCAATTTTATGAATGAAATATTAGTGCAAGATAAATCACTCGAACGTTACGATGGGGACTACATTGAACTTAATGACCTTGATGGACCATTAGAATCCAATGACCTATTCATGGATGATGCGGAATCTGAGTTAGAAGAAGGAGAAATTCTGGATAGTCCAAAAGTCAACGTTATTATTACTCGGAATTACGATGAATTTGAGGGATATGATGGTTCTTGGGATTACGGTAGAAGGATCCACGCCAATTGTGCTTACAATTTGCAATTCCCATGCATGATTGGGTACAAGTGTATTGACGCCAATTTCTTTCCTATTTTGCCGATCAATGTCATGTCAAGAAGCTTTTACAATTCTATTATGAGAAAGAAAGTGGAGTACAAGGAAAAAAATGTAGTTAGAGCCTTCATTAATGTCCCGGTCTTCGTTGGATGTTTTACTATTATTACTGAGTTCGCCGTTGTTGAAGACATGAATGCCTATTGTGACAGTGATATGGGTGACGTGATTGTTGGAAAACCATTTTGTAGGGAGATCACTATTAATGCAAAACGATTTGAAGGAAAGATCACCTTTTAATGTGGAAGCGACGTTATCACTTATATGATGCCCCGAACTCACCCTGGATTTAAACATGCTACTAATAGGTTCTGCTACAAATTTTCTCCATTCCTTTTTATTGGTGATGATGACATGAAGAGAGGGATTGAGTACCCATATCAAATGATGGAAGGATTCCATAATGGAGTGTTGAAGTTGGGACCAGAATATATACGTGACGAATTTGTTGTTGAATGGATCCTACGTGGCAATGTGGGAATAAATTATTGATATTAAAGAGCTGAACGTGAGTCTAACTTGAAGACTCTGGAATAAAGACAAGTGCTGGCCGGGAGACAACCCGGAGAAAATTTTTATTATTCTGTTCTGAGTCGAGTCAGTCAGGCCCGCAGAGGATACGGCGCATCTCAATCCTGAGATGCGACGCATCTACTGCACTGGTCATATCTTACTTTATTTTTCTGCATTTTTACTTTTAACTTTAAAACTTTTTATCAGTTTATTTTAATGCGGCGCATCCCTGGTTAAGGATGCGACGCATCTTCTATTCTGATCCGTATTTATTCCAGGCTCGATACGGCGTATCTTCTTCCATAAGATACGGCGCATCGACTGACCTGATGATTTTCATTTTTATTTTTAAGTTTTTATTTTTCCTAACTACTAATGTATTATGCAAGTTTGAACCTTTCTTAACTTAGGTGTGTTTAAAGCCTTGGTGGTATTATAGATTCCTGAATTTCCTGTGGATACATCAAATATGAAGCTTAAACGTTCTCATCCACAAGAAAGATGATTTTTGCTCTTATACAAATGGAGGATCATACCGAGCAAATCTCAGGGGAGTTTTTCTGTTCTAATTCTTTTATTTTCCAGTTTTAACCTTTTATACAAACAACGAGGACGTTGTTTAACTTAAGTGGGGGGATTGGAGAATTAGAACACTTAACACTTACTTGTCCTAAACTTTTCAAAAATTATGCTTAAAATGTGCTTAATATATCAAAATTTAAAATTTTTAGCATGTTTTTGTTTAAGATCTAAGTTGCATAGCTGCACACATGACGTTATTTTCAAAAATTGTGATTTTTCAAAATTCACAAATCTATGAGTGTGCTGGTGACTTGTAAACTTTAGAACTTGGCTTGTATACTATTCGAGACCACCATAACAAGTATTATTTATATAATTGGAATGACTTGTCTAAATTGGTAAATTTCTAGGATTACACCCAAATAGCCTTTATATGTTTTGTGTTATTAGCTAACTACACTGGTTAGTTAACCCCCGTATAAACCCTTTTGTTACTCTCACTTTTAGAGTAAGATACCCCTAGAAAAACACTTAGAGCCATTCCTTTCGTTTCTTACACCAATGTTTAAAATGTTTCGTTACACCCTTACACCTTAGCCTACCCTGTAGATTAAAATCCGTGGTTGGTTAATTGCTTTAGGCAAAGTGTGTTTCCTTACATTACCTGTGTTCGCGTGCGTAATTCATTATCTTTGGTTAGGTCGGGAAATTGCACAATGCAATTGGAGTGAAAGTAAATATTGTATATCTTTGAGTTTATTTTTCGTGTGTTTACTACTTTCACTATTACCGTTATTTCTGAAGTTATGAAAAGTATGGAAAAATTATCCAGAATTATCATTATAGTGATGTGGTGAAATTTTTACACATCTTTGTTTATGATGTCAAAAAAAAAAAAAAAAAAAAAAGGAAAAGTTGGATGTTTGTTTTAACCAACTTATGTAAAGTTTTGTATTAAGTGGTCGATATCACCACTAATTGTTGTATATTAATGGATTGAATGGGAGTTGGCAGTTATGGGAACACCAACTTAAGGTTTATTCTTTGATTGAGATCTTGTTGAGTATAATTCGTGTCTACCTAAAGCGTGTGTTTCAAGTGTTAAAGCTTGAGTTATTCTATGATATGAGTCTTATTCATGGGATGGTTGGGATAGTGATTAACCACACTTAGGATTTTAATTTATTTGTTTTGTTTATTTTTCATTTTACACCAATTTATATCCCAAATATTATCCATACCCTATATTATTCTTTATCCAAACCTTTGATTTATTGAGATTAGGGATTTGAGCAATCTTAAGTATCGTAGTCGTGGATTCGGCTATGTATTTATGATTTTGTCGCCCTTTTTGATATAATATTATTGGTGAAGATTACTTGATCCTATCTTTAGCCTGTTCGAGTTAAGGATTTGAGCAATTGCAAGTATCGTGTTCGTGGATTCGATCATGTATTTGTGATTTTGTCGCCTTTTCTGGAATTTGAGATCGATAGAGATTAAGGAGAATGATTAACCCTTAAACCTCAAAACCTTTTTACCGCTTTAGACTTGTTATTCCTTGGCTTTAGTGGGGGAGATGTGTATACTTGCCAAGCTTATGATAGAATATTCGTCGCGACTGGACAGTTAAACGATTAGATTTGCTTTTATCAAATTATTTTATTTTACTCCTAATTCGTTAAGTGTTTGGTTGTGTGATTATGACAAAAACGAATACATGCTTAAATATAAAAATAAATCCTAATATCTTTTAGGATACATTTTCATAAGATTTAATCTAAGGTTTACTTGGGGACAAGTAAAGTTCAAGTGGGGGGATATTTGATGAACTCAAATAAGTACATTTTATTACTATCATTTATCCTATTAATTTGACTTGTTTTATTATATTATGTATGAGGATTGATACTTAATCGTTTATTTTTGTAATTCTCAGTTAAAAACAAGCATTTGGTGAAACTTGGCGATTTTGGACTAATTATGGAGCAAAACAAGCAAGAAGTTAAGAGTCTACCGAAATGTACAAGATCAAGACTATTCTGCTCCAGATGCGCCGCATCTTGCTTATTACATACGGCGCATCACTAACAAGATTTCACCAGATACGATCCTAGATACAAGAGGACATGCACCGCATCTATTTATGGAGTTACGCCGCATCTTCTGGCGGTGTACGAATATTCCTGAATATATTAATCTTGGACCCCACGCGAAGTTAAGTCATGCTACTAGATGCGCCGCATCTACTTACTAGATGCGCCGCATCTTACCCTCAGACAGAAACTATAAATACCCCAAAGACCAGACGAATTAAGAGTTCCGAAGTTCGACAGAAGACCGAAGTACAGAAACCCTAGGACGAATTCAGTCAAGGCAGCAGCACAAGACACACCTTGAACGAAGATACAAGAGCTATAAGAAGGTCCTGCATGTATTTAATTCATTAAGTAGTTTTGTTTTATTGTGTTAGTAAACTTTAATTCATCAGGATTGGTGGCTTGTGTAATGTGACAACGGAAAGATTGCACTCCCTTAAAACTGCTTTCCCATTAATTAAAGTTTATATGTTGATGTCTTTGGTGACTTTTATTAGTGCATTGATAACTTCTGTGTCTAGCTGAGCGTTGATCGGGTCGCCATGCCTCTGCCCTCGCCTATTTATTAGATCGCTTATGCATTCTATCATCTGTAGAAAAGTAGAAAGAAAGATAAATAGGATAGTCATAAGTAATCATTAAGGGTTTACTCGCCGATAAGATTAGAACCAACGAGAAAGGACTTAATCTCGGTGCGTTGCATCGAACTATACACTTCATATAAAACTAGCAATAAAACAAGTGACAAACTACTTATCTATCAGGACAGGTCTTCTTATTGTCTCAAGTATTTATCTGTGTACGTGTGTGCTACTTGCTGATTCGTGCCTATTAGTTTAGTTTATTATTTAATTGCAACCAAAACGTGCCAGTCTCTCAGGCTGAACCCCCTTGCGTTAGATTAGGTTGTATAGCTAACTTAGAATATTAAAATACTGATTAGAATAACTAGATAATACGTTCCACTCTTAGTGATCGACACTCTACTTACCATTATATTCATACTGACCGGGTACACTGCTCGTTAAGTGTGTGTGTTATTGATAAGTCGGCTAAATATAAATTTAAAACTTGAGTAGGCATTAATACTGCTAAACCGCAACGACACATCGCACGCATCACCTTGCGACAATTTTCTTCACATACAGTCGTTTAAGTTTGTCCATGCTATCATTCTCTTTTTTAGGAAGGAAATGAGCAGATTTAGTGAGACGGTCAACGATCACCCAGATTGTGTCGTAACCGCTCGACGTCTTAGGCAGCTTGGTGATAAAATCTATTGTGATGCGCTCCCATTTCCATTCTGGAATTTCAGGCTGAATAAGTAGACCAGATGGTCTCTGGTGTTCAGCCTTGACTTTCGAACACGTTAAACATTTACTGACGTACTCAGCTATATCGGCCTTCATGTTTGGCCACCAATATAGCTTCTTCAGGTCCAAGTACATCTTGTCGGATCCTGGATGGATGGAGTATTTGGATTTGTGGGATTCGTGCATGATCAAATCACGAATTCCTCCGTATAGCGGGATCTAACTCCTATCCCCATAACACAAATCTCCATCGGATCTCTTTACGAAGCCATTCTCACTCTCTGGCATTCCGTAAATCTTCTCACGCGGTCGGTTTTCTTCCTTGAGTGCCTCGACCTGAGCCTCAAGAATTTTCGCTGGAAGCGGCGAACTGATCGTCATTCCTAACGATCTGACTCTGAGGGGTTTGATCCGCTCTTTTCTGCTTAGGGCATCGGCAACCACATTTGCCTTGCCTGGGTGGTAACGGATCTCACAATCATAGTCGCTAAGCAATTCCAACCATCGGTACTACCTCATGTTCAGCTCCTTCTGGTTCAATATGTGTTGTAGGCTTTTGTGGTCGGTATACGCCACGCATTTCGCGCCATAGAGATAGCGTCTCCAAATTCTAAGTGCCTACACAACTGATCCTAACTCTAGGTTATGAGTTGTGTAGTTCTTCTCATGGGTTTTCAGTTGTCGAAAAGCATATGCTATCACCTTCTCTCTCTGCATTAACACGGCTCCTAAACCTTTGCATGAAGTGTCACAATAAACAACAAAGTCTTTACTACCCTCAGGTAAGGCTAAAATAGGTGCACTACACAACTTTTTCTTAAGGAGTTGAAAAACTTCTTCCTCCTTATCTCCCCAGTCATATTTCACATTTTTTTGTGTCAGTTTAGTCAAAGGCTTCGCTATCTTGGAGAAACCTTCTATAAACCTTCGGTAATAACCGGCAAGTCCTAAGAATTGGCTTATTTTGGTGGGTGTTATGGGTGTTGCCCAATCCTTTATTAGCTCGATCTTTGCGAGATCCACATGCATGCCTTGACTATCGATCATGTGGCCCAAAAACTGCACAGTTGATATAAAGAATTCACACTTCGAAAACTTGGCATATAACTCCTCATTCTTCAATAATTCTAAGATTAGCTTGAGGTGTTCCTCGTGCTCTTTCTCATTCTTAGAATATATCAGGATGTCGTCAATGAACACGATTACGAATTTATCCAAGTACGGCTTACACACCCGATTCATGAGGTCCAAGAATACGGCTGGTACGTTAGTCAAGCCGAATGGCATAACTTGGAATTTGTAATGGCCATTTTGGGTTCTGAATGCAGTCTTCGGGATATCCTCTTCCTGGACTCGGATTCGATGATAACCTGATCTCAGGTCAATCTTGGAATATCCTGATGAACCTTGTAGTTGATCGAATAGGTCATCGATTCTCGGGAGTGGGTATCGATTCTTGATGGTTAGTTTATTCAGCTCCCGATAGTCGATACACATCCTGAAGGATCCATCCTTCTTCTTAACAAACAGAACCGAAGCTCCCCAAGGCGAAGAACTCGGTCTGATAAAACCTTTCCCTGATAGTTCAGCCAACTGATCAGACAACTCCTGTAACTCCGTTGGTGCTAGCCGATAGGGTGCTCGCGCTACAGGCGCGGCTCCTGGCACAAAATCGATTTGAAATTCGATCTGTCTGGCTGGCAGGAGTCCAGGTAGGTCTTCTGGAAAAACTTTCGGGAAATCCCTTACGATTGGCACGTCTTTCAAGCGTTTCTCTCCGGGCTCCTTCTCTTTCTTCTCAGTAACATGAGCCAGAACAGGTGGCATCCTTTCTCGATGCACTTCTGCACCTTCGTACACGAGATGATGCTCAATCTTGATGAGCGTGCACGATCGCTTCGATCTCCTTCTATCATTAGAAACTCATTCCCGTAAGGTACTCTGACGATCTTTTCATCACAGATGATGACGGCATGATATTTCGATAGCCAATCCATCCCTATGATGACGTCAAAACTACCCAACTCTACTGGCATGAGGTCGATGTTGAATGGGTGGTTTAATAAGTTTAGAGTGCAACCTCTTATAATAGTATCTACCCTTTCTAAGTTCCCGTTAGCTAATTCTACGTCGAGTACATTGTCTAAGGTGGTTGGAGCAATATCAATTAAGGAACTAAAAGCAGTCGACACAAAACTTCTATCTGTTCCCGTATCGAATAATATTGATGCATAGCGATTATTTAAAAGAAACATACCCGTCACCACGTTTGGGTCGTCCTGGGCTTCCCTTCTGCCCACATCATAAACTCTCCCATGGGCTCCTCCTCCATTGCCCTGGTTCCCATTGGTAACTACTGATCCCTGGTTACCATGACCACCATCAATCCCCTGATTTCTTGGTTTGTTGCACTCATTTCGGTAATGACCCTTCTCACCGCAACCATAGCAGGTGACTTCCACACTGCGGTTGTTGGGTGGTTTTGTTTGAGCGGTGGCTAGGGGTCTTGACCTACAATTCTAGGCCAAATTTCCTACTCTCTGGCAGTTGTGACATTTTACCGTGCACTGTCCCTTGTGGTGTAGCTTACAGCGGTTACAAAGAGGTGCATTCCTATCATACCTCCTCTTATCACCTGAACCTAATGCATAAGCTTTAGCCACTTCCTGCCTTTTTTTTTAGAGTTGTTGTTGCTACCTTTCGAGTGGTCTTCCCACTTTCTCTTGTTGTCAGCACTCTTTTCTGGGACATCCTCCAATTCCTGGTCCATCAACTTGTTGGCTATTTCCATGGTCTCATGGAGATCTGCAGCCCTTGAGGTAGTCACATCACCTCATATGGACTTTGGCAAACCTCCGATATACCTCTCAATCAGTCTCGTCTCAGTCTGAACCATTTCAGGACATAGCAAAGCCAGTTCCTGGAATCTCTGGTTGTAAGCAGCCATGTTGTTATTCTGCACCTTCAAATTCCAAAATTCTATTTCCAACTTCTTGACCTCATTTCGTGGGCAATACATCCATGTTGGCAGATTTCATGTAGTTGTTCCACCAGGTCAAAGCGGCATCCATGAAAGTGAAAGATGCATAGTTGACCATGTCGTCATCGTTACAACCACTGATGCGAAACACGGTTTCCAGCTTTTCAATTCACCTAGTCAGGCCAACGGCTCCCTCTGTTCCTCCGAAACCTCCAACCATGATCTTTCGGAATTCAGAGTAAGTGCAGCCATGGCTGTTGGTCACTGGCCTTGATGTTCCGGTGTTGGTGGTTGAGTTGTTTGCGGCGGCGAGTGCGGCGGCCACATGATCATTGACGAGCTGATCTAGAGTTGCTTGATTCACCACAGGTGGGTTTGCCGCGGCCCTGGTTGGGGCGGCGTTCTCAGTAACTCTGCCCTACGCGGCTCTTGCCAGGGCAGTATTCTCAGCAGTCCTTCCTCGCACTGCCCTTGCTGGGGTAAATGTGTTAGCAGTTCGTCCTCGTGTGACTCTGGTTGACTTTCGCTTGGGTGCCATTTATCTGCATCACAGGAAGATGACGATAAATGAGATCTCGATTATAGAAGGAAGGTGTCATATGAATATATGGATATCGCAACCAGAGTGCAAGAATAAAGTCAACCATAGAGGAAATGAACAATCGAATAGAAAAACCAAGCTTGTTATATATATATATATATATATATATATATATATATATATATATATATATATATATATATATATATATATATATATATATATATATATATATATATATATATATAATATATATCGAAATGAATAGAGGTTCACAAAATTACAAGCAAGGTTAATAGTTAGTGATGGACTATTAGGTGATAACTCATCAGTCTAATGGAATACATCATCTACTAAAACTAATCTAGGCTTGGTCACGCTCAAGTCATAACTGCTCGAATGCTGCAGTCATCCCTCCAATAGTAGCCTCCAACTGATCCACACGGTGTCTCAGCTCCTGGTTCTCTCTCATCACAGCACCGATCGTATACTCAGTAGTCATAATCCTCTGCCACTGAGCGTGATCAGTACCCCGAGCTCTCCTCAACATCCTCTGAATCCTGGTCTGGCCTCTGCCCAAACCAATAGCCCTAAAGTCCAAATCCCTGAGCTCACTACAGTGTAACCTCTCCAATGCATCTAATCTGGCTCGCAGGCCAATCATTACACGTCTGTCAGAATACATCTCCTCAAACAACAGACTGGCAGCCCTGTCAACTGTCCCAATCCTCCTCTCAACACCCTGAATGCGGTCACCCTGAATGCGGTCAGGCTGGTCTAACCTCTCAATCTGCTCTAACCATGACAGTGGGTTCCTCGAGCTCTGCTGGTGAGGCTGGTAGAAGTGGAGAAACCACTGGTGATGGAAACGGAGAAGGTATCGGAGATGGAGGTGGCACAAACGATGTAAATGATGGAGTGTACTCCGGACTAGCTACACGCACGCCCGTGCTAGTATCACAAGTAATGTCAATCCACTGGGTATCACTCAAATCCTGTATCTGGGCAGCCCTGAAGCTCTTCCCTACCTCAAATACCCCCTGTACATCCTCCATGATGCCCTTGCCATCCCGTGGCATCATCACCTGATCTGGATCCCTCGGTGCCTCTCTGTCACAGTCAACACCCGCACAAACCAGAGCGTGCTCAACGGGTTCTATCACTGCTGGTGTGGGCTCTACCTAAACCTGCTCTGGATCCTCCACTGGATCCTCATCCTCATCAGAGTAAGATTGAATAGACCTCCGTAATCTCTGACGGGGAGGGGAATGATCTGGAGATGACATAGGTGACTGAGATGATGGTGAAGTTGAGGTACCCTCATAATCTGATCGGGTCCTCCTCCGAGGTGATGGATCTAGCAAATCTGAGAAACGTAGACGGTATCCAGAATATACCGACATACGAGCAGTGTGACGGCTGGTGGATGGGGTAGTCTGAGTATGCTGGGTGAGATTGTAAAGCTGAGCTGGAAATGAACGGTGAGCTATGGCATAGCGGTGGTAGGTATGGTGAGCTAGACACTGGAGTGGTGTGTGTATGCTGAGCAGCAGCTCTGACAACCTCCATCAATGGGTCATCCGGAAATGGAACTGGTCGTCGCAACGGGGAAGTGTGTCCAGCAACAAGTACCTCATCATGTGCATCGGAAGGGGGAGACATAGTTTGTGACAAATACAGTGTGGCATGTGTAAGTATATAGAAAATACTTATATCATATATGTTAAGTAAAATACTCAAATAGCATAGTATAACACTTAATCATATAAGACAAATAGCGATCAAATCATAGCAAGCTAGGCAGATAGGCATCTGGCGGTCATAAGAAAACATTTTTTAATAAACTGGTTATAGTTTAAGGTTTTTATAAACCTAGTTCTCTATAACCTGGCTCTTACCAATCTGTAACACCCCCAAAATCAGGATTTACGGAAGCATACATATTTGGGTGCTACTAAATTGATAATCACAACACAAAGATATAGAGAACGAATTAAAATCCATTTTAAGATAGTTTACATTTCCAAAGTTAAATTGTCATACATCAAGTTCAATTCAATTAAAATGAAGCCCATTTAACAAATCGGTCCCAAATTCAGAGTTTAACGCATAAGCAAAAATAATTCCAACAAACTTATGACCGTTGCCATGCCCTGCCTTCAGTAAACACATTCTTAAATACCTGAGAAAAACATGCTAAAAGTCAGCTAACGCTGGTGAGTTCGTAGGTTTAAAGTAAATAAGCACATATGGACCATAGCAAATAATTCAGCAATCACACTAATTCGGTATGCAAATACTAAGCTCATCCAACCAAAACTAGACAAACAATATGCCAAGCTGTCATAGCAAATAAAAGGTACCCGCGAGTGTTAATCCCTAAACACTCGGCAAATTCTGACATGGTATACATTCGCGTTGACCTCCTAGACAAACCGAACGGGGGAGTCACCCTCAATAGATCTATTTATATCATACGCGCTTCCCAGCAGGAATTGACGATTGATGATAGTGGGCGCAATGGGATTCAGCAAACTTAGGTTATCGGCATACAAGTGTGTATAAAAACAAAGTTCATTTTGGTCCATGAAAACAGTTTTGCATGTTTCTCACCCCAAGGTTTATAAAAATAATACGTATAAAAATGGGGCTATAAACTCACCTTAATAACAATAGCAATCTGCTAATCAACAACAACACAGTGCAACCGCTCCGACACGTGACCTAGGTCGGTATGGTAAGTCTTAGCGAAATATTCGTGTTTTAAATGTTTTCACTCAATTGAAAAGTTTACGTCTGTCAAGTGCTCGTGTATTTCTTGCTTACTGTGTGGTAAGGTACATTTCAAAATAGTTCATCGTTTAAGACTCTTTGGCGATGGCTCATGGTGAAAGTGTATGGTGAAAATACGTGCGACAGAACTTTCGTGCTTAGTGCTTGTCGTCGCAAAATGCGTAAGTAATATATATATTATCGTATATATATATTTAATAATTAATTATTTAATTAATTAAGACTTATAATTAATTAGATATGTGTTGAATAATTAATATGATAATGGTGTTAGTGGGGTAATATTATATTATAAATATTTTAATTATTTATAATATAATGATAATAATAAAGAAATTTATAAGTATTCAATTTTGAGAAATAAATAAACGTAAATGTATAAATACCAAAAGTGTATTCACAATTCTTATAAGGTCTAAAAATATTAATTTAGAAGAATTAATATTTTTAATAATAAAAATAATCCGTTTCGACTTTTAGTCGATTTTCATCCGAAAATATTCTAAGTGTCGAAATTTTAGAAAAATCGGGCATGACCTATTCGTTTATTTAAACTTTTCCATTTTTCTCAAGTGTTGCAATTTCCTCAAATAATCTCTTTCGTCAACTATATTTGCAAAACTAGTCTAAAATGTATATTTATCGTTATAACTATATTTATCGTTACGATTACTTCTTAATTATAGTTTTCGATGCAAAAGTCAACATTTATTCATAATACTTTCAAAAGTCAATAAAAAGTCAACAACTACAATTTTGGGTCGAAAAGCCCATTTATTCTTCTTATTGGGCTTAAGGTGTCAAAACGAGTCCAAAATAGTTTTAATCGATATATAACGTTTTAATAAGTCCAAATATTTATAAAACGTCAAAAAATGCTCAAAACTCATTTTTGTGATCCGAAATACTTATTGGGCCCAAAAGTCCATATTGGGCCCAAAAGTCATTTAACCTTTTTAAGTTACAATATATATATCGTTAAGTTTCTAAAAATCAATTTAGCACATCAAATAAGCCGTTTGGTCAAAAAGTCAACCCTAGGCCGAAAACACATGGGCTCGGCCCATTTTGTGTCGAGACTTTCATAAGCCCAAAAATAGTTTTAAACCTTTAAGCCCTTTTAGTCCGAATAGTTTTCGTAACAATTTTTAAATAAGCCAAATAAGCACTTATAAATAAGCCATTAAGTCAAATGGTCAACCAAGGCCAAAACATATTGGGCTCGGCCCAATATGTGTTGTACGAGCCTTTTTAACCCAAATAAGCCAAAACACAATAAGCTATAGCTTATTCAATAAGCTATCCAAAATAAGCTATTAAGCACTAATTTCACCATTTCACCACTAGGGCCAAAATTTTATGTTTTTCAAAACCCCAATAATTTTTACTTTTAAAAGTGTGCCGATTTATATATGTATATACATACAAGCGTATATTTTGTCTTAAACTCGCGTAATTAGCACTAATCACATTTGTATCATCAAACTAGTACCACAAGAAACAAGATTTACCACACAAGCAAGAAATATCATAACTTGTATAAAAATCACTAAAAAGTCGAGCACTATAAACTATACATCAAACCCTAACTTGTTCATTTTAGCAAAACCTACATAATAAGCACTTGGTAACACTTTTAAACATCACAAGAACATGTAAAGAACAAGATTGAACAAGTTTTGAAGATCCTTACAAAGTTTGAGAAAAATTCGAGTGGTAGAAAGACCCAAGAACACACCAAATTGCACCAAATTTACCCACAATACGTTCCGATTAACCCAAAATACTTGAAAGTACACCCCGATTAGTTCAAACTTCACTAGATTTTTGAAGATCTTGAATTTAAGTGTTAGGCCGTGAGTTTGAGGGTTAGTAGAGGTAAAAATGATCTTGGTAATATGTTGAGATGAAAATGGGAGTATGAAATGTTATGTGCACACTTAGGGTATAAAAACAATACTTGCTAAGTCATCATCCACTAATACATATATTAATAGGATAATGCTTCTTGTCTTGGTGTGGGTTTGAGCGGAAAACGACAAGGAACAAACGGGGGGAAGTATTTTTTCTTCCTCGTTGGTGTATCGTGTGTTAGTTTAAGCTTAAATGTTACCGTAAAGTCCCGGTTTGACGTTTTTGGACTCTATACGCAAAATAAAGTTTTATTGATGTTTTTTCCATAATAATGATAAAATATTATCATTTGCTCAAAAATGCATTTATTTAACGGCTACCATATATACTGTGCTGTCGGTTCGCGTGTGGGGTTGCTTTTCAGTAAATACAAGAAAGCTTCTCAGTTAATTACGAAACTTGTCAGTAACTATCAGAAATAGAATAATTTACGCTTACTGACAAAAATAAATTTTTTCAGCAGTGACTGTAAGCTACAGTGTCCGAGACAGCTCCAAAAAATGCTCAGAAATGCTTAGAAACATGCAATTGCGCATAGAAATGCTCAGCTTAAAAATAATAAATAAATATTTATTATTAACTTAAAGTGTGAAAATTTCCATTTGTCTCACATGAGGTTGGCTTTGAGATTGCATTTTAACATACGCTGTTAAAATGTTGATTTAAGTTTTAACGAAACTTATGTAGAGGTTTAACGACAAAGTATTACTAATACTTTGATAACTTGTAAAAGTAGTACTACTTATACCTAGTGGAAATTGATAAAAATGAACGCGAGCATCATGCTCATTTGATAGTGGAGGTTCTAGCCATAATGAATCATCTAAGTCCCTATAGGTGGCAAAGAATGTTTGAGTTAGTTCAACGTGCATTTGATTTGGTACGAGTGTTTGGACAAAGGGCTTTTTGAGTAATGTACTCAATGGTTTCAAATGATGGTAAGGATTGTGGATTGGTTGATTTAGATGGTAGGTCTTCTAGTGTGTCTAAATAAGGATGTGGTGATGTAGAGGTTTGTTGTACTATGGGAGTACTTAGGTTTCATGGATGTTGAAGATAACAAGGATGGATGCTGATTCTTGTGGTCCAAGGATTGCAAGGAACCAATTTTAGGGATACTTGCTTTATGGAGAAAGGTAACCTGAGTGAATTTTTGAAATTTCAAGTTTTGGTGGGAAATGGTTTTCCTATTGGTGCAAGTGAGATGACATGAACCAAATATGAGTGAATATCAATGAAAAAATCCTAGTAGCAAGAATGAGTGATCTAAAGTGCGGGATTAAATGAAAATTTAAAAAATCTAGCAGTTGGCTGGCGGAACCAATCGACAACACAGGCGGAACCATGAATTTGGTTCCGCCTGATCCGTCAGGCAAATTTTGGCGGAACCAAAATTTTGGACAGACGGAACCCTACTTTTGGTTCCGTCTGATCTGCCATGCAAAAATCCTTAACAAAGGGCATTTTTTAATCCCCGAAACTCGTTCAAATCCCGTAGTTTCTCCTAAAACATGTGTAATTAATTAGTTGTGATTAGAAAACAACAATAAAACATATATAAACACATTTATTGGAATAGATCATGCAAGGGCTAAAAATTTCACTAAAACGTGAAAAATGAAAACTGATAACATAACTATGTTATCTTCCTGCAAGATAAACCGTTAGTTTACATGATAGGTTAGTAGCAAACTTATCATCCCATAAAGCACATAATAGTTCATAAATCATTGTTTGTTATTGTACCAAACACCTTTTTCAAAGACACTATTTGTTTAGATAATCATTAAAGGTAGTAACACATTTTAACACTTGAACTATTAGGCGAGAATTTGTGCAAAACAACATTTTTCAAGATACTTAACTAGTTTTACTTAGTTCTCATTCCTAAGTGAATTATGCAAGATTTTAATATAACATATGCAAAGAAAATTATCTAAGTCTATAAGCAATGCAAAAACAATTTTCTAACATGGAGCACAAAATCTAGCAAATGTCCTATTGTTTAGAAACATGAAATTGACAAACAAGCAAATAAATATCATGGCAAGATTGAAACTTATTTATCACAAATAAACAAGTGCAATCACAACTTTCAATAAGCAAACAACATGTATGCAAACAACCAAAATAAGTAGAAATCTAGCATAGCATAAAAAGAAATATACTTTTCGTCACTTTACGTTTAAATATAACGATGTATACCAAGCTTGATTAGTTTCCTTTATATGTATAAATATCACCAAATTCTTTAGTTTCAAAAGAAATCATATCAGTGTTCAAAGGATACCAACTTACATTGCCTGACTCAAAAGTTTGATTTACTATGCCAAAATGAAACTTAATATTTTGTACAGGCTGTAGCTTTTGATTTATTTTACTTACTTCAATTTAGATCTAGTCCATGAAATTATTTTTAAATGAAAGTAGAGTTAATTCCCTTTAAAATGATAGGTGGCGCGACTCCTACGGATTTACGGTTAACTAGTTATGAATTTTTGAAGTTTGCAAAAATTTTGGACTGTGCAGACCAAGGATCCCTTCTCCAAAGGGCAAGGAACCCTTTAAAGGGATCTGTCTGATCTGTTCCTCTTAGAGACAGAATGCTAAAAACATGTATTTTCGTATAGCGAGAATGTGTAGGACTTACTAGATTTGGTAGTAAACATATAGTACACCTATTTTAACATCATTTCTACTTATGTGACTTATCTAATCATTTACAGAGATGATTTTTCAACTAAATTTATAGTTATTCCAAATGCTCCTTTCAGAACCGTATTTTTCATAAATTTGCTTTAAGCACACAATTTGACACTTAATTCTTTTGAGAAATCTTTTCTTTTATTTTTCAAGGACATCTTCAAGCTTGTATACAAAGTAACATTTAACAACAAAATTTCTAAATATAATTAGCGAAACATTTTTCATATTATACTCCGCTTCAATGGTAATTTGATACATGGATCGTACTCCATTTTAAAAACCATTTGTTTTGAAAAGAAGAGCCACGAGGCTCTGATACCAATTGTGAAAACGTAGAGGGGGTGAATACGTTTCCGTTTTAAAATATTAAAACTTGTTGTATCAAATATCCGATTAAGCTTGTTGTAATATGAAAGATGCCAACTATAGTTTATGACTAGCATATACTAAAACAAGTTGTCACACAAATATAACCATCAAGTCACAACACAAGCAATCATATAATGCAAACATTAAAGTAAAGCAGTAAGTAAAAGAAAGTGCAAACCGAACACGATAATTTATAGTGGTTCGGTCACGGAGCTCCTCTCCGCCCTACTCCACTCCCCGAGTACCCAACTCGAGAGTTACTTCACTAGATCAACAAGCTCCCTTCTCGGCGGAGAAAACCTTACAAACGCCGCTTACACTTTTTCCGGTACAAAGTTAAATACCGGGTTCTAATTCGAGGTAGAACCAACCTAACGTCGCTTATACAATATTTTTGACACTAAGCTAGATGTCGAGTTCTTTTACAAGGGTACAATGATGAATAGATTGTGACGATACAATGATGATCCATGAAGCAAATGTCTAATGGATATGAATGACTAATCTAAATGAACTTCCATTGATAGGAAGCCTTAAATGGATGAAAATCACAAGTTCCCTAAGTTTGTTGTGATAGATCTTCATATATGTATGCAGGTGGAATCTAAATGAACTTCTTGAATAAGAAATCTTAAATCAATGATGTTGATGCAAATAATGTTCTAAAAACGTTATTTATATCTTTCGATTACTTCACGTTTTGAGGATGACAAAATGTGAAATCACGATACGTTAAAATCAACGTAAACAAGTCTTTAATCGAAAGATCCCGTTTCTATGCAAATCACTCTAGAACAAAGTTACAACTTAAGCTAGTGATCAAAGAAGTGAATTTATGTTTTGAGAATTCACATTTTAAATGGGACAAAACATTTTTTCAAAAATACACATGAAAAATTATTTTTAAAATATTAAGAAATGTTTTAATGGAAAAATAAGTTTAAAAATCACAACAGCTATTTTTCCCCCCAAAATCAGCTCCAACCTTCCCCAAATAAGTTTTCACCAGAAAAGACCAAATTTGGAGCGTCCTAGTCTACGACGGCTCCACGGTTCTGTTAAATTTAATGGAGCTGTGGGGTATTTAACGGAGCCGTCCGTACAAAATTTTCTGTAACGTTCATATTTTCTTTGCCTATAAATACCCACCCCTTTCACAGCTTTTAGGCATCCTTACACACACAAAACTTTCTGAGTTGAATACTCTCTTCACACTTTCTTTCTTAGATCAATTAGGTTAGTTTTTCTTTTGTTCAAGAGTGATCCAATCATCCTTCAAGTGATCCTCTTCATTCCTCTTCATCAGCAAGAGAAGAACACAAGTATCCAAGTAGATACAAGGTGTTGTCATCCCTCTTCATTAGCAAGAGAAGAACACAAGTATCCAAGTAGATACAAGGTGTTGTCATCCCTCTTCATTAGCAAGAGAAGAACTCAAGATCTTCAAGAAGACAAGAGTTGTAGTGGTTAGGTTTTGTAACACTTGTTACATCCTTGTTGTATCTTAGCATACATCAAGATTATCTTTCTTTTGTGAGAGTGTGAGTGAAGATCATAGTGATCTTAAGAGATAGTGAAGATCTCTTAAAGCCATTGGGCTTGTGTGTGAGTAGTCAAAGGATCTAGAGTAGTTAGATTAAGTAGAGTGAAGTGAGAGTTGATCTTTGTGATCGTGTCGAGATCTTGGTGATCTCTTGAAGCCACTGGGCTTGAGTGTTTGGTCACGTGGACCTTGGTAGATTGGTGCTAGCTAAGATTAGCACTCGACATTTAGCTTAGTGTCGGTAATAGGATAAGCGACGTGTACGGTTTTCTCCGCCTGAAGGGAGGTTGTTGACATAGTGCTTGAAACTCTCGAGTGTGGTACACGGGGAGTGGAGTAGGGCGAAGAAGAGCTTCGTAGCCGAACCACTATAAATCCTTTGTCTCGGTTTGATCTTTCCAACTCTACTCTTTACTTTCATTAGTTTATATTAGTTAGTTTATTGTGTAGTTCATATTGGTGTTGATTGGTTACACATAGAGTTCGAATCAAAGTTTCCAATAGCCAACTTTTAAAACAAGATTTTTAAAAGAATTTTAAAACCGGTAAACTATTCAACCCCCCTTCTAGTTTCCACAATTGGTATCAGAAGCCACGTCAGTCAAGATTTTAAAGTATATTGTATTTTAAAACTTGAATCGATCAATGGATTCCGACAAATATCTAGAAGGGAAATCTATGCAAAGACCACCACTTTTCGAAACCGATTGTTTTGTATATTGGAAAACAAGATTCGAAACGTATGTGAAATCAAAAGACATTGATCTTTGGCATGTTATTACCGAGGGTGACTTTCAACTTATTCAAATGAATCCGGAAACTAAAAAGGATGAAATAGTTTCTTATGATAAACAAAGTGATGAACTTAAAAGGAAATTAGCCAAAAATAATGAGGCTAAAATGATGATTTATAATTCTTTGCCTAAAAAGGAATTCGAAAGAATTTTTATGTGTAATACGGCAAAAGATATTTGGAAAACTTTGTTAGTCACTCACCAAGGTAATAACCAAGTCAAAGAGAACAAGATAGATCTTCTTGTTCAACAATATGAACAATTTTCCATTACGGAAGATGAATCTATAGATAATGCTTTTGCTAGATTCAATACTATTATTACTAGTCTTAAAGCTCTTGATGAAGTGATGTTTTATACTTTTATGAATTAAGCTACCACTAATTACCTACTAGATCTAGAGAGAGAAAGCTAGAGAGAGAAAGAGATGGAAGGGAGATGATTACACACACTTAATAATAAAACTTCTTAATTCATCAACCAACAACCCTTTCCCTAAGGAGGAAAGGGGTATTTATAGTTTTACATGGTAGAGGGCTTGTTGCCCTAATTACATTAACAATACTTAATAAAACAAAATAAACTAAATAAACGACACAGCCCATGGGCCTTCTACACGGGCTGGGCCTAATAACAAACCTAAAGGCCTGAGCAACCTTAATACAACATGATCAATACTTGAATAATACAAAACTGTTTCCCAACAATCTCCCCCTAAGTATTGGTCATCAAGGTTGCTTGACGTCGTCTTTGCTTCTTTTGGCTTTGACGTCTTCAAAATCTTTGTTCTTTGTTCTTGATAGTGATGTGATATGATATGGTAGTAAACTGCCGTGTTCCAATGATCTTTGCTTCCGGTGTCTTCACGTCTTCTCCACCATGCTCATATTTCTTTTGACTTTGGTTCTTCAACTTGTTCTCAGTTCTTTAATCTTTATCTTTGAGAAAGGTTGTATTGCTTGAACTTTAGACTTTTCTTTAACAATTCTGAACTTTTGATATTTCTGAGTCTTTGTGAGAACTTCTCTTTAGGATATGAGCATGATGGAGTCTTGATGGTGGCTGAACTCCAGGTCTCCAAGCTCCGCAGCAGCAACAGCACGAACCAACCGGTACTTACAGGCTCAGACTTGAGATCATCAACAGCATAGTGTGAAGACTTTCTCAAATCCTAACCCAGACCGTTCTGAACCGGATTCCCCCGAAAGGGATAACACGGACACACCTAAGTGCACCCACGATTCAGTGTGTCGCTGGAGATCACCCCACGACTGTAGACCGTTTGAAGCAAACACTAAGCGTAACCCACAAGGAGTTACCGAAGTGACCTGCTGTCAGAGTTGTTTGATGTTGCTCTGGCAGGATTTCCATTCAATCATTGATAATCACATTTGTGACTTTTCTCATGAATGTTCTCGGCAGATTGCTAAGATCTGCGAAGGACACTTTCTTAATTTTACATCTGCTGCCCATGATGTAGAACAACAGAGTAATACTAAGTGTACCTAAGAGATCTTTTATGAATCTCATGGCTCTAGACTCAATTAGTGCACATTTGGTCGTCGGAGGCGTGGAGCAGAGTGCCTCCTTTTCAATACCAACCATCTCGTAATGAGAGGTCGATAGACGATGAAGGGTTCTCCGTGAGAATGAAACAAGTGTCTTTTGAGAGACACCTGAGTGGCTTAGAAGGTTTAGTGCAGTGCGTCACTGGGTCCATGACGTCTTTAGTCTTCAATACCGGTGATGCTCATCAACCAGTAGATTATGAATTGAACCTGGTGTCTGCCCTAAGGTTGAATAAATGGAGGGCTATTTCTTTTCACCCTTTACTTTGCTTTTCTTTTTAATTCTTCAACCCCTTCTTTCTCCGTTCATTTCACCTCTCCTTTTTTAATCATACCTAGGACTTTCTAGTTCTAAACTATAGGTGTTGTCCTTGGGTAGATCCCTCCGGCTCTGCCGGATCATAGGACGGTTTTTCCTAACCTTAGTCACCTTATATCACCATGACTATCCTATTGATGCCATATACCAAACCTTTTGAAAATTTCTCAAAGTGTTCATGATTGTAAAACACATTTTGTTAACACTTTGAGAGTTTTATTATTTTCAGAAGAACTCCCCCTTAACATGTGCTCGTATTTGTTAATGTAAAATCTGAACATGTCGGGAAGAGTTTTGTTATTTTCAGAAGAACTCCCCCTTACATGGTTGAGACATCTTGTAGTAGCTTGAAACGGTTAAGGATCTTTAAAGGATAAAGACGGTTGTTGTTCGGAAGATTAGAAACTTGTAAGAAATCCAAGAAAAATTTTCTCGTTCGATCAGGTAATCACGTTCGACTAAGTTCGTTCGATCAGGTAATCACGTTCGACTAAGTTCGTTCGATCAAGTAATCACGTTCGACTAAGTTCGTTCGATTAGGTATTCTCGTTCGACTATCTCGTTCGATCAGATAAACTTGTTCGACTAGTTCGTTCGATTAGGTATTCTCGTTCGATTAGAACTGCTCGTTCGATTAGGTTTGCTCGTTCGATTAGGGTTGCTTGTTCGATTAGGGTTGCTTGTTCGATTAAGATTGCTCGTTCGATTAAGTATCTCGTTCGATCAAATTTGCTCGTTCGATCAAGTAAGTTCGTTCGATCAACAAGCTCGTTCGATCAATTGGAAGAGTAAGTCTAACTCGACTACCCTTTTGCTCGTTCGACTGAATGCTCCTTCGATCAAGTATCCTCCTTCGATCCCCTTTCTCGTTCGACTAAAACACCTTGTTCGACTACCCTTTCTCGTTCGACTAAAATACTACGTTCGACTACCCAAGCTCGTTCGACTTATGAACAGTATTAACTCGGATGAACAGTAACTAGTCTAACAATTCGGATTTCTTAATTTTTTTTCTTAGATCTAACCTTCTAACAACCTAAATTACCCCTAGGCGAATGATACCACTTGATGTTTTATACTTTTATGAATTAAGCTACCACTAATTACCTACTAATTACCTACTAGATCTAGAGAGAGAAAGCTAGAGAGAGAAAGAGATGGAAGGGAGATGATTACACACACTTAATAATAAAACTTCTTAATTCATCAACCAACAACCCTTTCCCTAAGGAGGAAAGGGGTATTTATAGTTTTACATGGTAGAGGGCTTGTTGCCCTAATTACATTAACAATACTTAATAAAACAAAATAAACTAAATAAACGACACAGCCCATGGGCCTTCCACACGGGCTGGGCCTAATAACAAACCTAAAGGCCTGAGCAACCTTAATACAACATGATCAATACTTGAATAATACAAAACCGTTTCCCAACATGAAGGTTACTCTAGCAAGAATTATGTTAGGAAGTTCCTTAGGGCTCTACATCCTAAATGGAGAGCAATGGTTACCGCCATTGAAGAGTCAAAGGACTTGGCGATGTTGTCAATCGATGAACTTATAGGAAACTTTAAAGTTCACGAGATGATAATTAAGAAAGACTCCGATATAGTCAAAGGAAAAAGCGAGAGAGTTAGATCTCTAGCATTGAAAGCCAAGAAAGAGTCTAGTGATGAGGATTCTTCAAGTTTCGATAGTGAAGATGAGGAATATGCATTAGCGGTTAGGGACTTTAAAAAGTTCTTTAGGAGAAGAGGTAGGTTCGTTAGGCAACCTCGTGATGAGAAGAAGACATCACAAAAGAACCATGCTGAAAAGAAAGGGACGAGTGATAGGAAATGCTTTAGATGCGGAGATCCTAATCACCTCATAGGAGAGTGTCCCAAGCCACCGAAAGTCAACAACCAACGAGCTCTCATAGGAGGCTCTTGGAGTGATAGCGGTGATGATGAAGAAAAGAAGCCCAAGGATGAAACATGTCTAATGGCTCATGCTTCTAATGAGATATGCTTGGGAATTGACTTGGAGCCTGACGAATGGGTCAAGGATAGTGGATGCACTAACCACATGACGGGCAACCGAAGTTTATTCTCATCATACAAGGCATACAAAGGAGGTAATGTCACTTTCGGTAGCAAACTTTAGGGCAACATTATAGGCAAAGGTACGATTACTCAAGACTCTCTTATTATTAGAAATGTTGAGCACGTAGATAACTTAGGCTTTAACTTACTTAGCGTTAGTAAAATGGTAGATAATAAGTGTAGAGTCATATTCTCTGAAGAGGGTAGTGAGATTATTAAGAATGGGAAAACCATAGGCAAAGGAGTTAGGAAAAATGGCTTATTTGTCATGAAGATAGGAAATAAGCCTGAAGAAAAGATTTGTCTAGAAACTATAGATGATCATACCACTCTGTGGCATAGGAGACTAGGTCATGCCAATATGCGTCTTAAATAATCATTGGCATCTAAGGAACTAGTTAGAAACCTACCTAAGATTAAGTTCGACACACACTTTTGTGACGCTTGTAAAGTTGGAAAACAAGCTCATTCTAGTCACAAAGCTAAGAATATGGTCTCGACCTCTAGATGCCTAGAACTACTTCACATGGACTTATTCGGTCCATCCGCCGTACGGAGCTACGGAGGAAATCTCTACACCTTAGTAATAGTTGATGACAACTCTAGGTATACTTGGACTAGATTTCTTAAGAATAAGACTCAAGCCTTTGAAGAATTTGAAATCTTTAGTAAGAAAGTCCAAAATCAACTAGGATGTACAATAGTTTCCATTAGGACGGATCATGGTCGGGAATTTGATAATGAAGTGCAATTTGGAGTATATTGTGATGCTAATGGTATTACTCACAATTTCTCAGCTCCACGCACTCCTCAATCAAATGGGGTAGTTGAGCGGAAAAATCGTACTCTACAATAAATGAGTAGAACGATGTTGAATGAACAATCAATTCCGCAAAAGTTTTGGTGTAATGCGGTGGACACCTCAACTTACATTCTAAATAGGATTCTAATTAGACCTATCCTAGGAAAAACCCCATATGAAATCATGAAAGGAAGAAAACCTTCTCTTGATTACTTTAGAGTGTTTGGAAGCAAATGCTTCATACTAAACACTAAAGATTACCTCACCAAGTTTGACCCAAAGTCTTACGAAGGTGTATTCCTAGGTTACTCCCAAAATAGTAAATCCTACGTTGTCCTAAATAGAGAAACCTCGAAAGTCAAAGAATCACTCAACGTGACATTTGATGAAAGTCCTCCATAATCTAAGACATCACCATTGGTTGATGATGACTTAGATGAGGATGAAGCCATTAAGGTTAATGGCAAGAAAACCCTAGAAGATGACATTGAGGATGAAATAGTTGAAGTTGACGAAATTGTCAACATTAAGGAATCCAAAAACCATCCTATTGAAAATGTCATAGGTAACCTAAACCAAAGAACCCTTAGGTCACAAGTACAAAACAAAAGTAACTTCTTTTGTTTCATATCTACCGTAGAACCTAAGAATGTAGGTGAAGCAATTAAGGATGAAAGTTGGATAGTTGCCATGCAGGAGGAACTAAATCAATTCACCGCAAACCAAGTTTGGGATTTAGTACCTCTTCCTAGAAATCAAACAATCATAGGAACTAAATGGGTGTTAGAAACAAACTCGACGAAAATGGCGTCGTAGTTAGGAATAAGGCAAGGTTGGTAGCACAAGGCTACAACCAACAAGAGGGAATAGATTATGATGAAACCTATACCCCCGTAGCTAGATTAGAATCAATTAGAATACTCCTTGCCTATGCATGTGCCTTAGACTTTAAGCTATACCAAATGGACGTGAAGAGTGCGTTCCTTAATGGTTATATCAATGAGGAGGTGTATGTTGCGCAACCTCCGGGATTCGTTGATTTCGAATGTCCGAATCATGTTTATAAACTCAAGAAAGCACTCTATGGTCTTAAACAAGCTCCTAAAGCTTGGTATGATAGACTAAAAGCCTTCTTGATTGAACATGAATATACCATGGGAAAGGTTGATAACACACTCTTCACAAAGAAAAGAAATTCACATCTCATCATTGTTCAAATATATGTCGACGACATTATATTCGGATCAACTTGTCAAGAGATGTGCGATGATTTCTCAAAAATCATGCACGACGAGTTTGAAATGAGCATGATGGGTGAATTAAATTTCTTCCTTGGTTTACAAATTAAACAAATGGAAGATGGCATCTTCTTTAATCAAGCTAAGTATAGTAAAGAGATGCTTAAGAAGTTCAGTTTAGAAGAGTCTAAGCCCATGAAAACTCCCATGTCCACGGAAATAAAACTCACGAGAGATGAAGAAGGTGAGTCCGTGGATAGCACTAAGTATAGAGGTATGATAGGAAGTTTACTATACCTCACAGCAAGTAGGCCCGACATCATGTTTAGTGTCTGCCTTTGTGCTCGCTTCCAAGAGGATCCCAAAACCTCTCACCTTGAAGTGGTTAAGCGTATCTTCCGATACATTAAAGGCACTATACACTTGGGATTATTTTATCCCAAGGGGACCGGTGTAGAAACTGTTGTCTATGCCGACTCTGATCATGCGGGAGATTATGTAGATCGAAAGAGTACGAGTGGCGTTTGTACCTTCATGGGTTGTTGCTTAACTTCTTGGTTCTTCAAGAAACAAACGGCTCTTGCTATCTCCACAACCGAAGCCGAGTACGTAAGCGCCGGAAAGGCATGTCAACAAGCACTATGGATGAAACAAGCCCTTATAGACTATGACATTCATTTAGATGACGTCCCCATTATGTGTGATAATAAAGGTGCTATTGACTTGAGCAAAAACCCCGTTCAACACTCCCGTACCAAACACATCGAAATTCGTCACCACTTCCTTCCTGATAATGTTCAGAAAGGAAACATTTCCATTGAGAAAGTTCCTTCCCAGGACAATATCGCAGACATCCTAACCAAACCTCTCAAACGAGAATCCTTTAACTATCTCCGTCTAGGTCTAGGAATGATGGAACATATTCCATAAGTCTCATGACTCTTGAAGTCATCTCGTGAGTCTCGTGTAGTTTAGTTTAGGTCTCCCTAGTCAAAAGAATTTGTTAGGTACAAATCCTTTCCTCGTGACAATAGGTCTCACTAAAACAGCGAGACTTGTTCTTCAAAAATCAAAATGGGACAGAAAACAGTCCCAGCAGATCACAGCTCCACTAAATGTGGCACGGCACCGTTAAATTTAACGGTACCGTGGAACCGTGCATCTGGAACATTCCGTATTTCAGTTCCCCTTTTCCACACTACTCATTCCAAACCCTCATAACCTCAGCAACTGCTGTCATAACTTAACCTCACACCCAACACTTAATTACACCCCTTCAAGGTCATATTCAAGACATTGAGTTTCAAGATCCTAAATCATTCTCACCCTTTTTCAACAAAAATTGTAAGTCATCTTACTCCAATTTTTTTTAATTTTGGTCTAGGGTTTATGCATTGATGAAAATTGAATTGGGGTTTTTCAATTAGAAGTCATCAACACCAAAACATTTCAAAATCTTTGGTACAAAAAACATTGAGGTTACCAAAACACCCCAATTCCATCATTTTCAAAATCTCACGAAACTAGGACCATGAAATTGTTCTTTTCATGCATTGTTGATGCAAACTAAAAACATCTTTTCATGCATACATGATCTCACGAATATTGATCGAATTACATAATTAATATGTATTTTTCGACAATTTTGTTTGAGCAAAAGTAAAATTAGGAGAGTTAGGGTCATCTCATTATTTTCTTTTGTGTCGAGATTACCACACCTCCACATAGTTTGCATATAGGCACACACACCAGGCATGTGCATAATGCAACTATTCTTCACACTAATTTTTCCTTAAAATTTTGTTTTAGGAAACATAAATGTCTCATGAATATGATTTTGATCATCTCCTAACCGATACCTACACATCCGAAATTTCACAAGAACCCACAACTCCTGGTAACCACATTCGTGCCTATGTCAATCTTGAAACCCGTCGGTTTCATGAAGGCCGTGTCGTTGATCCGTCCCTAATTTACCATCGGGACATCAACACTTCCTTTAGAGCTATAGGATTCGATTGTCTACTCCACATTAACGAGAACATTTGTCCTCGTTTTGTGTTGGAGTTCTTTCGACAAGTTGAACTCGTACGTAACGAGGATCAATCCTTGTCACTTTGGTTTTGGGTCCAAAACTTCAAATTCGTCCTGACTCTTGAGCAATTTGCTCAGATCCTTCGAATACCCAATCACGGGCAATGTGCCTATACTGAAGATTGGTGTCTTGAGTCTCTCTTTCACTATCGTGAGGAGAATAGTCCATACTATTCGTTCATACCCTCTCCAACCGAACTAACCAAACTCATCCGTACTTATAAGTACCCCTCTTACCCTAATCCAACGAAAATTCGTTTGGAAGAGGTTCGTCATGAACTACTTTCTTGGGCAGTCATCCTGCGAGAAAATGTTCTAAGTCTCACAGGAAATCGTGAGCAACTCCCGGCGTGTTGTGCTCATATGATTTACTGTCTCCTAACCCAACAACCATACAATCTCGCTTACTTCTTCGCTAAGCGAATTGTCCATCTCAAGGGTAACAAGAATAAATTGATACCCTATAGGATGTTCCTAACCCGTCTCTATCACTATTTCATGAACCTACACCCTTACCTTAACGGGCCTCAATACTCCCTTGTCAAACCCATCATGCAACCCATAAACGAGTCACATGTCTCATCAATCCTCATTTCTGAATCCTCCACCCATTATGCACCCTTTGATGATCCAAATCATGAAAATGAGACTCATGCTCAAGACAAGAGTATGCCAAGAATGGGGGAATGCTCAAGTCATAAGTCTTAAAGAAATCTATGTTTCTTATTAAGATTTATCTATGAATAAATACTAATGGATTTATTGCATGCTTAACTATCTCCTTGCCTAATCAATCTATGTGATATTTGGATGATAGCCTATTTTGTCCCTTCTTATTGCATGCTTATAATTATCCTAGGAAACTACATGATAGTCTTTATGTGCTAGTTGTAGCTTAGATGGGACACTTTAGGAAAACAAGTACCTAGTGAGTTGAGGCACTATCATTTCCAGGAATTAGTTCCCCTAGAAAACATCCCCCTAGCTGCCCAGAACTAGCCTGCACAAGAAATCTTCTTGCAAACAGTGGCACGGTACCATTAAATATGGACGGTACCGTTAAATTTAACGGTACCGTGGGTCAGTTAAATTTAAACACACCCTAGGATTCCCTTCCTACACCATAGGACACTCCCATCAACTTTAATTCAAATTTCACCCAACTTGCCTATTTAAGGCCTCACCCTTGCAAGCTTATCTTGCACTTCACCTTCAACCTCCCATCACACAAACACCATGTCCTCCACACATGGTTCAACCTCTCACATCTCCAAGAAACCTAGGATAACCGTGAAACCACCCTCAAAACCACTCTTTGTGGATCTCACAAAAGATGATGAAGCTATGACACCACCTTCCCAAGCCACTCCATACTCACCATCACCACCTTATGCACCCTCTAAAACATCATCTACCTACACAACATCTTCATCATCCTTCTACACTACATCATCAATGGATTACACACCATCCCCCTTAACTCCATTGGACAATTCCATGCCAATTTCACCTCCAACAAACCTACCACAATCACCATCTCCTATCATGGCACAACCCAATCAACCACATCCCTTTGATTTACATAGTGCTAATTGCCTATGTTGTCTCCATAACCGTAACCTCATCTACTTCTTAAGAGATGAGATTCATTTCATGTTCTACTTTATAGAACATCTCTTGACACCACCACCACCCCAAATGGGGCCCCAATCTCCACCACCTCCCAACCCACAATAGGTCTTTAGGAGCCCTCTTGGAAATGAAACATGCCTCTAGTCATTAGGGATTTATGCTTATCATTGTCTCTTTTATGTTTCCATGAAGTCATATCCATGTATGACATTTATTTTCTTTTAATGAATGAATGGATTCTTATGAAGGTTGTTCCTTATCATTTTTAGCTCTTAGCTACTTTTCTTCTTGTGTGGTTGGATATTTGTCATAATGTGCTACTTGTTACATACTATATATGTATCTTCTAACTTTGTTTTGTAGCAAGAACCATTGCTCGATTCCTTTGTGTTCTCCAAATGAGGGGGAGTACACATCAAGGGGGAGCCTTTGTCACCTTTTTTATTAGACAAAAAGGGGGAGAAATGGGAGTAAACTCATTAAAAACTTGTTAAAACTAATTTTAACCTAACATGAGTTTATATTTTGTCATCATCAAAAAGGGGGAGATTGTTGATGCAAATAATGTTCTAAAAACGTTATTTATATCTTTCGATTACTTCACGTTTTGAGGATGACAAAATGTGAAATCACGATACGTTAAAATCAACGTAAACAAGTCTTTAATCGGAAGATCCCGTTTCTACGCAAATCACTCTAGAACAAAGTTACAACTTGAGCTAGTGATCAAAGAAGTGAATTTATGTTTTGAGAATTCACATTTTAAATGGGACAAAACATTTTTTCAAAAATACACATGACAAATTATTTTTGAAATATTAAGAAATGTTTTAATGTAAAAATAAGTTTGAAAATCACAACAGCAATTTTTCCCCCCAAAATCAGCTCCAACCTTCCCCAAATAAGTTTTCACCAGAAAAGACAAAATTTGGAGCGTCCTAGTCTACGACGGCTCCACGGTTCCGTTAAATTTAATGGAGCCGTGGGGTATTTAACGGAGCCGTCCGTACAAAATTTTCTGTAACGTTCAGATTTTCTTTGCCTATAAATACCCACCCCTTTCACAGCTTTTAGGCATCCTTACACACACAAAACTTTTTGAGTTGAATACTCTCTTCACACTTTCTTTCTTAGATCAATTAGGTTAGTTTTTCTTTTGTTCAAGAGTGATCCAATCATCCTTCAAGTGATCCTCTTCATTCCTCTTCATCAGCAAGAGAAGAACACAAGTATCCAAGTAGATACAAGGTGTTGTCATCCTTCTTCATTAGCAAGAGAAGAACACAAGTATCCAAGTAGATACAAGGTGTTGTCATCCCTCTTCATTAGCAAGAGAAGAACTCAAGATCTTCAAGAAGACAAGAGTTGTAGTGGTTAGGTTTTGTAACACTTGTTACATCCTTGTTGTATCTTAGCATACATCAAGATTATCTTTCTTTTGTGAGAGTGTGAGTGAAGATCATAGTGATCTTAAGAGATAGTGAAGATCTCTTGAAGCCATTGGGCTTGTGTGTGAGTAGTCAAAGGATCTAGAGTAGTTAGATTAAGTAGAGTGAAGTGAGAGTTGATCTTTGTGATCGTGTCGAGATCTTGGTGATCTCTTGAAGCCACTGGGCTTGAGTGTTTGGTCACGTGGACCTTGGTAGATTGGTGCTAGCTAAGATTAGCACTCGACATTTAGCTTAGTTTCGGTAATAGGATAAGCGACGTGTACGGTTTTCTCCGCCTGAAGGGAGGTTGTTGACATAGTGCTTGAAACTCTCGAGTGTGGTACTCGGGGAGTGGAGTAGGGCGAAGAAGAGCTTCGTAGCCGAACCACTATAAATCCTTTGTCTCGGTTTGATCTTTCCAACTCTACTCTTTACTTTCATTAGTTTATATTAGTTAGTTTATTGTGTAGTTCATATTGGTGTTGATTGGTTACTCATAGAGTTCGAATCAAAGTTTCCAATAGCCAACTTTTAAAACAAGATTTTTAAAAGAATTTTAAACCGGTAAACTATTCAACCCGCCTTCTAGTTTCCCACAAATGAGGATGACAAGTGCCCTTGAATCTTCATATGTTGATATGCTTTGGTGGATGATGATGGCAAGATCTCCAAGCCTTTTTGGTACATCAGGAGGTATGATATACTTACAACAGAGATGAATGTTAGAAGCATTATGATCATGATGATACGGGTGATTAATGTATGTTACTACATTGTTATTTACTGATCTAAATGTATGTAAAATGATAAAGAGAATATGTGTTGAAGTGATGGTCTATGAGAAAACAATGGGCTTCTATTTATAGCCAACAAGATTAGTAACCCACGGATGGGACGGATCCAAAAATAAGGATCCGTCCGTGTACCATTTTGGTTCCGTAGGAACCTAACAGAAGATCTTCACAAATCTTAATCAAACCTAACCAAGATATTTCCATATCTTTCCAAAGATTCATTGAGTGAAGATCTAAGCAATATATTCATATGATCTTCAAAATCTTCTAAAGATTTCAAAGTGATGCATGCCATGATGTCATAGTACATTTCCAATTTAGATTAAAATGTTTATAAAAGTAAACTTGTAAAATGTATATACTAGCTAACTAATATATGTTTACCAAGTTGTAACATGTTAGTTTATGTATTACTAAAAATGTTAAACTACTCATGCTATTATATGACTTAAGATATTATGTCATTAACATCATTTTTATAAGTATGTAAACTCATTTGTCTTAGTTTGACACCTAAAGTGGTACTTATTCTATTTTGACATTAATACAACTTAGGAAGCATGATGTACAAGTAAAAATACTTGTATATGCAAAATGTAAAATGAGGTTCGAAGTAGAATGGTTGACCTTTTAAAATACTTAATGACTCTAAACGTATTTTAAACATTCTAAATGATTTGTTAAGGGGTTTGATCATAATATCACATAACAAACATGTACGAACCTGTGTTGTACCATACGAGGACTTGAGAAGTCGAGAGGTGTTGAATGTATGTTGAGACAAAATATGATTACGAGTAACTTGTACATTTTATGTTATGTATCAAGTTACATGTTTGTCATCAATCAAAACAAACGAGACTATATAGATTAAATATCGTAATATTTGCACTAACAAGTCCGAACCGTTACTATTTCCCTCGGCTGTTCCACAACCTCAACCAACAACAACAACAACAACAACAACAACAAAAAATCCAACAACACAAGCTGCCACAACAACAACAACAACTATACCCATCCCACCACAAACTAAAGCAACCAAATCCATCCCACAATCATCAACAACTGCATTCACTCCTCAATTAGACGCACCTCCAAGTTATGTGACAGAGGGATATCTGAAACGAGCTGTAGAAGGGTTTGCGGCCGACTTCAAAGAGCAGCTTCAATCTGAAGAAAAACGTAAAAAGATTCATGAAGCGGTTGCTAAAGAAGTTACTGGAGATGAGGAGCTCACATTTCATCAACTCAAAGACATGATGTTACAAATATTCAAAGATCAACCTCATCTACAACAACAAAAACCCAATCTCTACTTTTCACTCATTGGAACACAAGACTCAAAATCAAAATCACAAGAAATAGCTGCCCTACGATCAACAATGACTACAACACACAAAGCCTTGCTAAAGGAAATTGGACAGCTAACTGATTGAGTTTTCTCCTTGGATTACACATGCAACGTTCAATCTCGCAAACGCCAGGATGGCCCTGACTCGGATAATCCTGAGGGGGAGAGACGTTCCAAGAGATTGAGACACACCACACATACTTCCTCATCATCACAAAGAACATTAACGACATCTAGATTAAGCAAGCAACCTTCCAAATCCAGATCTACAGAGATAAAAAGAACAAGAAGTTGATGCAACCAATGAATCTAGTAAAAGAGAAAGAGAAGAAGTAAGTGGTAGTGTTTCTACAATGGGTGAAAAGAATGTAGTAACGGGAAAGTCAAAAGTAGATGAACCGACAAAGAAACCAACAGTTGAAAATCCTGAGGCCACTTCACAGGATAAATTTACTACGGAGATCTCAAGTCACGTAACGGATGAATTATATGGCAAGATTCTAATGGATGCACGAATCAGAGACGTTTATGATCATGGGCTTGTTAAAAAGACCATCATATCTACAGCTCAGTTAGAACCTCATCCGCTAATCAGATTCCCTGAACCATTAACATACGAGAACTTTGATCTACACTACCTGGTGTCTGGACATGACAAATATCGTACTTCAACTTCCACAAGTCTTATGTTTGATGAATAGGGTGATGAATTCCTTGAAGAAGGTATTCATAGAGAAAAGTACATCATTTTTGAGATCGACCGACAAGAATACAAGGTGGAGGCATATATGAGAACAACCGGGAGGAATGAGGCAGCTCAACGGTTCTTCGTAAGCAGATATAGAGATGCAGCTCCTCGTCACAAGGTTTTCACAAGACACCGGATTGTTCATTATGTGTATGTCTTCTCAGACCAGTTCAGAACTGATGGCTTCATCAACTTTGCGGTAAGAAGAGACGACAGCCTCGATTATGTCTTCCATGAAGCTGATTTTTACAACCTCCATCCTCAAGACATTCAAGACATGTACCTCTCTAACATCAGCTATATTTATGACCATGGGAATAAAGATGACATCAAAGATTCCCTGAAAATCTTTATGAGGTCACAATTAGCTTTGGTGCATGTTGAAGACTTCCAAATGGGAGTTGAAAGTCTAAAAAGAAAGGTCAATCTCTCACCTCCAATGATAATATTTCTTGGAATTGATGGACACGAACCTTGGACATGCATTCAGAGTCCACTGTTCAAGCTAAGTATTATTTATCAAAATGCATCAGGAATAATAAGGTTAATAATATCAAACGAGATTCCTAAGTTCAGCTCAGGTACGTTGAAATGGGTTCAGAAAGGAATTCGTGATTTGTTAGACCAAGATCTCCAAGGGACAAGTACCAGATTAGATGATGATCAAAGGGTAAGGCTTGGATTACTTGCTCAGTATGTGGAAGAACGACTCATGCTTCGAAGTATATGGAGATTCATGGAAAAATGTGTAGGATACCGAAGATGAAGTCTACAAGATGCCCATAAATAGAAGACCCGAATGATCTACCCTTAGGGGGAGATTGTTGGAACACGAAAAGTGTAAATCATTAGTGCATGGACTTCTGTTTATCTTTTGTACTAGTATAGGGTATGTTGTGCAACATTGTGTGGCTTGTGATAGCATTACACTATCGCAACACTTGTATAGCTGCGATAGTATTCTTGACTATTGTATGGGTATAAATACCCCCTACCTCATAGGTTATGAGGTGTGTGTTCTTCTTTCTATCAATGCAAGACTTTACTTATTTCTCTCTCTAAACTAAAGTGTCCACGCCCACTTTATCTCACTAAGATTATTAGAGTAGACATGATATTATTGGAACAACAGAAAGGCTCATCCAATTTGACAAACTGTGTGAGAGGTATAAGGAGGGTACGCATTAAATTGTAACCTAAAAGAAACAGGTTTTTAATTGGCTTTAAGCTAACCTTAGTTTCTCCGCTTTTTTGTGCGTCAAATTAGAGTTACCTACGACTATTTTTTATGTACAAAATCATCTTAAGGGTGAATTGACCTCAATTCCACGCGCCACTTTGTGGCAATTATCCGAATAACTTGGGTCTTTTGACTCATGCAGTAGTACGATATAGTGGGTGATAATTGAAAGTAATTCTTTGATTGGTGAATCCAATACCTCAATTAAAACTTTGTTGATTTAATCTTAGTGAAATTCGTTAATAGAAAGTTTTTATTAAAACCTATGATACGAATTTGTGTGCATGCTTCTTCGTACATTTTTTTATTAACACATCAAAATTAGTACCCTTAAATTTAAGCTTATGCCATCTAATTATAAGAAACACTTGAAGTTTCAATGTAGCCTAAGTGAGACTTTAGCTAGATTGTAATGACAAGGTGGACTTTCATGATTACCTGAGACCGTACATGAAAATTTGCAGTTTCTAAATTAGACAACTTAATTGAGTTAGTTAGTGAGATCTATAACTCAATGCATAAGATGAGATGAAACATGCTTACTTTGCAAATGTAAATCCCATAATGATCTAGGAATTGGAAAATGTTTGCCAATTATTGTTCGATAATTACCTTGTTGAATACTTTCATTACTAGCAGATCAACTGATGTAATGGAACTATGTCAATTTGAGTCCTAGTTTTTCAAGAAAATTCTATGGTTATATGAATACTTCCTAGGGTATTTTATTTTCTTGAAAAGTTGTATTATCGAAAATACTAATATTTGAACTTTTTTCTGTAGAACTGGCTTAAACCGATAACACTACTCTAAGTTTTGCGTTCAAATCTTTCTTTGAACAAGAAAAATTGACTGGCCCAAACTTCAATGATTGGTATAAGTTGCTCAGGATTGTCCTACGAGTGGCTAAACGACTAGATTATTTGAATCAGCCTTGTCCTGCTGAACCTGCTGCTACTGCATCTGCAGAAGAAAAAGCAACATGGAAAGTTGAGTATGAGAAACATAATGATGTTGCTTGCATGATGCTTGGAATGAAGTCACCTACTCTACGAAAGCAGTTTGAGCATTTTTTTTCCCTTATGACATGCTCAACGAACTCAGACGTATGTTTGAGAAACCAGCAGCTGTAGAATTGTATGATTTGATTGATGCTCTACATAGCTGTAAGCAGGAAGATGGTAAACGTGTGAGTGCTCATGTATTGGAAATGAAGAGTTACATGGACCAACTTGAGCTACTCAGCTATCCTTACACGCATGAAATTAGTGTTGGCCTAATCAACAGATCCCTTAACAAGGAATTTGGTGATTTTGTGCGCAACCTTAATATGCACTGCGTGGGGAAGACAGTTAGTGAATTGCACGCATTGCTCATTGACTATGAAAAAGGATTACCTAAAAAGGCTCCTACACCTCAAGTACTTACTATTCAAGGTGGTAGGATTCAGAAGCCAAAACCGCAAGTGAACAACAAGGATAAAGGAAAGGCTGATAAGGGTAAGCAAGTTATGGCCTATCAACCTAATCCTAAAAAGAACAACCCTACAAAGAAGAAAGAGAATCCCAAGAAGGATCAGGCTTGCCATCACTGCCATGAGGTGGGACATTGGAAGAGGAACTGTCCTCTCTAGATCGAGGAGTTGCTGAATAAGTTGAAGTATACTGGTAAAGCCAGCACTTCAGGTAACTTGTTTATGATTGAATTATTTTCATTATCTCATAAAATAAATTCCTGGGTATATGATATTGGATGTGGTAAATGGAGCACAAGCAAGGGCTTAGAGAAGAAAAGAAGTTGGCCTATGGGGAGCAATATCTACATGTGGGAAATGGAGCACAAGCAGCTATTGAAGCCATAGGATCGTTTAATTTAGTTTTGCCTTCGGGCTTATTACTGTAATTAAACAATTGTCATTATGCACCTACTATTGTTAGAGGTGTTGTTTCAATTTCTTTATTGTTGGATCTTGGTTTTATTCACACATTTACTAGTAATGAAATTTCAGTTTCTTTAAATGGTATTTTTTATTTTAATGTTATTGCTGTGAATGGCGTGTTTGAGATTGACATGAATGATAATGTATACAATAGAAATAATTTGATGTATAGCATCAATAATAAGAGAATCAAGAAGGACTTGGATTCTACTTTTCTTTGGCATTGTCGACTTGCCCACATAGGCAAGAAACGCATGAAAAAGCTGCAACACGATGGGCTTTTGAAACGTATCAATGATGAATCATTTGATAAATGCGAATCTTTTATATCTGGAAAGATGACAAAGAAACCTTTTTCAAATCGTATAGAAAGGGCTTCAGATCTACTTTTTTTGATACATACTGATGTATGTGAACCACTTAGACATGTGTCAAGGAAAGGTACTAGCTACTTCTTAACCTTTACAGATGATTTCAGCCATTATGGTTATGTTTATTTACTTAAACATAAACATGAGGTGTTTGAAACATTTAAGTTTTTCAAGAATGAAGTAGAATTGCAACTAGGAAAGAAGATTAAAGCTCTTTGATCCGATAGAGGTGGTGAATACCTAAGCCCATAGTTTAAAGATTATTTAGCTGAGTGTGGAATTGTTCATCATCTCGCATCTCCATATACACCACAACAAAATGGTGTATCTCAGAGAAGAAATCGTACATTGCTAGATATGGTACGATCAATGTTTAATCTTACAACTCTTCCTTTATCCTTTTGGGATTATGCTTTAGAATCTGCTGTTCGCATTCTAAATATGGTTCCGACCAAGAAGGTTGATAAGACACCATATGAGATATGGCATGGTAAAGCTCCTAACTTGTCTTATTTAAAGGTCTGGGGTTGTGAGGCATTTGTTAAACGTGACTCACTAGATAAACTCCAACAGAGATCTGTTAAGTGTATCTTTATAGGATACCCAAAGGAAACGATGGGTTACTACTTATACTACCCACCTAAAAACAAAATAATTGTTGCTAGGTATGACGACTTACTTGAAAAAGATCTCATATCTCAAGAATTCAGTGGGAGAATTTATGATCTGGAAGATGATCATGAAGATACATCACCTTCTGAAAACACTAGCGAATTTCCTGTGGAACCTGAAAGTCTGGGTCCTCCACCTGAAGTTATTCCCATTCGTAGGTATGTAAGGACTACACGTGCTCCTGAACGTCTATGTCTTAACGTAGAAGTTAGGAAAATATGTTAGGGGATCTTGTAGAACTTGCTAACTATAAGGCTGCCATGGTTGATCCTAAAAAGGACAAATGGCTAGTTGCAATGAATGGGGAAATGCAATCCATGAGAGATAACGAAGTCTGGATTGAAGTTGACCTTCCTCCCAATGCTAAAGTCGTTGGAAGTAAGTGGCTCTTCAAAAAGAAAACTGACATAGATGGCAATGTACACACCTATAAGGCTCGTCTGGTAGCCAAAGGCTTTACTCAAACCTATGGGGTTGACTACGAGGAGACATTTTCTCCTGTAGCAGAAATTAGATCTATTAGGATTCTCAAAGCTATAGCAGCGTACTATGATTATGAGATTTGGCAGATGGATGTCAAAACCGCCTTCTTAAATGGTCGCCTAGATGAAGACATCTATATTGCGCAGCCTGAGGGGTTTGTTAATCCACAATTTTCAAACCGTGTATGCAAACTTCAAGGATTCATTTATGGATTGAAGCAAGCATCAAGGCAATAGAATAGGAGATTTTATGAGGAAGTCAAAAAGTTTGGATTTACTCAGAATCTTGATGAGCCATGTGTATATCACAAAGCTAGTGGGAGTGATGTTACTTTGCTTGTCCTATATGTAGATAACATATTAATTATGGGAAAAGACATTCCAAGTTTACAAAATGTTAAGTCTTATCTTGGAAGGTGTTTTTCCATGAAGGATTTAGGGGAAGCAGCATACATTCTAGGAATGAAGATCTAAAGAGATAGATCACAGCGGTTAATTTGATTAAGTCAAAGTGCTTACATTGATAAAATATTGAATAGATTCAATATGCAAAATTCTAAGAAATGATATTTGCCAATGCAAGTAGATCATGGCTTAAGTAGCGAACTGTGTGCTTCAACACCTGCAGAGGTGGCACACATGAGTAGAATTCCTTATGCTTCGGCAGTAGGATCTATCATGTATGCGATAAGATGCACAAGGCCGGACGTGGCATTCGCTCAAAATATCAACAGAATCCAGGTGAACCTCACTGGACTGTTGTTAAGAACATTCTTAAGTATTTAAGACATACAAAAGATATGTTTCTAGTGTATGGTGGAAATCCAGCTGCAGAACTTGATGTTACAGGTTTCTGCGATGTGTCCTGGCAATGTGATAAAGATGATACGAAGTCTCAGACGGGATATGTCTTTGTTATAAATGGAAGAGCAGTAGACTGGAAGAGTAAGAAGCAGAGTACTATTGCGACAGCTGCAATAGAATCTGAGTACATAGCTGTTTCAGAAGCTGCGATGGAAGCCGTTTGGATTAGGAAATTCATTTCAGGGCTTGGTGTTATGCCGGCAATTGAATTGCCTATTAATATGTATTGTGACAATTCTGCTGCAATCATATTTGCAAATGAACCTGGAGTCATGAAGGGCACCAGACATTTTCTACGGAAATATCACTATGTTCGAGAGCAAGTCCGCATAGGTGAAATTAATCTACTCAAAGTTCACATAGATGATAATCTAACCGATCCGTTTATGAAGGCTTTACCTCAGGATAAGCTCCGTGAACATGCCAATGGTATTGGACTTCGTTTAGCTAGTAGTTTCATGCATAACTGTGATTAGTATTTGAATAAAGGATGTATTTGACAATTATTATTTAATGAAATAAAATATTAGTTATGTTTATCTGTCATTTTAATATTGTATCATATATTTGCATGTTTAATCCGTGAATAATTTAGTTATACTAAATAGTCCGTTGTCAATTAATGATATGGGAATATCATTGAACTAAGACAAATCTGACTTTTGGTAAAATATACTTGAAAGTATATTGATGCGTCGACATGCCAAATTCACATGATATCCAATGAATTGAATATAGGACATATCCCAACCGCATGATTGTACTTATGGATCTATGTCATTAAGTAAATCATGAATATTTATCCTCAGACTCGAGATACCATATAACTGTCATGAACGTAGTGCATTTTTGTGGAATAGTCTAACGCTATCTGTAACAGGTGGTCATAAGGACTGTTTTCAGAAGTGTTGCAAAATTCATTGGTTTTGCTTGAAGTCAAGAAAGAATTTGTTCCTTTGAATTTGTTTTGAAGTTTAATACTGTGGGCCCCTCGTAGGGTTGACAAGGTATTTGCGTGGCCACGCCCAAGATCTATCTGGAATACATTCAAAAGATTTGGTAATCTTGCTTAATCATAAGCAACGAGAAACAGCATAGTTAAATAAAGAAATGACTAAGATTCATATCTTTATTTAACATGGTATTATTAACAAAAGGATAAGTATGATGATGATTCATCAAAAGGTTTTTTCCACGAAACCATACTCGAGTGGTGCTGGGGGGCATTGGCGTGTTACTAGACGTTAACCAATGTCATTACACTTTTAAGATATGTCCAAGTGGGAGTTGTAAGTTTTGTGGACAAATTTAATACGTGTATGTCCGGATTCGAACTCGAGACCACAGGATTGCACACTTTACGTATGAGAATTAATGTTTAAATAATTAATGTAAAACGTTGCATTTAATTATTAAATACACAATAACGACTAACGAGCGTTAAGTAATTAACGGTAATTGACTAACGGTCATTAAATATAAAAGAGAAGGACTAGAGTGAAATTAGAGGTCGGGAAGGTTCCGGAATCCCGGGAAGCTTGGCCGATCGGTTTAAGGGTTAGGGTTTCCTAATCCTAAACTAACTTGTCCTCTAAGTTTCTACACTATATAAACAAGGCTTTAGGTTCATTGTTGAGTAATCTCTTGTACACACACAATAACCTAAACTCTTTTCTCTCCTCCTCTTTGTGATACACGGCCGATCAAACAACCCTTTAGGGTGATCGGATTTTTTGTCAATCAAAACAAATCGTTTAGTTTTAATTATTGTGTTTTAAGAACTAGCATTCACATCAATTCGTTATTAATGCGTGTGTACAAGAACGTGGTACAAACACACTATTGTTTGTATCTTGGTTTGAATTGAAAAACGGTAAGAGTCAATTCGTTAAACCATATAAACCCTAATTAGGGTTTTAATCTCGTCTTGATTCTTGCTAGCTTAGAATTACAAAAGGTACACATCAATGGCGGATCTTAGTTGGGGCCCTGGGGGGGGGCCCGCACCCCCCCCCCCCCCCCGTTTTTTCGCTCAGTAGTATTAACTTATCCGTATTTCGTCCGAAAAAATTTATATTTATTAAGTCGGCCCCCTCCACTAAAAACTTCAAGATCCGCCACTGGTACACATACTATTTAAATTCAGTTAATTAATTGCTAATATATGATCTTACGCTTCCGCATGTGCTTTGATGTTTATATGTTTATATTTATGATATGTCATTTTATATAATTCCAACAGTCATATTTATAGCATCATAGTGCAGTCATAGTTTTTACTTTTTAGCAAGCAATTCACCGTTAGCAATATGAGAGCATCCCCAACAAGAGGTTGAAAATAGGTTGGCCAAGCTGAGGAATGAGTTTAACGGCTGTATCAATCTAGAGAAAAGGGGAATCTAACTTTTGGGTATGCATGATTCTTAATCTATCCGAACCTACAACAACCAGACATGTGTGTAAGGATATATGAAAGTTTAATCGGGCTATTCGAATTCGTTCTTTTCACTTTGATGTGGCATCGTTATCATATCTTATCGTCACCTTCACGAATATTATTGTCGATATTTCATTTTTCTTGTTCATGTCACAAGACTAAGTGGTCATTATCTCTTGGCCTACTAAACATGTGATGTGAACCTGTGTAACAGGACTTGTTTTGTGAGATGCTAAAATGATAAAATCACCCTTTGTCGAAAACTTTTCAGTAAATATTTTCATTTACTCTGTAGTAAATTATACTTAAACATTTCTAACAACACAAATTTAATCTTAATTGGTTGCTACAATAAAAGTGTATATATACTTTACAAAATATATGTATTTTCTTTCTACCTGTTCGTCTATTTTGATTTCAAAAAAATTTCATTAAATTTTAATCTATGCATAATTTTGATTTAATTTATCACACTCTTGTGATGAAGTGCATACACATGGAATCAGAAGGCAATTGCGATATCTTAAACATGATTGTCCATGGTCCTACTCTTTGCCAAATTGCATCATATTTGTGATTTGTGGAGGAAAATCATGATCGTTTGTTTACTCAACCTTCTATCACCTTTTTCTTTTGACATTCTTTGAACCTAAGTCTTCACTATCGACCAACTCAATTATATTTCATTTTCTTTATATCTTTTTTAGGTTAGAAATGATAGAGAATAAACATAACAAATTGTCAAATTATGTGTTTGATCAAATCAAAGTTTATACTAGTAATAATTTAGATATGACGAAAACTACCTTTAAAAATTAGACTGTTTCTCGTTTGGTATTATATCGGTGTACACTATCATTGATCATAATGAAAGTTACATGCATGGCAGATTATCCTTTCGTATAAAACTCGCATATTGTTAACCTATGTGCCTAACTCTTGTATAACATAATTGTACATGTGATGGGGATAAGGAATGTGACCAGGAGTCACAAGAGCACACGAAGAAACTAAAGATAGAAAACGGCCAAATGCCCAAATGCAAACACCCCAGCTTTATGATCCTTGGATGCGCCGCATCTGTAGGGTTCGCAGCATATCCATATTTTATTATTTTGTTATTTAGAATAGTTTGTTTTATTATTATTATTTTTTTACATTAATTAGTTAGTTTATTCTCTAAGATAATTTAAAAATATAGGGCTTATCTTTGGATCTTTGATTATTGAATAAAAGTCTCTTTTATTAGGGTTTTGATTCCCTTTTGATAATTCATACTCATACACTTGGATTTAGGTTACTCTTGGATCAGAGTTTACAGAATTCGCTTTCACGTCCTGCGTTAGTTGACATCAAGAGCTTGTTAGTATCTTAGATGGTGAATGATGTAGATGTTATCAAAATCCATACTGTTGGTGGGGTATTGTCTAGAAGAACTACGTTTCGTGATCGTAGGTGGGGCATCAATCCACAATAAACGCGAGGGTAGCAAACACAAAGGTCGAAGAATTTGTCCAACTATAGGAGGATCTATTAACAACCATAGATGCAACAAATTCCCATTCAACATGGAAGGAAAGGATAAAGATGGATATTCAACTACAAACAATCAAATTGTTTCATTCAAAAGTTTTGATTAATAAAAATGTTAGTTCTTTAATTATTATTGACAACTATGGTTCTAGGAATTTGGTGTCAAGAAAGTTGGTTAATTATTTAAATTTTCCAACAAAATGGGGCTAATGCAACATTTTATAAGCAACACTTTATAAAATTGTTGCATTTTTGATGATATTAAACTTTAAGCAACATTTGCAAAATAAGTGTTGCCAATGTAGATGTAAGGCAACACTTTTGTCAAAAGTGTTGCAATCTTTAACTACAGACTAATAGTAATACCAGTATTTTTAAGTAGTTTTCCCAAAACTTAGTGTTCCCCCCATTTTCATTATATCCCGCCCCAAATTTCCCCCAAAAAATCAAAATCACTTTTTTTTAGATCCCTCCATCCTTTCACTAATTCAGTCACACCCATCCAAAATCAAAATCATAGAAAGCCTATGGTGTGGTTTCCCAGCTTCACCACACACTAGTCCTCGAAGTCCCGAACCCATCCTTACGATCCAAAAGCCAACGCCATTCAGCATCATTGCTACCTGTATTAAGGCTATTAATATTGAAATCAGGTAATATAATATGTTATATGTTCAATTTAGAAATCAATTTAAGGTGTTCATGGGTCAATTTCTTATTTTGTTGATTTTCGAATTTAGGGGTTTTTGTGAACCCGAATCTATAAACTTGTAACATCGAATTTAAGGTTCTGTTGAAATGAATTGGGTGTTGTGTTAGTCACTTGATGAATGTTTTATGAGGCTTTTTTTTTTGTTGAAATTTTATCAGTGTGGTGGTATGGATATGTTTTTGATGTTACCTTAGGGTTCTCATATGAATAATTCGCCTTATTGGTTTTTTCGTTTTGTTGCCAGAATTCTTTTTATGTGCTTTTTTAGACTACTAGGATATTGACCTTTTGAGTGAGCGCACAAGTTACTTTGTCTTTGCAGTCTCCAGGATCTGCAAGTCTAATCAGAAAAAAATGGAAAAAAAACTGGGTTATAATAGAAGTTATTGTATATAATTGTTGGGTTTTTGGAATGACAGGTAGTTGTGTAACCTCAATTTTATATTTTAGTTTAGGTGGCAACTGTTTGTCACTCTCTATATATTTTTGTCTGCCAAACACATAAGTTGCAAACGATTTGTATGCACATACAGCCATATTCCACTTCTCTCACTGTTTCTTAGAATAGTACTCAGAATTCTGTGATTGCGATTGCCTTATCTGATCAAGTGCTTCTTCTTATTTTCTTTTGTTGTCACAGTTGACATCATCTCAGCAATCGAGTTTGATAAAAGTGGTGATCATCTTGCAACTGGTGATCGTGGGGGCAGGGTCGTATTATTTGAGAGAACAGATACGAAGGAGGTCAGTAAGCCATAGTATACTGTACTCATTTTTTGCTGAGATTTTCTTTCGAATATAAGTGATTTCTCATTTTTTACATCTGGTTTCTATGTTGCCATAAATTTGTTGTGTTAATTTACATATTTTGTATTTGCTGCATTCTGCAGCATGGTGAAAGTAGAAGGGATTTAGAGAAGACTGATTACGTACCAAGTAGGCATCCGGAGTTCCGTTATAAAACCGAGTTCCAGAGCCATGAACCAGAGGTTTCAATGAATCTTTCATTTGCCATTTCTTTCATGTTGTTAATGTTTTGGTACAAGGGCAATTTTTTCATACTACATCTCCAACTTTTGTTTTCAGTTTGATTATTTAAAGAGTTTGGAGATTGAAGAGAAAATTAACAAAATTAGATGGTGCCAAACAGCAAATGGCGCACTCTTTCTTCTGTCGACTAACGATAAAACCATTAAGTACTGGAAGGTAACCACTCTTTTTTCGTCTTAGTTTCAGTCCTTGTAACAGGTTCATATGTACACATTTGCTTGAGAGCACATTAAGATAACTACAGCTCATTACAGTCATATAAGATTTTCTTCACATATATGCCACTTATTGTGGGTAAATTTTGTAACTTAACTGGTTTGGACTAAATTAAATCCTGTATCGTGTTAATTGAATGCAAATCACAGTCTTCGAGTGGGATAAATGAAATTTCCATTTTGCATATTATATATGGTTTTATCTTAATTCTGAATCCCTGATGGTTCATTTTAAGGGATGATATTCAGGTTTGAAGATGATCATTTGTCATTTAATCACTTACATCATAATGGAATTTATAGATTAATCATAACTCTTCTGGAATTTAGAATATGCATATTGTTCATTGTGCTTTATTTTTATTTCATCTGTATTCCGAAATGTAAATTCTAAAGTCAGTTTTTTCTTTAGAGATGGTTACATCAAGTGATGTCAATCCATCGTCTATTCTACTTACAATGGTTAATCTCTTTGGTTATCATTATTTTGTTTTATTTGAAATCACTATATCAGTTAAGTTCAAGCCCTCTGTTGTCCATTTACACATCTCTACTATCAATATATTGTAAGTTCAAAATGATACTATATTGAGGGACATTTCTGCCCATGTGACATGATCATCAAACAACTATTTGGCATAAAGGCTGACATTCTATGCTTTTAGTCAAGGGTAATCAACATAATCCCTGAGAAAAATGTGTAGTTATTTTTGATGGGCTAGATCTTATGTGAGTCAAGTCTAGCTTTGCTTTCTGCTTATCTTACCTTTCTTTCATTCTTTTTCTATTATTGTTATTATCTTATTACTTGGAATCCAAGTTTCGTTTTGATCTGGCATTCCATCTTTTTAAGGTACTGAAAATATCTCGATACTTGGGATACTATACAGGTTCAAGAGAAGAAAGTGAAGAAAATTGCAACCATGAATATGGACCTTTCTAAAGTTGCTGGAAAGAGCAATACTGGCAGTTCAAGTGTTTCTTCCAGTACTAATTCTTTACTTGTAAATGGGGGATTGAAAGATAACTCTTCCACTAATGTGGTCAATGAATACAAGTTTCCTCCAGGAGGCATCCCATCACTGCGTCTACCCGTGGTAATTTTACTAGACTCATGATGTATATGTTTGCATACCTTGTTAACAAAGAGAATAATAAATGCCTGCATATAAGCTTGATGGGTTACTCCCTCATTTTTTAATTAGAGTGGATCTCCACGTGGGTTAGAATGCTAGTTAGGTCAGCGTTAAGGGGTGTAAGGGGATGGAATTTTATAATTATTATCCAAGCAAATTGAGAAGACAAAAATGCCACAAGTAACAAATGCGCAAAAGCCACTGTTTTTTTCCCACGCCAACTTTGGATTCTTGAAAATGATCCCGGTTCTATGATTTAAGGTTAGGAGCCTAGTTTCTATAGGGTATGCATGTGCTTCTGAAAACTCATTCTTAGCTTTTTTGGCAAAGTATATAACTTCCATGAAATATCGCCAGATTCACCACAATTTTTATTATAGAAGTATACAGCGACTTGAGGCACATGTTTATCGTCTTAGTCACATTCTCCTTTTTAAGAAAGGAAAAAATGGTGAGTTTGGTTGTAACTTTGACGGTCTCTATAGGTTGACTTACGAGCCTTATATTTTTTCTCTGTACATTTGATTAGTTCTCATCACTCGCGTACTTAAAGTTTACCTTTTTTTTTCAGGTGACTAGTAATGAGACCAGCCTTGTTGCTAGATGTAGAAGAGTGTATGCTCACGCACATGACTACCATATCAACTCGAACTCAAATAACAGGTTTGGATATCAACTCGATCTCATATATTTTCTCCTACAGGTTGTCATTCATGATGTTCAGCAGGCTGAATCTTTTATTGCCAGTGGAATGTTGAAGCGTTCTACAGCTATGAAAAATTCCAATCTTCAGTCGAGGTGAGTGCTGAAAGGTTGCTTATGTTAATATTAATTTACTATGGCTGTAATTTTAGGCGTTTTTAATCTCTTTGCAGTTTAATTTTGACGTCATGAGATTTATGATAATGCCATTGTGAAATATGAGATGGTGTATTTCTAATAGTTGATTTTTATTTCTCATATGTGTGCCAAGATGTAATATTATCTCTAATGTTTGTATTAAATGAGATTATGACCATATTTATATATTCTTTCAGCCGTTCACAGTGCATTATAAATATTCGTTGTGAGATTGATAACTCTGATGAAGATGCGGCTGCTCAATCCAGCACTGCTATGTTGACCATAGTTGATCTTGCTGGTGCTGAAAGAGAAAAGAGGACCGGAAATCAGGTGCGATCTGTTATCAGTTACTGACTATTCCAGTAAACATAAATTCTATTCTAGCAGTTAACACTTGAGCTTGTTGGATTCTATGCTGGATTCTATCATGCTCAGAGCATAATTATTTTCTATCAATTGCTATTGTCCTTGTTATTGCTATTTTGGTACGTGTTAGTGTTTACTCTCTAAAGTCATGTTGATTGCTTACTAGTTTCGGACATATTCCTGACAGGGCACAAGGTTGCTTGAAAGTAATTTCATCAACAATACTTCTATGGTGTTTGGACTATGCTTGAGGGTATGTATCATAACTATGTTTCTGTGTGTATATGTACACATACTTTGTGCACTTTGTTAGAGCATCAGAAGAACCGCAAGAAACCTCTACATAAACACTTTCAGAATTCATTGGTAATGCTCTCAGCAAATGTTCTTCTGCTTCTTTTCTCATATGCTCTTAAAGCTTCAATTCTTTGTATTCAGTTTCTGACACAACCATTGTTTTACATAATTGCCAGTTGACCAAATATCTGCGTGACTTCTTACAAGGAATTTGCTGCAGCTGTATCATCTAAAAAACAGGTAGGTGTTCGTTGGTTCATGAATGTGTTGATTATGGTTTTGTTTTAATCATCAATTATTTTTTTTCATAATATTCTCAATGTGTAAATGAGACATGAAATGCCAAATCTAATATTAGTTTTGTAACATTAGACCATTTGTTATTAAGAAATGAAAAAGAAAACAAAAGAAGCTGTCGGACAAACCATCCCGCCTCACCTAAAGTAAATCTATTTGATCCGTCTTAAACTTTTGTACATGATACGATCCAATTTTTACATGAACATGCCCTGACCTATGACATTTAAATGTTACAGAGTATAACTCAGTGTGCGCTCCTCTTGATATTACGCCTCATCCCTTTTTGGATTTCATTTTTTGAGCTTATTTTTGACTAATAATGGTTAATCTTAATTATTTGGAAATGATACCGTAGAGGTTGAAAAGGAGTTTATTTAATGGTGTGTTTAACAAAAATAGCAGTAGTAGCAGACTAGCAGTGGGTATCTTTTTTATAAAAGCGTTGATAATGTAGTTGTAGTTGTAATTATAATGTATAACGCTCCTAAATGCTACTTCATGGATCATTGAAAAAGGAGCATTTCAAAAAAAAAGGAAAAGCTATTTGTTGCTCGCCAAACAATCATTACTCATCGCTCTTAAATGTTCCTAAACGCTTAGCGCCAGACACACCTAAATGTCACGAGTATAGTACTATAGTTATCGGTGAATAACAAATATAATTGTTCTAATTATGGTACCTTACATTATGTTTGTACATAATGAAGGAAAAAACTAACCATATTCTTTATTGTTTTCATGTGTATCAGGCTACAAGCTTTTTTGGCCTATGTCAAGTTGCAGAGTGAAGAATTGCAAAGAAGATGTCAAGATTATTTCCAGGATTGTAATTTGATATTTGATAAACCCCTTTTGCTGTAGACAAGACATTTTATGTTGTTATTTTAGGTGTACATGCAAGTACAATATGCATTATGTTTCTTATTATCGATTGAATTTTATTACTACTATAATGGAATGGAAAATTATATGTATTAGGCTTTTTGTAAGAAATATGACATATGATGTAGCATTAGTATTGTGTAAAAAAGTGTTACAAATCATTAAAAAAGTGTTGCAACTATGTGCTAGAAAACAACACAAAGTGTTGCACTTGATGGATTAAAGTGTTGCTCATCCAGTGATACTAAATAAAGAAGTGTTGCAGTTTCGTGCAAAGAGTGTTGCACTTATGTATAGCAATGTTGCATTTGATTCTAAAAAGTGTTGCACATGCGTAAAAAAGTGTTGCGTTTGGGCGTAAGAAATGTTGCGTTTGAGTTTAAAAAGTGTTGCATTACAAAGTTACTCATTTGCTAAACATAAGCAACACTTTAAAGAAGTGTTGCAATTACAATAATAAGTGTTGCATATACCTAAGGCGACGTTGCATAACATAGCACTTGGTAAAGTGTCACATTAGGCATAATGCAACATTTTATTGGTGTTGCTTTAGCTTCATTTTGTAGTATTTAAATTTTCCAATTGAGATTTTTTTGATTAAAAGGACACAAATTTTTTGGATTCCAATATCTGTTGGTAGGTCTTATAATGTGAAGTGTTTTGTGAATCGGATGACATGGAGGATATTTGGTTGGGAAAATTATGGCGATGTGAAGTTCAAGGTGTATATGATTTGCAGCATAATCTCTACCTTTTCTCATATGTAGGGAAGAGAATTACAATGATTCCATCCAAAGAAAAACCCAAATTTTTATTTGTTGAGGGTAGAGTAGAGCAAGAGGAACCAAAGGGCAAGAGCACATTTAACCGTTTGCTAATATAGAGGAAACTCTTAATGGTGATGATGAACCACAACATTAGATTGAACTTTCAACCATAGTGCCAGAGAACATGAAGGATATTAGTATTTTGAAAATCCTTGATGTTAAAGATACAAAGTCTGAAGATAATGAAGGTACAAAGGTTTATAATGAAAATTGTGGGTAAAATTTGAGTGTTGATCTCGAGAAGCCGATTGAAAATTTACTAGTGGGTTAGGAGAAGAAAGAGGTTGTGACTGAAGAGATGGTAAAGCTAAAAAAGTTCCAACAATTGGGTAAAAGGTTGTTACACCCGGTAAATTTATTACACTAAAAAACAGTTAAGTACTTAGGATGTGAGTGAATCTCACGTAATAGCAAAAGTTTTAACAGTTCGTCTATAGGGAAAACTAAACTCGAGAGTTCAAGAACATGTCTTGTTTTCGAGAAGGAAAATGAATTGGAACTAATAAAAAGAAAGTCGGGTTCATGTGTTGATTTGGCCCTTTTTTGTCTAAAGTTTCTTCATGTGCTTTTGTGGTTCCTGGTCACGTGCTTTGTTTCCATTATTCCCCATCACTTGAAAAGAAATCGACCCGGAGTTCTCATGTGTAAATTTCCTTTTGGGGTAGACATTCGATCCTTGATTAACACCTTTAATGATTTGCATATGTAGGGAAGAGAATTACAATGATTCCATCCGAAGAAAAACCCAAATTTTCGTTTGTTGAGGGTAGAGTGGAGCAAGAGGAACCAAAGGGCAAGAGCACAGATAACAGTTTGCTAATATAGAGGAAACTCTTAATGGTGATGATGAACCACAACATTAGATTGAACTTTCAACCATAGTGCCAGAGAACATGAAGGATATTAGTATTTTGAAAATTCTTGATGTTAAAGATACAAAGTCTGAAGATAATGAAGGTACAAAGGTTTATAATGAAAATTCTGGGTAAAATTTGAGTGTTGATCTCAAGAAGCCGATCGAAAATTTACAAGTGGGTTAGGAGAACAAATAGGTTGTGACTGAAGAGATGGTAAATCTAAAAAAGTTCCAACAATTGGGTAAAAGGTTGTCACACCCGGTAAATTTATTACACTAAAAAACAGTTAAGTACTTAGGATGTGTATGAATCTCACATAATAGCAAAAGTTTTAACAGTTCGTCTATAGGGAAAACTAAACTCGAGAGTTCAAGAACATGTCTTGTTTTCGAGAAGGAAAATGAATTGGAACTAATAAAAAGAAGGTCGGGTTCATGTGTTGATTTGGCCGTTTTTTGTCTAAAGTTTCTTCATGTGCTTTTGTGGTTCCTGGTCACGTTCTTTGTTTCCATTATTCCCCATCACTTGAAAAGAAATCGACCCGGAGTTCTCATGTGTAAATTTCCTTTTGGGGTAGACATTCGATCCTTGATTAACACCTTTAATGATTTGCATATGTAGGGAAGAGAATTACAATGATTCCATCCAAAGAAAAACCCAAATTTTCGTTTGTTGAGGGTAGAGTGGAGCAAAAGGAACCAAAGGGCGAGAGCATATATAACCGTTTGCTAATATGGAGGAAACTCTTAATGGTGATGATGAACCACAACATTAGATTGAACTTTTAACCATAGTGCCAGAGAACATGAAGGATATTAGTATTTTGAAATTCTTGATGTTAAAGATACAAAGTCTGAAGATAATGAAGGTACAAAGGTTTATAATGAAAATTATGGGTAAAATTTGAGTGTTGATCTCAATAAGCCGATTAAAAATTTACCAGTGGGTTAGGAGAAGAAAGAGGTTGTGACTGAAGAGATGGTAAATCCAAAAAAGTTCCAACAATTGGGTAAAAGGTTGCTACACCCAGTAAATTTATTACACTAAAAAATAGTTAAGTACTTAGGATGTGAATGAATCTCACGTAATAGCAAAAGTTTTAACAGTTCGTCTATAGGGAAAACTAAACTCGAGAGTTCAAGAACATGTCTTGTTTTCGAAGGAAAATGAATTGGAACTAATAAAAAGAAGGTCGAGTTCATGTGTTGATTCGTGGGAGTGTGGTAACTGGGTCAAGATTAAAGGTGTTAATCAAGGATCGAATGTCTACCCCAAAAGGAAATTTACACATGAGAACTCCGGGTCGATTTCTTTTCAAGTGATGGGGAATAATGGAAACAAAGAACGTGACCAGGAACCACGAAAGCACATGAAGGAACTTTAGACACGAAAGCACATGAAGGAACTTTAGACAAAAAAATGGCCAAATGCACCACATTTGGGCAACCCCCCCCCCCCCCCCCCCCCACACACACACACACACTTTCTGATAGGGAATCATTGGATGCTCCGCATCTGGAGGGTTCGCAACATATCCAAATTTTTATTATTTTGTTAATTAGGAAAGTTTAATTATCTTTTAATCTTGATTATTAATAAACGACGTGTTTTTAAAAGTTTATTACTTGTTATGGTTTTATTTCTCTGGAGGTTTACCCTCATTTATCGATCCTTGAATTATTTTTAACAAAATTCGCTTTTAGGGTTCTCCATCAATATGTTATGTAAAATTAAACAGGTTTTTTCATTTATGATGTTATGTTTCCCTTTGCTTTGTTGGTCATATTAGTGGTACCTAAATTAGGCTACACATTTTTGACATTTTGTTTCGTTCAGAACATGCACATAAATACAAAATTAAACTAAATACTCCGTAGTATTTAAATACTCCGTAATAAACTTGCTCATCATTAAGAAATGATTATAATCAACGATAAATCCAAGAATTGTAACTTTGACAAATTAAATACTCGTAAAAGAAAATATCATGTCATAATCACCAAACGTCTTCCACTAGAAAATGTTTCTATCCATAAAAAGTAAATGGGGGAGTTTATACCGACCCTCCCATGTGGGAGGTTTCGTTAAGTCCTGTGCATTGCGAGTTTATACGATGTGTATCGTAGTTTGTACATTGGGTCATGATGGTGTGCACCATAAAGAGAAAGGACACAAAGATGCGGCCAATTTGTATGGCTTAGCTACTTTAAAGTTATTTCATAACTTTCTTAACCAAGCTAGCTTTATTTGTCAATAAAGCTTGTTTTTGTTTTATAACTATTTCAATCCTATATTATTTTGCTTGGCATCCGACACTAATAATGATTTGTTTGACAAATTTGTTTTTAGCTGCAACATTATAGTTTAAGAGGAGGTTTAAGTATCAATTGAAGTATTACAATATTTTCTTAGCTTATTGTTTTCGTCTTTTGCATAGAGTTGAGATCAATATAGACCTCATATTTGTCATGGATCAAAATAACCAATCTTAGCCATCCATTTTTCATATAAATTAATAAAAAACCATTTTTCACCCTTTTTTTAAAAACAATATATCTTGCAAACGATAAATCTTCAAGCTACAAAAAATACACCATCGCGACGAGAATTAAATTATCTATCTATAGATATGCATTTCTCTATACTTTCGACGAATTTTGTTTTTTTTTTTTAATTTTCGTTCAGAAAAATCATATATGATTTGTAAAAATCACATGTGATTCGTAAAAATCAAATCACATGTAATTTTTACAAATCATATGTGATTTTTACAAATCACGTGTGATTTTTCTAGGCGGAAATTTTGAAAAAAAAAAAGTTCGTCGAAAGTATATAATAATGCATATCTATAGAAAGACAATTTAATTCTCGTTGCGATGGTATGATTTTTTTCGCGTAACGATTAACGGTTTGCGAGATATTTATTTTTTTTAAAAAAGTGAAAGTTTATATTTTTTGTTTTGATAAAAAAAAAAATGAATGGTTAGAATTAGTTAATTGGATCTATGACAAATATGAGATCTATATTGAAGTTTTGACTTTTTGGATATAAACACTTTTACTTTATCCTCATTACTTTAATTAACGTAAAACACAATCTAAGTTTTCATTTTTAGTTTTCTTAAGTAAAACTGAATGTACTAAGTAGTGTTTTGGTGGCCAATGAATTAAAATTATAATTCTAGAATCCTAAGTTTTAAAAATCATATATGTGTGATCATTCGTGACCATCACAATCATAGTCGAACCTGTTTCTAGATTAGTGGGTACGAATGGTAAACTATAAAAGTAACATGGCGCATGGCCCTCTTGTGATTTAAATAACGATGTTTTAGCTAAAAACTTTGAATAGTAGTGTTTTCATGTTAACAAGAAAGGTCCTACAAACATGGACGGAAGTTGATAAGTTTTAATGGAGAAGTCAAATTATAATGTATTTGTTTTAGGAGGGCTAATTTATATTTTCTTTTAACATTTATACTAATAATGACTAGTACTGCAAAGTATAGGGTTAAAATGTACTTGTTCTATCCTTGCCTATTTAGTTTCAATAACGATGGTGTATAAATAATTGATTACCTACAACAGATAGTTTTGATTAGGACAAAATTATGTATGTTACCGATTACTGGCACTTTAAGCGCAATGTATGGAGTAATAACCTATGTCATGATATATAAGGCTATGCACACTCGATCAGAATAAATTGATCGGTCGCTTGGGTTGGCAATATCCGACCGATATTGACATCGGTCAGTTCATTTGTGTAATATCGATCGAACATCAGTCGCTTCTTTTCCAAATCCAACGTCGGTCTCGACAACGACCGAGTTTTAAAACCAATCCACATTTTAAACCGTTGCAATTAAAAAAAAAAAAAAAAAAAAAAAAAAAAAAAAAAAAAAAAAAAAAAAAAAAAACTTTTTCAATCTTATAAATACCCACCTAAAACACACATCTAAACACACAATTCATATTCAACTTATCATCCATAAACAACTTCTCATCATGTCAAAGAAAAACACTCCCACATCAAAAGACCGACGATTCCGACTACCCCAAAATGCCTCGAATTTGAATTTCTCGCCGGAAAACAACTTCGAACGAACCGGCATAACACCACCACAACAACGGGGTATTCGATTTCGTGCACCCTCTTTTGAATATTCATCACGACTACCACAACCCAACCAAAATCAAAACATGTTTTACCTTAATCGTCCATATGTTCCACCGAATCGTCCTAATACGGATTATCGCCAAGAACCAAGTGGGTTGTCGTATCGGCCTAACATGGATTTCTTGCAATCTCCCCAACCGTATCAAGATTATTCCCCGATTCGGGATGTTAATCTTGATATGGATTTTGAGGATTTTATGGAAAACTATGCGACGCAACAATATCTGACTCAAGATGCGTCGATAGGGCAAGGTTCGGGTCACGGTTCTTACCATGGTTCGTACCACGATTCTTTCCATGTTGAAGACGATGACGATGTCGAAGAGACATCACCCGTCAAACCAAGGACCGCTTCGTGACGTGCTACAAAGGCGAAGAACAAAGGCAAGAAGGCCGAACCGTCCCAAAAACAGGCATCATGGACAAAGGCGGAAGAGATCGCTCTTTGTAAAGCTTGGGTTTTTGTGTCGTAAAATTCCAAGCGAGGAAACGCTATTAACAGGCACCGCTTTTGGGAGGAGGTGATAGCGTATTTTCATAAAAAAAACCGGTTCATTAAGAAGCTACGACTCTATCAACAGCAAATGGAAGAATCGGATTCGGAGTAGGGTTGGAAATTTTGCTGCTATCATGGATAATATCAAGCTTAACCATGGTAGTGGTGAGAATGATGTTGATGATATGGAGAAAGCTTTGAGGGAATACCGTATGATTTACGGTCATGATTTCAACTTGGTGGAATGTTGGAGAATCTTGAGGCATCATGATGCTTGGAAGACGGAGGGGGATGCTATCCGAACGAATAGTCGGAAGAAAACAAAGGGCTCTACAACAACCTCAGGGTCAACACAAGGTCCTTTGAATTTTCAAGACGTCGATGATTCTGAAGATGAAGACGATACTAGAGAATCACGGCCAGAAGGTCGTGACGCAGCTAGGAAGAAATCATCTTCCTCCTCTCGTGATCCACCACAATCGTTTGTAGCTTCGCTAACCAATAACTTCTTCAAATCGAAGCCCTCAAAAGAGGGAAGAAAAAAGGTCATTGAAGATGAGTATCTGAAGATGAAGCAAGAAGAGTTGGCCATGAAAAGAGAGAAAATAGAACTTCAACGAAAACAAGTCGAAATCATGGAAAAATCAAACAAGAACCAAGATTTGATCTTCTACTACTCCAAAATCGACCCAACTTTGCCCGAAAATCACCAAAATCATCTTAGGTAGCTTAAGGCAGAAATCAAAGCTCGCTACAATTTAGATGATTAGTTTACGTTTGTAATCGCTATCGTATTTTTAATTTAGTATTGTAATGTTTTTATTATTCATGAATTTTAAGTTTTTTTTAAAATGTTTGAAAAAAAAAAAAAAAAAAAAAAAAAAAAAAAATGTTTGAAAAAAAAAAAAAAAGTCGGTCATCGACTGTGGCACTTTGGTCGCTTCTGGTCGCCGAAGAGAGAAAGTTGACGTGGCAGCCGATGACTCAGGTCACTTGGGTCAATGAATGTGTTCAGCCTAATGCACATACCATCTAATGCTACTTAAGCAAACGAATAATCACAATAATCATAGTGCAAATGCACATGGAAAATAGGAAACCAAGAGCCACAAAAACTATCACCTAAAAGGCTAAAACTCATCACTGGTCATATTTCAACCACTATAAAAATTGGCTATAAGGGCACTAGGTGTAGTGAGCAAGTTAAGTTACTCATTTGGGGCCTACGGGGTGCCACATCACTTTAACAAACCTCCACAACTAACCCCCTCATTAACAACTAACCTCAACTTACTTATTTGGGGGCCCACCTACCCTTTATTTACACAAAAAAAACAAAATAAATATACCCGTCATCTTCAACCTTTTACTCACACACATACACACACAAACCTGCCAAAAAATCTGACAAAATGACAATTTTTACCCTCGCCGTGCAGACGACGAGGGTGCAAGTGGCGAGAAATGAGTAAGGAGCACGGTGTGGTGGCTAGCAATGGCGAGCATGCCACCATGGAGTGATGAGGTGTGACATTCCCCACACCGGGTGCTCTAATGTGCACCATCACAACCTCAAAACATGGTCCACTAACAAAAACTTTATGACAATGGGAACAGGATTTCACTTTCGTCTATTTCACTTGAATCACAAGTGTATTTAACGGTTATGCTACCCATGCATACTTAATATAACATCCTAAATTTTGGTTAACATTTTATTCATTTGTTATGATTATAACCTAAGTATAAGTAAACAAATACATGTATTATATATGGGCCGATTGGATTTTTAATAAAATAGGGTTTATGGACTCTTTTTTTTAGTTACTAAATTATAAACTCATACAAGTCCAAGCGCAACTAGAATTTGATCCAACCCATCTAATATAAAAAAATAATACGGTTCCCGACTCCCTCCCCATAATCGATTCTACAGGAAAAAAAATGAAGGAGAAAAAAAAACCCTAGCCTCTATAATTGTTTGTCATCAAGAACTCAAGATCAAGATTCGTGGTAATCCCATGAAGGTTTGGCATGATTAATCACCTATTTTCTTAAACATCTTTTGTTTTTAATTTTTTTCATGTAACTATAATTGATCGATATGATTAGGGTTTATTAAAATTCCTGTAATTAAACATTTTTGATCACTAAAACATAATTAGGGATGTGTTAGAGGTTTTACATTGCGTAGGTTAGGGTTAGGGTTTTGTTTGTGATGCTGTCCAGAAATTTGATCGGATTGATGGATGTCTAAACTGCTATTTCCAACGTGTTTTTGGGTGATTTTTTAGTCTAAACATAAGTTCAATCAGTTTACTTTCTGGAAATATAAATTTCGTGGTCATTGGAGGTCGAGAGAGTAGTCTTTTGATTTTTGGGAGATTAAGTGTCAAAGCTGAGAAATCGGAGTCTGAACATCAGTCGATGTTTTTGATTTTTAGTTTTCAAACCAAAAGGAACTGATAGCTCTTCTTTTACTGGAATGATATTTAATATATTTGTGACTTCCTAGGTTGGTTAAATGCAAACTTTCTGTATGTATGTGCAGTTAACTTTCTGAACAGGTCTGGAAATATGATTATTGAAACAATACTTGTACTTGGTAATAAATTCTGAGAAAATTCATGTGAACTCATAAGACATATAGGTACTTGTGTAAATTATTGTAGCATCTGGATTGGGGTATAGATACGATTGAAAATTCGTAAAGTGAAGGCTAAAACATGCTAAAATCAGGAATGTGTTGAGAAGCTAAAGGTCTTGTGAATTCATGTGTTTGAACTATAAAATGTACTTAAGTAATAAGTATGATACATTTGGTCATATGTTAACCTAATTTTGAGGATGAAACCCTAAGTTGATTAATTGTGAATGGTGACCCGAGGTTGGAAACTTACTAAATCTGGAAACTTACTAATGATGGAAACTTGCTAATTATGGGAAGTTACTAATTATGGGAAGTTACTAATTATGGAAGTTACAAATTATATGAAGTTACAAATTATGGAAAGTTACTAATTGTAGGAAGTTACTAATTATGGAAGTTACTAATTATGGGAAGTTACTAATTTTGGAAAGTTACTAATTATGGAAAATTACTAAAAATGGGAAGTTTTTAAAAATATAAGGAAACCCTAATATGTTAATCTGCTCAACAACAAGTGATGAATCAGTAATAAATTATGAAATGGTTCTTAAATAATAAGACGATCATTAATTTGTATAGGTTCGCTGAAAAAGGAGTAACTTCCGATCCATGTGTTTCCTGATATGGTTTCAATTGCGGTTTAAGGTACATATATTCTACCTTTTCTCAGTAAAGGTTTCTCATGACTTTTTGATCCTTGACTTTGATTCATTGCTTTACTATGATTCCATTGATATGAGCCTTTGCTATGATCCCGTTTGATATGATTCGTTGATATGATCCGTTGATATTTTCATTTGATATGATTTTGTTTGCTATCCATTCTGTTATGATGATCTGTATGTTATCTCCTTGATATGAGATTCTGTTCTGTTGGTATGCTCTGATTGATTATGCTATAGTAGCTCCGTTATGATTATGGATAGCCTTTCTTTGTTTATCTGTTCTGTTGCCCGAGCTAACTAGCCATGGAGGTGCCATAGAGGTACCATGGCCATGTCATTGAGGCACCAATGACATGACACTTTCTGTGAAGGTGTGATTGATCCACGGTGTTCCCTTCTGTTATGATTATATGATTATGGCGCACGTGGCCATTCTGTTATATGTATGTATAGTCTCGTAATTGCATATGTATTCTGTTTTACAGAGAGCGTATGGATGCATTCTAGGTATATGATTTGATATGGATATGATATGATATGACTTAGTGACTGGTTGTATGTGCCATGTACCCCATTTCACTTCTGGGAGCTAGCTACTCCATTTGGTACTTGAGAGGTCTCCCCTCCTTGTACAATTTATGATTTGACGGATATATAGATATGATTATGATTATGTGACTAAGCATGTGGCATGCTTTCTAATCTTGTTGGGCATTTCCTTATGATATTATGATTTGATTCCGTATATGTGATTATGTGGTCTATTCGAGTGTCTCGTTTAGACAAGTTCGTGGGTATTCCTATATGATTCGTTTGATTTCTTATGATTATCTGATCCGTCGTGTCTCTTGATCTCTTACTTCATTTGACTCATTTGACTTATGTTATTTGTTCAGTTGATCTTTGATCTCTCATTCTTTTGACAGATGATATTCGTTTCAGCAGGAGCTTATGTTTCCATTTCCCTATACTTATATAAGTTTTGATTATTCGTTTGTTATATATATATATATATATATATATATATATATATATATATATATATATATATATATATATATATATATATATATAATATATATATATATCTGTTCACTAGGCTTTTTAAGCTCAGCCGCATTTCTTTTCCTTCGGCAGGTTTTAGGTTAGAAGCTGGGATTGAGTGAAGAGTGCATAGAAGTTTTTAGTGGACCACCCTGACGATAGATCCCCTTTGCATTTGGATTAGACTTGGAGTTATCTACCATCTAGATTTGATTCAGATTTGTATTCTAGTTTGATAGTCAGTATGATGTAGATTTATTATGTCCTTAGTTTCATTTTGAACCTTTGTAACCATTATGTTTATAAGCCTTCCATTTGCGTTTGTATGTTCTGATTGACACCATAGTGTGGCATTTTGACCCTTGTCGGGTTGGGGTGTTACAATTATGGTATCAGAGCCCAGGCTGCGACTTGTAGTACATAAGTTATGGCCTGTGAAGATTTGGACCCTTAGGTTTGCACTATAGGAGCTTATGAAATGACATTTGAAGTTTTGCCTTAGGTTTCCCCTGCAAAAACTTTAGTTATGACCGGTGAGGATTGGGTAGATTATGCGATAACGCATTGGTTAGTTATCTTTCTTCCGCACTACTTTGATTTATGCCTCTGATTTCAGTTAAGCCTTTATAAGATCATTTGTTCCGGAGATTTAGAAAATTTAGCAAGATACGCAACATAAGTTCAGTGATCAAATAAGTTTAGAATACTTCGAGAATTTGTTGTAATGCCCTACTGGTTTTACTTTCTGAGGTTATCACATTCTGTCAAACTGCGATATTTGATTAGTTTGATAATCGTTTAGAAGCCTTTTCGTTCATTCAGAGAATTCGTATATGTATGAATCCGATGTGTTCGACACATTCTGTGGTTTCTTTTGCTTTTGCTAAGCAATTAAAGTCCCCTCTGCACTATTAGAATTTGTTATACCTAGTTCTATCTCTTAGAGAAATCTTGTGATTATCTGTCACAAGTATCGGAATTGTCCAGCACATTTTGAAGATATTTGAGAATAAGTTTCGTTCTGCTAATCTGTTTCCTTTGGGAATGTTTAATTCGATGTTATTTTGAATATGGATTTGTTGACTGAGCATCGAGATGCTAACAACAGTCATATTAGATTTGTAATCTTTGGCGATTTGAGAAACTCGAATTCTGTACCATGGTTCCCAACCTGGTAAATAATTATGATCACCTCTGTTTTAAAAACTCGTACGTTAATCTATCGTAGTTGTGAAGATATTTCTTTTGATGAAACTCGCCTCGAGAGTTATTCGGTTGTTTGAAATTTTCGTAATGTATTCCTTAATGAACTATCAAGATTTCCATCTAAGTGTGAATTTGTTTTGATCTGGTTTTGAGAATTTGTTTAGTCACGACTCGAGGTAGACTATAATTGCAATAAGGGCATGTGTATATGATGCAAGTATTATGATGCCAGGCCAACGTGATAATAGTTACATCATATAACTTGAACTTATTGGGATCATAGGATGTCTTGAGAAGTACCTTAGAATAGTAAGTTGGTTGATTCAGAAACTCTATCCGTATAAGAAAAACTTTTTGCCTAATTCTGAAACTCCGTATCTTATGACATCAGTTGAATGGAGATAATTGAAGGACCAACTTCTAGGAAGTGGTTTTATCCGTCCGAGTGTGTCTTCGTAGGGTGCTCTAGTTTTATTCGTGAAGAAGGAAGATGACAGCATCAAGTTGTGTATTGAATTTTGAAAACTGAATAGTATTGTGGTTAGAATCGTTATCCATTACCTTGAATCGACGGTTGATTAATCAACTTCAGGGTGTGAAGTTTTTCTCTGTGATTGAGTTTTGGATCCGATTATTTTCAATTACGCTTAAAGAAACGAGATGTTCCTAGAATTGATGTCCGTATTCGTTATGATCTCTATGAGTGTTGTGATGCCAATTGTATTGGCTACTGCTCCGACTATCCCTATGGACTTGATTAAATCGTATCTTTCATGAATACTTGGACAATCTGTCATAGTATGACATATTGGTATATTCAGAGACGAAAGAGAAACACGGAAATCATCTTTGTATTCTGGGTTGAAATTTCTACGTCAGAAGAAGCTCTATATAATATTTTCGAAGAGTACATTTTGGTTGGGATGAAGAATGAGAGGAGAATCTTGAGAAGCTGAAAAGAGATTTGTTTTTACTAAAGAATGAGACTTAGTTATGGCCTTAGGCAACACGGGAAGAGTATTGGTTATGCATCAGCACAGCGAGAACCGTATGAGGTAAACTATCCGACGCATGACTTGGGAGTGATTTGTGACAGGCGTGAAGAAGCTCAGGAGCAAGAGGGTGGAATATGATATATGTTAGAAGACTTGAAGGAAGTGGTTTTGATCGAAGCACACAGTTCTGTTTGCTCTATGCATCTTAGTTGTACTATTATGCATAGAGACTGGAAGCAGAATTTGATGGAATGGTATGAAGATGATTGTGACTACATTGGTGGCGAAGTGTTTAGCGTTTCAACAGGTTTAGATTCAACATCATAGTACAAGTGGTTTTCATTAGTTTTGGATGTTTCGTATGTGGAAGTGGGATAAAACTTTCAGGAACTTTGTAACGGGATTCCCGCGCACATTTTGGAAGGACAACACGAATTGAATTGTACACTGGTACAGATTCTGCCTATCGTCACACTGGAAATGCGTGACTATATGCATATAGTCACACACGTTTTTTTGGGTGTGTGTGACAAAAAGTCGCGCCACCGTAGGTATCATATGGTCACATTGTTTAGTTTGTGGCCGTTTTCATCGAAAAAGAGTGACCAAAACCCGAATATGTGTGACTAATTAGGCACAAGTTTTGTTGGATTCATCAGTATGTGTGACTATTTTCCATCCTATGGCCACACGAAAATATAATAAATGTGACGTTTGTGATGATTTAGTCACACATCGTGTGTTGTTTTTTTCGAGTTAGTCACATACAATTTAAAAAACAGTGGCCAAAAGTGTTAATAAGTGTGACCATATGCTGTTTAAAGTGAAGAAATGTGTACTATTGATCATCCAATGGTCACATGAATTCTTAGTTTGTGTGGCCTTTTGTAATATTTAGTCACACAAAGCATGTTTGTTTTGGGTATTTAGTCACATACAATTAAGCATAAAGTGGCCAAAAGTGTTAATAAGTGTGACCATATGCTGTTTTAAGTGAAGAAATGTGTATTTTGTGTGACTATTGATCATCCAATGGTCACATGAATTCTTAGTTTGTGTGGCCTTTTGTAATATTTAGTCACACAAAGCATGTTTGTTTTGGGTATTTAGTCACATACAATTAAGCATAAAGTGGCCAAAAGTGTTAATAAGTGTGACCATATGTTGTTTTAAGTGAAGAAATGTGTATTTTGTGTGACTATTGATCATCCAATGGCCACATGAATTTTATGTTTGTGTGGCCTTTTGTAATATTTAGTCACACAAAGCATGTTTGTTTTGGTTATTTAGTCACATACAATTAAGCATTAAGTGGCCAAAAGTGTTGATAAGTGTGACCATATGCTGTTTAAAGTGAAGAAATTTGTATTTTGTGCGACTATTGATCATCCAATGGCCACTTGAATTTTATGTTTGTGTGGCCTTTTATAATATTTAGTCACACAAAGCATGCTTGTTTTGGGTATTTAGTCACATACAATTAAGCATAAAGTGGCCACAGTTGTTAATAAGTGTGACCATATGCTGTTTAAAGTGAAGAAATGTGTATTTTGCGTGACCATTGTTCTTCCAATGGTCACATGAATTTTTATTTTGTGTGGCCTTTGGTACTATTTAGTCACACATCGAATTAAACAAAGAGTGACCAATAATGTTGGAGCAGAGTTGCTACTGCTAGCAGTACTAAGGTAGTCCAAGGTAGTCCTGCTGAAGCAGAGTTACTGCTGCTAGTACTATGCTAGTGCTGCTGGAATGTGTATATATATTATATATAAAACAATATTAAAAAACACAAGAAATTTCAAATTGAATTAAACTCGAATGTATATAACTGGACAGAATATACAATTGTAATGTCGTACTTAATTAATCAAATATCTAAAGACTTTTGAACCTTCACCCCCTTAGCAGTTTGCCTTAAGTCGTTAGCAGATATATATTGTTTCTTCGTTGGTGCCTGTGGTACACATTTAGTCACATGGTTTGTTGGTGTAACCTGTAGTAAACAAAAGACGCTTCTATCAAACATTGAATTACATATGAATAATTATATATGTAGGTTGAAAAAACACATGTACGTACCACCTCTTCAAAAATAACTTGATCCTTTGGCCATGCAACGAAACTACCTTCGACTTTCTTAACTGTTTTGAACCCATTATTTGCTACGTCCGGTATGCATGCTGCATCAACTAACGATGAATCAATTGACACTCTGTAGCAATCATTTGGGAGTGGTAGGTTATGCAGCATTTGCTTTCCATGAGACTGGTATACGGTACCAAAAGCAACGATATTTGATTTCTTTATGTGCCAGAGTTTGCACTTAAGTGTCTACAAAAAAAAAAAAAAAAAATTTGCATGTATATATCAGAAATTATTTAAACAAAAGAATAACAAGAAACATGTTGAAATACATACTGTTGGCAGTGCTTGTGTTAGAGACACATCTTGTTGCGATTGGGAATCTGGAGACCCGTTTCGTCGCTTCTTTTGCTTTGGCTTATTGGGTCCGACAGTTTTAGCAAGTTCCTATATGTATATATAAAACACGTTACATTATTTAAACAAAAGAGTAACAAGAAACATGTTGAAATACATACTGTTGGCAGTGGTTGTGTTGGAGACGACACATTTTGTAGCGATTGGGAATCTGGAGACCCGTTTCGTCGTGACTTAAGGTTATGCTTAGGCCTAACAGTTTTAGCAGCAGGTTCCTATACGTATATATAAAACACGGTACATTAGTCGATCATGTATGTAAAATTCAAAAATCAAAGGGCGATCTTTTATTACTATACTTACCATTGTTTCTGTTACCTTTTTAGAAGTTTCAAGGCCATTGGATTTCTCCTCAATTCCCGCATCTTTAGGACTTACAACACCACTTGTCTGAGTGCCATTGGAGTCACTTGCAATATTGTCAATGGCCATTGGAGTCACCTGCAATATAAATTAAGAAATACAGTCACTCATCAGTTTATTGTTCAATGCCTAGTATCATTAGCATCAGTGGTGTTAGCATTAGAAAATGAAATTGTTAACAACATAAAAAATGGCTTACAACTGAGGCTATTGGCGATGGTTGAGTTGGCAGAGTTATATTCATCCCTTTATCATTCAACTGTTTCAGAATTTGAGAAAGCATTACATTTGTGTTTTCCACCTCACCGGATAATTTATTGACCTGCACATCTTTTTCGGTCATCTCGGCGGACAATTTTTTGATCAATTTATCTTTTTCTTCACGCTCGCGTCTCTCATTATCCAGTTGAGTTTGAAGTAAGGCAATTTTTTCATTGGCTTCTTGTTTTCTTCGAGGAAGGCCAAAATACTCTTTGTATGTTACTGCACCTCCCACTCCTCTGGCATAACCGCCCTTTTCCTTACCAAATACAAATGTCATGGCATCAGTGCCATCATCAAAACCCGATGTTCCTTCCTTGATCTTGTCATCAGCTTCTTTCTGCACAAAAAATATAGGAAATGTTGGGATCAAAAGTCTTCTTGATGCTGTTAGAGTAACTGCTGGTATACAAGCTACTACTGCTAGTACACAGTTAAATGTTGCTGCTATATAAGCATAATAATAGAATTAGCAGTCAAACTTACAAGTTCATCTCCCTTTGATTTAATATCATCATTTGGGTATTCTCCGTCTTTGTTTACCCTTCCTTTCACCCACATTACATCACGGGGGGGGGGGGGGGGGGGGGGGTTCTTCATCCGCTTCAATATCTTTATTTTCGATCTAATAAACATCAAATGCATACCCATGTAAAGTTAAACCAAGATAAACGAAAATATGAGGATGCTTACACATGTACAGTTAAACCAAGATAATCGAAAATATGAGGGTATTAATGCAAATGTGCAAATTGGGCAATGTAAACGGATTCATTTCTCATACTGGTCGTCTTTTAATTGGTAAAACAAACATTGTGTAATCTTACCATTTTCTCTTTGACATAAGCATATCCACCTCGTCCCATTTTATGCTGATAAATATTTTGGGAATGCGCCATTTTACCTTTCTCAGATTTCTCCTAAAAACACAAAATCATAAGGCGTTTAGATGCGGTAATGCTGCAAACTGAAAATAATAAAATGACATATACACTTAATTAAAGATGACTAATTAAAACCTTGTATGCTTCGGTGGTCGTGTATTTAACATACTCGACCCAGTCTTCTGATTTCATTATTGTATTATACAAGTCCGGGACTTCATTCAGTTTGGAAGGTGTATTTAGGTTGGGCAAAATGTAGTTGACTTTGAGCTTCCTTCTGTAATTCCTTAACATTTTACCAAGACTAATCATTATCAATTTTCTGTATTGGACGTCAACAACAAAAAATTTCTGAAAAGATTAACACAATGTTGTTAATTAGTTGCACATAATGTAACTGCATACATAAACTTATGTAGTATTGGGTTACAAAATAGTATATATGTACCAAGATTTCATCCCATAGTTTATCTCTTGCTTCTTTATTCACCTTCTTCCAGTGTAGAATCTTCACACCTATCTGCTCACGAGCCACATCTCCTAAAAAACTCACAAACACTGCTCTGTTTTCCCCTGTTACCCTACCGAGTGCATCGAAGGTTACCTTGAGCTTTGTTGCACCAGGTTTGTCATGCTTCGCGCGAAACTTTACTAGCCTGGTTGAGCCCCTCTTAGCTACTATCTCAGGTGTTTGGTTGGTTACAGGCTCATCTATATCTTCTTCATCAGAAGACTTTTCGGATTCATATTCTAAGGCGTTATCATCATGTACAATATGATCAAGAGGAAGCAAAGTATGGTTATCAACAATGGGTTCAGTTTCCATGACTCTTGAGCAACAAAGGGTAAAAGAAAATGATTATGGCTTAGCTTGGAGAGTAATGGTGAGAGAAGATTTGATTTTTGTTTTTTATTTGCAGTCTTTTTTTTAAGGAGAGAAAAGAGGCTATACACCAAGAATATGAATCGTTTGTGATTCAAAAAATTTCGATCCAAAAATTTGCCTCAAAGTTGTAATTTGAAATTAACAATTGAATTATTTGAAAATTTTCCCTTTGAACCTGTTAATTAAAGCATAAACTTGATTTTTGTTTTTTATTTACTATCTTAATAATCGCAAATAATGTATCATACTGTGCAACCATCACATCAACAGTACAAACGTAATTACTACATATTGTACCCTTACCAATTACATTTACAAAACACAAATTACTAATTACCTTTTTGTTATTTGGTTTCATTGTTTGCGTGCTTGTGTTTGCCATAAGAATGTGTGTGTTGATTAGGGTTTATTGATTTTTGTGTGTGTTTACAAATGACCGGGTAAAGGGATTAATTGCTGGTTGAATATTGAATTTGTGGTTTGGTTTAACTATAGCTGACGTGACAAGATTTGTTTAAAAAAAAAAAAAAAAAAAAAAAAAAAAAAAAAAAAAAAAACTAATGGTGATGAGGTGGCGGTGAAATCCGGCTATAGCCGGTAAATAGGGATGGCAACGGTTCGGGTTCGGGGCGGGTTTTAGTATACCCATAACCGAACCCGTTTATAATATACCCGTACCCGCCCCATATCCCACCGGATACCCGATTAATATTATCCATCGGTTTTTCGGGTTTCCCCGCGGGTATTAGTTATCCGTACGTAGTTGAATATTATATGGACAAAATTGGCGGTATTAAGATTAAGTCACGCTAAAATCCACCGAAAAAACAAAAGAAAATACTCTAACCACTCCCAACAATAACTCAGCTTTAAACTTTAACACAATGCCACGTCAGCTTTAACACACTCACCCTTAATTAACTGAGCTTTAGTTATACACAAGATGTTTAACGAATGAGCCGAGATGATATGGTTGTATACGAGATGTTTAACGAATGAGCCGAGATAATATGGTTGTATACGAGATGTTTAACGAATGAGCCGAGATGATATGATTATACACGAGATGTTTAACGAATGAGCCGAGATGATATATATGGTTGTACACGAGATGTTTAACGAATGAGCCGAGATGATATGGTTATACACGAGATGTTTAACGAATTGAATGAGCCGAGATGATATGGTTGTATACGAGATGTTTAACGAATGAGCCGAGATTATATGTTTGTACATGAGCAACACACCCAACAATAACTCACGCAACCTTTCGACCCTGTTTCATCATTTCTTAAAAGAGTTTAATTTCTAGACCAACCCTGATAGCTGGATGGTCTTGAGGCAACTCACGCAACCTTTCGACCTCTGGATCAGCACGATTATGCATCTGTAGCATAATACGAGTTATCTCACCTAGCAAATTGTTAATCAATTTGAGTTCTTTTTCTTGTTCATTGTGTAATCGGGTGAGGATAGCCTTTTGCACCTCTGCTAGTTAATTTGTTAGCCACAGTGTTTGTGTTAAAATTAGTGATACTTGCGAGAGAGTTTTATAAGAAGTTGTGTGAGAAAACGAAGTGTTGTGAAAGTGGCTTTGATAGTGGAAAGCCGTTAAACTAGCCGTTGGAGGCTATTTTAAAAATCAGATTGAAAGTAAAAGTAACCGTACGAGTATTATTCAAATTCAAACGTAAAGTAACAGTACAACATATTAATAACGAGCGGGATATTTAAATTTTAAAATTTCAAATTCAAATTAAACAAAAAGGCGGGATATATTTAAAATTTATCAATTCAATTCAAATTCAATTCAATTTATAAATTGAAAATAAGTATCAAATACAAATACATTAAACATGAAATAGAAATACATTAAACATGAAATAGAAATACATTAAATGTCAAATAAAAACTACGTTAACATAAACAATGATTGATTAACATAAACAACATACGATTAACATAAACAACGGACGATTAATAAAAACTATCATCTGAATCTGGGTAACCATCTTCAGAGGATTCGGAAGGTGTGAAAAAACCAGACTCCCACCTTTGCCTACGTTCTTCATCCTCCCTGGCTTGCCGCTCCAAACGATCAGCTTCCTCTTCTCTTTCAAGTGCTTCCATTTCCAGGAGGACTTGCATATCTGCTTCCTCTTGCCTAAGTTGTTCCTCAGTTAACCCAAACGGATTTGGGTCTTGGTTATGAACTGGTTCATTTTCAGGTTGATTATTCACCGGAAAATTTTCCGGTTGGAAAACCGGAAAGATATGCTCGGGTGGAGTATGGAATTTTTCATTTTCGCTAGGTGGGCTTGGAAACTGTTGGCCAAAATCCTTTTGGCGAGGTGGGCTTGGAAATTGTTGGCCAAAATCCTTTTGGCGAGGTGGGCTTGGAAATTGTTGCCCGAAATCTTTTCTGGAAGACATCTTGAATTTGAGATGCTTGGATCTTGAGTAATTGAGAAGTTTGGAATGTGTTTCTGTGTGACTTGTGCTTCAGAAACATTGGTATTTATAGGGTACAAATGCACACGTTTTATTAACGTGACTTTGAATTTTAATTGTTGGGGCTAACCAGCGTTAACGCAGCGTTAATATGTTGTACTTTATCTTACGTTTGAATTTGAATTTTAATTTTAATTTGTTAAGGCTGAGTTATTGTTGGAAGTGGCCTAAATATACCCATACTTCTCAAACACATTCAGACTGCGATAGATATTAAAGCATGTATTTACATTAAACATGTACTAGAAAATATCAATTACCCTAATGAAAAAGTCAATTAGTCATTAAAGTTAGCACACAAATTACATTAAACATCATTAATATAGAAAATATCAATTACCCTAATGAAAAAGTCAATTAGTCAATCCAACACCAAACACACTTCTAGATCAACTACACTAGTCAAATCCAAACCAAACACAAACCAAATCCGATCAATATTATCCATCTGTTTACTTTTGGCGCCTCTCGATGGTCCCTCTTCCCGCCTAAAGTATTGGGAACCATTCGTATACCTCTCTAGCCTATTTGTACAACTCGACATGGAAAACCGTTCATAATTAATCAACCGTACCATATACAACTCCTTTGATATTTTCATTAGAAAATAAATTTCAAAGTTCAATGGCTGACTCCTCTTCAACTCCTTCTTCCAACAAAAACAAACGCCCAAGGGATGATTCTCCTCCACCAATGCCTGAAAAAATATAAAAAAATTGGCATATCCCAAAATATTTGGGAGAAATGTAGTAAAGGCCAGTATGGTGTTGAAAACGCATTGTTAGAAATTCACAACAAGCGTATAAAGATGTATGAAGAAAGGAACAAGAAAGATTTAGAGGTCATTGAGGCGCATCAGAAGAAAATTGAGGAGAGGAACAAAAAAATAGAAGAAGAAAGAGAGAAAATAGTTGATGTTTACAGAAGTATTGAAGCTAGTAAATATGTGTCTTAATGTATCTTTTCTTTATATATTTTGCCTATGTATATTTTGCCTATGTAAATGTAAACTTATTTTGACTTGGTTTAATATATGAATGCAGTTATTATGTACAAGTTTATGATATTTGAATACAGCTATTATTATTGTACTGCTAGGTAAACAATTGTACTGCTATCGAAACGTTGTACTGCTGGGTATCCTTTTAGCAGTGGTTGGGAGTGCAGGGTAGTTTGTATCACTTTTTACTTAAAGTGTATAAACCCCCAATTGCTGCACACAATCACATTCACGCACACATTACTCTCTCTCTTCCACTCCCTAATCGAATTTTAATTGTCAAATTGCAAAACCCCCAAATCAAATCATAATGTCGAACCTAACTTTTACCGAACCTCATAATAATGTTGCCTTTTTAGAAAAATCCAATAAGTCTGTAGATTTTACTGAGATCATTGATTTCCTTAATGCAAGCTATATTAAGTTTGCATTAACAGTAAAACCTACTATATATACTTCCAACATTATCCAGTTTTGGTCGTCTGCTAAGGTCAAAACTATTAATGGGGAAGCACAAATCCATGCCCTTGTAGATGGGCAGATGATTATCATTACAGAGGCGTCTATTCGAAGAGATCTTCTCCTAGATGATGCTAACGGAGTTGAGAATCTTCCAAATACTACAATCTTTGAAAAACTTGCACTGATGGGCTATGAGAGATATACAGATGCTTTAAAGTTCCAAAAAGGTAATTTTTCTCCTCAGTGGAAATTCTTAATTCATACTGTCTTAGTGTGTCTAAGTCCAAAGACCACTGCATGGAATGAATTTAGCAGTAATTTAGCTTCTGCTATAATTTGTTTGGCTGAAAATACTCAAAGATTTAATTTCTCAAAATTAATTTTTGATAATATGGTTAAGAACTTGGATGGTTCTTTGGCTAAATATTTTCTATATCCAAGGTTTTTGCAACTCTTTTTGGACAACCAATTTAAAAAAAAGAAAAGTCACAAAAATGTTTATCCCACTCCCTGCCTTACCAAAAAGGTTTTTGCTAATATGAGTAGGGTTGGAAAAGATTTTTCAGGGAGAGTGACACCTTTGTTTCCAACAATGTTGGCACTAGCCCAAACCCAAATGGGTGAAGGTTCAGCAATCCCAGCTGGTACCCATCACACACCCACAGAACAACAACAAAAGACCTATAAACGTAGGACTAACACCAAGAACACTGAGCTACCTCATGCTAGTGGTTCTATACCAACTGTTGCAGATGAGGATGTCACTGGGGGGGAGAGTGACATGTTGGCAAGGGCTGCCACTACTGTGTCTAGCTTAGCAGCAGCACAGGACAGTGGTAACATCATTAAGACCCGAACCAAGACAACTTCTAATGAAGAAAGTTCCTCTGGAACTGATTCAGGTGAAGGTCCCAGTCACATGGAAACAATGGGGGGTTCGGATGTTCATACTAGGGGTGAGACTGAACTTAACTTTTCCAGTGATCCACCTCTCGGGCTAGGTAACACAAGCCGAAGTGGTGATGATAGTATGCAACTTTTGAATGAATTGAAGGATACCTGTGCCAAGCTGTCTGCACAAATTGGTGATCTGCGAGCAATAGCTTCTTCCCAAGATGGAGTCATCAAAGCTCAAGGTGGGGAGATAAAGGCTTTGAAGAGAAGGGTTAGGTATTTAGAAGGAGTCAAAGGATCAAGAATTCCCAAACAAAAGGTTAAATCTTCTGAAGCTTCTAAGGATGCTCCCAAACAGGGAGGGAATGAAGGCAAAGTTTCAGGGGAGGATAACCAAGGGAATCAAGTGGTGATTGATCATCGTCTGGGCAAGGTTACAAATGCTGATAGTGCTACTGAGCCAATTACAGTTGGTACTACAAAAGCTAGTACTGCTACACCAGAGGTTTTTGCAAATGCTGTTAGTGTACTTGCTGAGCTGAAGACAGCAAAACCAGTAACCAAAGGTGTTGTGATACAAGAGCCATCATCCTCTCCAAAAGCTAAACAATCAACTCCACAGGTACAAGGCAAAGGTAAAGGGATTCTTACTGAAGAGCCTATGGAGAAACCATTATCAAAAGAAGAGCAATTAAAAGTTGATGCTGAAATTGCTATGAAATTCTCACAAAAGTATGATGCAGAACATCAGACAATTTTGGAACAAAGGAGAATACAAGAAGAAAAAGATGCAGAGTTAATAGCTTCATGGGATGAGCAAAGGGCTCAGGTTGCAGCTGATTCTGAGCTTGCTAAGAAACTACATAAACAAGTGCAAGATAAGTACTCAGTAGATGAAAAAGCCAGGATGCTGAAAGAATTTTTTGATGCAAAAAAGAAGTTGTATGCAGAACAAAGATATGCAGCTAAGAAGAACAAGCCACCCACTCAAAAACAAAGAAGAGATCTCATGTGCAGGTAGTTTTTTTTTTTTTTTTTTTTTTTTTTTTTTTTTTTTTTTTTTTTGCAAAGGTATTTATATTAATATCAACAATACCCAATATGTACATCATATCATAAACATCTACTCATGTGCAGGTATTTGAAGAATGTGGACAGATGGAAACTAAAGGATTTGAAATTCTTGGATGATAAAAGAATTGAAGAATTATATGCAATTGCCAAGAGAAACAATGATCTCTTCTTGAATGACAGTTCAAAGAGAGCAGGTGAACAGTTGGAAATAGAAAGCAGTAAAAAGAGAAAACAAGAACAAACTGAGCAAGCTGTTGCTGAAGAACAAATGCAAGCTCACACTGAACTTGCAGTTGACTCTGTAGGAGAAGCCATGGATGCACAACCTTTAACTGTCAAACATCCCATTGTTGATTATAAGTCTGGATCTTTTGGGGAAACAGTTTATTACGATATTAAGAGGCATGATGGTTCTTCTAGAAGGTATGTAAGCTTTCTTCACATGGTTCATGATTTTGATAGACAAGATATGATAGCTCTATGGAAATTACTCAAACAAAGATTTGGTAATAAGACACTAGAACAAGCTAATTATGATAGAGAAGTCTGGAATTATTTAAAGGTAATGTTTGAACCAAATCATGAAGATGAATGTTGGAGAAGACTAACGCACAATACTGTTAAAGAATGGAAAATTTTTCAACGATGTGGAGTACATGCTTTAACTGTGAATGAGTTGGTGATCTACATGCTTGTAGAAAAGGATTACCCTTTAAAGTTTCACAAAGACATTCTACATCAGATGTTGCGTGGGAAGAAAACACTCAAGCTTCAGCTTAATTATGATGACATGGCATATGAACTGCTCAGGAAGATGGAAGAGTATCTAGGACCCAAGGACAAGAAATAGAATGTATAGTTATTACTGCTACAATGTATAGTTTGACTTAAACATGTATAGTTATTACTGCTAGTATGTATAGTTATTACTGCTAGAATGTATAGTTATTACTGCTAGAATGTATAGTCTGACATTTATCATGTATATGTCCACTTGCAGTCAAGCTTTATTGTATTTGCAGTTTCCATTTATCATGTATATGCACTTGCAGGCACTTTAGTAACATGTTACTTCATTATAAAGTTGAAAATTGACTTTAGAAAGTCAAGTAATCTGGTTCCAGCTAGGGGCAAGTAACATACTTACATACTACATACTGCATTAAACTAGATAGACTATAAAATCCCAGCATTGTAATGGGGCAAATTAAATGAAGAGTCATGACTAACAGTCTGAACTCAAAATATGACTCTATGATTTAGACACCTAAATAAATACTTCATGTGACCATATGTAACATCTTGAATTTAGTCACACAAACACTCAATGTGACTAATATCAAGGTTAATGATAACTGAGTTCACATTTTGCTATACATATTAGTCACATGAATATTTCAGTGTGACTATTTTCAATGTATTGGTCACATATAATACCCTTATAATGTGGCCATAAACATAATTTAGATTCACATTTGTGGTATGGTGTTACTATTGTATAGCCTATAGTCACATGATTGTGCTACAATTAAATGTGACCATACACATTAGGAATTGGCAGGCAAACACACACTTAACTTTAGACACACATATTAACTTACGTGACTATTTGTATCGAATTTTGGTCACACTTAATCATGTATGCCTATGGTTTAGTGTGACCATATATGACATTTGGTCACACATCTCAAGTGTGTGACATATATTTGTCACTTTTAAATGCATATCGTGACTATGCTTCAAACTTACTTTTCAGTTGTCACACATTTCAAATTCATATGTGGCTAAATTTTCAACAAAAACTAGCAGTCACGCTTAAATAATGTGTGACAAACTTGAGCATATGATTTAGCCACATACACAATTACTTCGTGTGACCATATATGGATTTTGGTCACACTTTTCAATTGCGTGACATATATTTGTCACATATGTATATATATAGTGTGACTAATGTTTCAACCTTATTTGTATCCGTCACACGTCCCAAATTATAAGTGACTAAAAAATCAAAAAAAAATTTACCAGATACGTATAGTCACGAAAATATTCAAATGTGTGGCTATAGCCTCGGATGTAATTCCGAAATGGTCACACAAGTCGGATCAAGTGTGGCTGTTTATTTTATTCTGGTACATTTAGTCATATAAAAAGGAGACTGTGTGGCTGTTCGAAAAACAGCATGTGTGACTAAATCCCATTTTTGTACTAGTGGTAGTGGATCGTTTGACTAGGTTGGCTCACTTGAAAGATTGGCAGAGTTTTCTTTCGGCAGAAGATTATTCAAGCTACGTGGTGCACCTGCAGTGATCGTGTCAGAGATTCGCGTTTCTACTTCACATTCCTAGGAAGAGCTACTGAAGGCTTGAGGAACCAGACTAAAGTTTAGTAATGCTTTGCACCTCCAAACCGATGGATAAGCAGAACAACTAATTGAACTTGGAAGACGTGTTGAGCGGAAAATTCGACAAGTGTTTAGCATGGTTGTGTTTGCTCACTATGATTAGATGGCTCGCAAGTGACAAGGGTTTTCCTTTCGGAGTTTTGTATGAACAGAGATGTGGAGCACCTTTTGGAAGAATTAAGTCGGAGATTTACTTATCGAAGGTCCAGAGTTAATTACAGTGACTAATGGATTAGTTATCATTATGGAAGAGAAACTTTGAAATTTTAGACCGAGAATTTGTGTGTTCCGTATGATGTCCTTGTACAGCAGTATTAGACGTTTTGGAATATAAGGAGGATTTAGTCCGCGATATGTTAGTCCTTGGATTCGTTCTTATTAGGGGTGGAAACGAGCCGAGCCGCTCGTGAAAAGCTCGGGATCGGATCGGTAAAAAGCTCGAACGAGCCGAGCCTAAACGAGCTCGAGCCTAAGTTTGGGCTCATTTAATAATCGAGCTCGAGCTCGAGCTCTAAAAAAAAAGCTCGAATAGGCTCGCGAGCCTAAACGAGCCCTAGAAATATATACGTATATAGATTGTCTATACGTATAAACGAGCTTAAAAGTAGTAAACGAGCTCGAGCCTTATGTAATTAACGAGCCGAGCTCCATTTTAACTTTGTTTTTTTAAAAAATCATACAAATTAGTCGAGCCCGAGCTCGAGCTCGAGCTTGCGAAAATTTTCACGAGCCGAGCTCGAGCTCAAATATTAGGCTCGAAACGAGCTCGAGCTCGAGCTTTCTAGAATATAAACGAGCCGAGCTCGAGCTCTGGCAGGTTCGGGCTCAGCTCGGCTCGTTTCCACCCCTAGTTCTTATTCATATGATTATCCTACCTATCCCATTAGGCTTCTGATACGTTTTGATATTCCGATATATGCTTAGTTGATCATCGATACGAATATGTTACCCACCTTTTTATAAAGCTATTGATACGCTTGAAGATTCGGTATGTGCTTCTCTGATTATTAGTAAGTTCCTTAGTTCGTTCAGAATCTGGATAAAGTTGATGAAGTTTTATCATTTAGCACTACCTCCGTATTTTGCCTCATGTGCCTATGTGTTTCATGTATCTCTTTGTGAGATTACAACTGTCATCTGCTACGTAATTGTTTTGTATTCATTGGATCAGATTTGTTATGATTTGTGTTCTGTGGAGAGCCTGGGGCTATCCTAGTTGTCGGGATCGAGTCATGAGAAATAAAATTATTCCGTTTGTGAAGATGCTTTTGGAAGAACCTCTCCGAGCATGAGGCTAGTTATTGTAATTTTTTTCGTGATTGATACGTCTCCATCTAACTTTTGCGACTTCGAATTTCGAGGACGAAATTTTTTTTTTAGAGGGGAAGAATTATAACATCCTAAATTTCGGTTAACATTTTATTCATTTGTTATGATTATAACCTAAGTATAAGTAAACAAATACATGTATTATATATGGGCCGATTGGAGTTTTAATAAAATAGGGTTTATGGACTCTTTTTTTTAGTCACCAAATTATAAACCCATACAAGTCCAAGCCCAACTAGAATTTGATCCAACCCATCTCATACAAAAAAAATAATACGGTTCCCTACTCCCTCCCCATAATCGATTCTACAGGAAAAAAAATGAAGTAGAAAAAAAAAAACCCTAGCCTCCATAATTTTTTGTCATCAAGAACTCAAGATCAAGATTCGTGGTAATCCCGTGAAGGTTTGGCATGATTAATCACCTATTTCCTTAAACATCTTTTGTTTTTAATTTTTTTCATGTAACTATAATTGATGGATAAGATTAGGGTTTATTAAAATTCCAGTAATTAAACATGTTTGATCACTAAAACATAATGAGGGATGTGTTAGAGGTTTTACATTGTGTTGGTTAGGGTTTTGTTTGTGATGCTGTCTAGAAATTGGGTCGGATTGATGGATGTCTAAACTGATGTTTCCAACGTGTTTTTGGGTGATTTTTGAGTCTAAACATAAGTTCAATCAGTGTACTTTCTGGAAATATAAATTTCGTGGTCATTGGAGGTCGGGAGGGTAGTCTTTTGATTTTTGGGAGATTAAGTGTCAAAGCTGAGAAATCGGAGTCTGAACATCAGTCGATGTTTTTGATTTTTAGTTTTCAAAAAAGAAGGAACTGAGAGCTCTCCTTTTACAGGAATGATATTTAAATTATTTTTGACTTCCTGGAATTTTTTTAGATTTTTCTGAAGGGTCAAAATGGGTTGGTTAAATGCAAACTTTCTGTATGTATGTGCAGTTAACATTCTGAACAGGTCTGGAAATATGATTTTTGAAACAATACTTTTACTTGGTAATAAATTCTGAGAAACTTCATGTGAACTCATAAGACATATAGGTACTTGTGTAAATTATTGTAGCTTCTGGATTGGGGTATAGATATGATTGAAAATTCGTAAAGTGAAGGCTAAAACATGCTAAAATCAGGAATGTGTTGAGAAACTAAAGGTCTTGTGAATTCATGTGTTTGAACAATAAAATGTACTCAAGTAATAAGTATGATACATTTGGTCATATGTTAACCTAATTTTGATGATGAAACCCTAAGTTGATTAATTGTGAATGGTGAGCCGAGGTTGGAAACTTACTAAATCTGGAAACTTACTAATGATGGAAACTTGCTAATTATAGGAAGTTACTAATTATGGGAAGTTACTAATTATGGAAAGTTACTAATTATGGAAAGTTACTAATTATGGGAAGTTACTAATTATGGAAGTTACTAATTATGGAAAGTTACTAATTATGGGAAGTTACTAATTATGGAAGGTTACTAATTATGGAAAGTTACTAATTATGGAAAGTTGTTAAATATGGAAGGTTACTAAAAATGGAAAGTTTCTAAAAATAGAAGGAAACCCTAATATGTTAAGCTGCTCGACAACAAGTGATGAATCAGTAATAACTTATGAAATGGTTCTTAAATAATAAGACGGTCATTAATTTGTATAGATTCGCTGAAGAAGGAGTAACTTCCGATCCATGTGTTTCCTGATATGGTTTCAATTGCGGTTTAAGGTACAGATATTCTACCTTTTCTCAGTAAAGGTTTCTCATGACTTTCAGATCCTTGACTTTGATTCGTTGCTTTACTATGATTTCATTGATATGAGCCTTTGCTATGATCCCGTTTGATATGATTCGTTGATATGATCCGTTGATATTATCATTTGATATGATTTTGTTTGCTATCCATTCTGTTATGATGATCTGTATGTTATCTCCTTGATATGAGATTCTGTTCTGTTGGTATGCTCTGATTGATTATGCTATAGTAGCTCCGTTATGATTATGGATAGCCTTGCTTTGTTTATCTGTTCTGTTGCCCGAGCTAACTAGCTATGGAGGTACCATGGCCATGTCATTGAGGCACCAATGGCATGACACTTTCTGTGGAGGTGTGATTGATCCACGGCGTTCCCTTCTGTTATGATTATATGATTATGGCGCACGTGTCCATTCTGTTATATGTATGTATAGTCTCGTACTTGCATATGTATTCTGTTTTGCAGGGAGCGTATGGATGCATCCTAGGTATATGATTTGATATGGATATGATATGATATGACTTAGTGACTGGTTGTACGTGTCATGTAACCCATTTCACTTCTGGGAGCTAGCTACTCCATTTGGTACTTGAGATGTCTCCCCTCCTTGTACAATTTATGATTCGACGGATATATGGATATGATTATGATTATGTTACTAAGAATGTGGCATGCTTTCTGAGCTCGTTGGGCGTTTCCTTATGATATTATGATTTGATTCCGTATATGTGATTATGTGGTCTATTCGAGTGTCTCGTTTAGACAAGTTCGTGGGTATTCCTATATGATTCGTTTGATTTCTTACGATTATCTGATCCGTCATGTCTCTTGATCTCTTACTTCATTTGACTCATTTGACCTATGTTATTTGTTCAGTTGATCTTTGATCTCTCATTCTTTTGACAGATGATATTCGTTTCAGCAGGAGCTTGTATTTCCTTTTACCTATACTTATATAAGTTTTGATTATTCGTTTGTTATATATATCTGCTCACTGGGTTTTTTAAGCTCAGCCGCATTTCTTTTTCTACGGCAGGTTTTAGGTTGGAAGCTGGGATTGAGTGAAGAGTGCATAGAAGTTTTTTGTGGACCACCCTGACGATAGATCCCCTTTGCATTTGGATTAGACTTGGAGTTATCTACCATTTAGATTTGATTCAGATTTGTATTCTAGTTTGATAGTCAGTATGATGTAGATTTATTATGTTCTTAGTTTCATTTTGAACCTTTGTAACCATTATGTTTATAAGTCTTCCGTTTGCGTTTGTATGTTCTGATTGACACCATAGTGTGGCATTTTGACCCTTGTCGGGTTGGGGTGTTACACTTCAGAGCATCGCAAATGATATACACTTAGGGTGCGTTTGGTTCGAGTATATTGAGGGCATTTTGATGCATGGCATTTGCATTTTAATTTTCTTCAAATATTGTGTTTCGTAACTCAAAAGATTGCCAAAGTGGAGAGAATTAGAATGCATTTAAAAAGTGATGAATTTTTATTTACTTGATTTTTTTATAAACTTTTTTCTTGTAGTCTATGTTTTTTTTTTTTTTTTTTTTTTTTTTTTTTTTATATAATAAATTATTTTTTATAAACTTTTTTTCTTGTTGTTTTTTTTTATAATTTTTTAATAAACGTTTTTTTCATAAAAACTTATCTTTTATAAACTTTTTTTCTTGTTGTTTTTTATATTTTTTATAATAACTTATTTTTCATAATTTTTTTATAAACTTTTTCTCTTGTTGTTTTTTTTTATTTTATTTTTTATAAACTTTTTTTTATAACTTTTTTTTACAATAATAAACATAATGACAGACTTCAAAATATTATGAATTTCTGTCAACCAAACATGCGAAGGTATTTTAAATTTCGGAATTTTAAATTCTCAAGAATTTAAATTTCCTAGAATTTAAAATTCCGCAATTTTAAATTCATGAACCGAACGGCACCTTAATCAAATCCATAGCATTATCATATAGTATGTGTTAGTACAAATCTTGGGCACACCTACAGACCTAGGTTAAACTAGCTCTTGGCGGGTATAGATCTTGCGTTAAGTACTTCGTGAGCTGCTAAGAAAAGCAACACCGTTAGTCTTACCGCGGAAGGTGGGTTCCGCGGTTGGCCTCCGGCGTGAGAGTAAGTATATTGTTTAAGAGATAAGGCGTAGGTGCGGAGTAGGTGAAAGTAATTGCTGTTAGTTGTGGGTAATAAATGAGATGGGGGTATTTATACTACCCATATACTTACTGTAGCTGCATCGGGAATCAGCGGGCTGACATACACCTTACCGAGTAGGTAAGCGTCAGAGCAGAGTCAACTTGCACCTTACCTTAGTAGGTAGGTGTCAAATCAAGTGGGAGACACAATCCCACAAGATCTGGCTTTCGGTGGGCTGACCGCGGCTGAATAAGTGTTCCGTCCCGGTCTGGAGAGACTGGGGCATGTTCTTGTTCTGGCTTGGCAAGACTGGAGTCTGTAATGTGTATTGACTCTGCCGCGGTTCAAGTTATAGGCATTCCCGGCCCAGTATGCTGGGTCCGGGGGATACTATACATGATCAAGTCCCCCCAGTCTAGTATACTTGTTTTGTTGAAGAGCAAGTGTTATAGACTTTTTATTTTTTTGCGTTCCGCAGCTTTAAGAAGCCGCGCCTTGTTGAAGGCTTTTGTAGCCTCCGCGGTTGATATTAGTACATGTCCCATGTTACTGACTAGACATTCCACTTTCCACGTGTGTTAGTGGTGACAGCCTGTCATTGGTAGTCGCGAAACTTTTTTCACCCACTTATTTACTGACTGATGTGACGTTTCTGCGGCTGGCCGTTCATTTCTTGCGACCATCGTGACGGTTCATCTGGATAGATCTGTAACCGTCCAATAAGTATCCGGGGATGTGGCAGTTTTGTGGCCTTTCGATTGAAGTGATAGCACGTGTGTGTGTGGCTATAAATATCAAGATTTACACCACTGTTATTCTTTTTTCACACTCAGTAATTAATTTTCCTTCTCTCTAAAAAAGAACATCTTCCGCCTTCGATACTTTTGCTATCTTTTATTCCCGGACTTTAGATTCTCAGGTTAGGTTTCTTTCCAATTCGTCTTTTGATTATTTAGAATGGCTCCTGAAAATATAAGTACTGTGACCTCTAAGCTATCTCAGGCGGATGTAGATAGTTTTTGTGAGAAGTATAACATTCCGGGCCATCTTTTGCCTCAGGCGCCCGGACCACTAGATACTATTAGAGATGCCCCGGAGGGGAAAATAGGTGTATATGCTAGGTTTTTTGAGTTAGGTAATTTTAGGATTCCCCACTCGCTGTTCTTGCTTCGTGTTCTGGAGTATTTCCAGATTCATCTTTCACAGTTGTCAGTGTTAGCGGCATGTAGGATTAGCCATTTTGAGATTCTTTGTCGCGTACATGGTGGTAGTCCTACTGTTAACTTATTTAGGAAGTTTTATTATGCCGGCATTAACCATGGTTGGATGACCTTGGAGAAGAGAAAAGGTCCTAAGTCCTTAGTTGTCCCCGTCTGTTACACTGCCGCGCTTGATTCGGTCAAAAACTGAAAGGACCGTTTCTTTTTTGTGAAGAAGACCATTTTTCCCCTCTCTATTCCATGGTATGAGAAGGTATCAATAGACCGCGACCCTCCCCCTTCTGACGCGGGTTTGGATATAGAGCTGTTGCGGCGCCTTGACACAAATAGGGCCGCTTTCAAAAAATATCCGGAGACCTTTCTGAATGTCATAGGTTTAAGCCAAACCTGGGATGATGATAGTTGCCGCCCGACCTTTTTAAGGCCGGATGATACGGGTGGGTTGTCAGTTTTGTCTTATCGCTGCTTTCTATTCTTTTGCTTCCGCGTCTAGCTTTATTTTCTGGTTTTTGCAGAGACTGATTTGTTTGCTTACATCAATCAGCCGGATGTATTCAAGGTGACGATCGGGGAGCGCACCTTGAAGGAGGGTGAGCAAACATTGAGGGCGGAGACGGCTGGACGTGTTGTTGAGCCGTCCGAGGAAGTGTTGAAGGTGGTAGAACACACTGTTGTAGATGAAATAGATGCGGCTAAGGCTGAGAAGAAAACTGGGAAGAAAAGGGTGGTGTTTGATGCGCCCGAGAAGTCCAAGAAGAGGAAGATACTTGCTCGCAAGGATACCGCGGCAGGATCAGGTATGAGTTGTTTTTTTTTTTTTTTTTTTTTTTTTTTTTTTTTTTTTTTTTTTTTTTTTTTTTTTTTTTTTTTTTTTTTTTTGCAGCGTATGTTGTCTGTATTGACATACGTCATGTTTTTTGTTTTTTAGGTGATCCTCCCGCGGAAGACCCTCCTATGTTTGAGCTCCATGATGAGTCGGGGTCTGATTTGGAGCGTTCTGGACCTCATACAAATGAGAATATCATGAAGAATGTTACCGTTCTTACTTCTTCCTCCAAGACCCTTTCTCAAGAATATTATGAGGGTAAGGGTTCTGAGGCACCCCATACAGATTAGACTGAACCCGTACATGAATCTTCGGGCCCATTTCTTGAGATTTCGGACCAGGGTCATGAGGAAGGTACGTCGAGGCATGTTGAGGCCGAAAGAGAAGAGTCAAGTGGTTCTTGGGATTTCTATCAGTTTGTCTCGGTTGACACCATTGAGACCGCTTCCACCTATGTCCCCAAATGGTTACCCACTAATGGGTTTAAGTTGGACGACCCTTGGGTCTGCCAAAGCCTTGTTGATAATGTGGCACCCCCGGGGTATGCATCTGTGATGAGGAACATGTCTGCCGAAGTCCTGATGAATGAGTACAACCTGCTTACCGCTCGTCAAGTGTGTATGAATTCCAAGGTTCGCCTAAGGTTGGAAAATGAGCTATATCAGAATACTAAACTGGGTAAGCGGTTTGAGGGGAAGGAGAAGTTGGTTGCTGATTTGAAGGCTAAGTTGGCCAAGTTGGAGAGTGAGTTTGTTGGGTCTTCTGAGCTCCGCGACCGGGTGTCTACTCTTGAATCGGCCGTAGAGGCCAAGGATAAAGAGCTGTGTGAGCTCCAGGTTGATCTTGAGAAGTTGTCTCCATCGGTAGCCTTGGTTGGGCAATTGGGTAAAAAGAACGCGGAGTTGGCCGCGGAAAATGTGGAGCTGTCAGCCAAGAATAAAGAACTGTCCGAAAAGATATCGGGTTTAGAGGTTATCTGTGGTACCCTGGAGCAGCAGGTAAACATTTAGGTTGAGGAGAGTGTGAAGCTTGCCCATGCGCCTTTTGAAGAGCATCTGGCGGAGATGGATAAAAGGTTGATTGCTATCAATGAAGAGTTTGACACGAAACTCTTTCCTCAATGTCTGAAGTCTGTTGAAGGCCGCCGTTGGGTCATTGGGCACGGCTTCCGCTATGCTTTCCGCAAATTTAAAGAGTCCGAAGATTTGAATATCAGGCTGGGCGGGTGTATTTCGGCGACTATAGCGGAGGGGGTACGCCAAGGTTTGGAAGTCGGGGTCGTTCACGAGGCAAAGGGGGTAAAACTCGAACAGGTGGAGGCTTATAACCCTGAGGCTAAAAAGTGCTTTGATGAGTCCGTGGTAAGGTTGGCCAATGTGTCGTTTCCCCTGTTGGACTCCCTTGAAGCCTGTAAGGATGCCCCTTTGAAGTTCCTTATGTCGCAGCTGGTGCTTGAGGAGGATCGTCGCCCATGGACTACGGAGTTTACTTTTAAACCTCCAGTTGCAGAAGAGCGTGTTCTTCCGGAATCTGTGGTCAGGCTGATCACCCGCCGCGCGCCCTAGAGCCCTTGAAGCTTATAAAGAGCAGAAGAACAGGAAGTATGGGAAGGAGTTTGATTATAGCGATAAGGGTCTTGCCGATGTTCTTCATGTTCCTACCAAGTCTGGACCTTCATCTAGTTCTGATCTTAAGGTTGCTGAGGCTCCGACTGTTGAGCCTTTGAATGTTGTTACACCGTCTGGACCAGTGGCTTATTCGACCGGAGATGGTGGTATCAAACATGATGACATGTTTGATACCTCTGTTCTCGAGTCCCAAAATCCTGATAGTTAGTTTTCTGCGGCTGTTGTTTGGGGGATATTTTGACTATATCTACCCGGCCGCGACTTTGTGAAGCTTTTAACCTTTAGACTTTGGAAATGTAATCCGGATGAATGCATCCGCGTATTTTGTAATCGATGATTGGAACTTAACCATTTTTTATGTGTATTAACACTTGGTTGTTTTTGGCGGAGCTCATGTGGCCGGACTTAATTTACTATCTCTGTGTGTCCATACTTAGGATTTCCGGGGATAGCTTGGCAGGTCAATGGGTTTGCAATACCACTTATATGCCTTTGATAATTGGGAGGTGCAATGTCCTCATGCCGGGCTTGCAATGCCTCTTACGCATTTGTAGAACAGCGGAGTTGTTCTCCGGCTTACGTATGCATATGACAAATAATACTAAAAAACGACAAGTAAATTTTTAGAAAATTTGTGGAGTTGATCGGACTCCGCATATCATTAATTAGGAAACTATATACATAAAAGATGACTAGTGCTAAAAATGAATTCCCGCTGCCGGATTGAACCGCGGTCAGCCACAAAAGATGGGAATACTTACATTTAATCATAAGTAACATTTTTTGAGATTCCGGATATTCCATGTCCGGGGTAGATTTTGGCCATCTTGGTTCCGGAGCTTGTATGCTCCTTTTCCCAATGCTTCCACAATTTCATATGGGCCTTCCCATTTGGGGCCAGCTTCCCGGTGTTCTCTACCAAGCTAGCATCGTTGTTGCGGTAGACAAAGTCACCCGGTTTAAAGCTTGTTCCGCGGACTTTGGCATTATAGTATTTTTCCATTCTGGACTTGCTTCGCGCCTCTTCAATAGCCGCGACCTCTCTCCTTTCTTCCACGAGATCTAGGTTCAGCTGTAAGGCTTCATCATTTGCTATTGGGTCGAATAGAGCACACCTGAGAGATGGCATTCCTATCTCCACGGGGATCACCCCTCTAGCCAATCCCGGCTTCCTTGGTCTATCCTTCCTTTGATCCATTCTCCCAGGCTTCTGTTTGCTCTTTCGACTAGCCCGTTCGCCTACGGATGTTTTACTGATGCAAACCGCTGTTTGATGTTAAGCTTTTCACACCAATCTTTGAAGGGGTTGTCTCTGAACTGCTTGGCGTTGTCCGCCACAATTTTCCCCGGCAGGCCGAACCTGCACACAATATTATCCCATACGAACTTCTTGACTTGATTACCGGTGATGGTCGCGAGAGCCTTGGCTTCGATCCACTTTGTGAAGTAATCTATTGCTACAAGCAAAAACTTGATTCTTCCCGGAGCTTCTGGAAAGGGACCGCAGATGTCTATGCCCCATTTATAAAATGGCCAGGGGGAAGTGATAGGAGTTAAGTTATGTTGCGAATTCCTGGGAACCGGTCAGTGAACTTGGCAATCTTGGCACTTGTTGATCACTTCTCTCGCGTCCCTATACATGGTCGGCTAATAATATCCGGATCTGATTAGCTTTGCCACAATAGCCCGGGGCCTGGAGTGCATGCTACACGAACCCTCGTGAATTTCCCTAATCACGTAGTTTGCCTGTGTTGGTCCGACACATCGTAACCACGGCTCCAGAAATGATTTGCGGAACAAGACTCCGTTGATGATGGAGTATTGTCTCGCTTTGATCTTTAGCTTTCTTGCTTTTTTCTGATCCGCAGGAAGCACTCCATCTTTCAAATATTCGAGGAGCGGGGTCATCCAAGTGTCCACTTCTTCTTCTACTGCGGCCATCACTTCCTTTTCCTCTATTGACTTATCTTTCAAGACTTCTACCAAAACTTGCTTTGTTAGGTGGGCGAAGTTGGTAGAGGCTATTTTGCTTAGTGCGTCCGCCTGCTTATTCTGACTCCGCGGAATTTGTTTTATGGAGAATGTGCGGAAGTTTTCGATCAAGGTCTTGCCTTATGCGAGATACCGTGCCATGCTCTCTTCCTTGGCTTTATATGCACCGTTGATCTGATACGCGACCAACCTAGAATCCACATTTGCATATAGGTCTTTCACCCCCATCTGTACCGCTATCCTTAAACCCGCCAATAATGCTTCGTATTCTGCTTCATTATTAGATGCATCAAATTCAAATCTTAAAGCGTAAGTGAATTCTGTACCTTCAAGGTTTGTAAGGATTAGGCCTGCTCCGGATCCTTCTTGACAAGAGGATCCATCGGTATATAAGTTCCATGGCTCAACATACATCAAATCTTCCGCGGTTACTTCCGTTGTCGGGGTTTCTTCTTCTGGAATTTCCGCAATGAAATCAGCTAGTACTTGTCCCCTTATGGCTATCCGGGGTCTAAAACTGATGTCATGTCCGCCTAGTTCTATAGCCCACTTAGCCATTCGGCCAGTATTTTCTGTCTTCGCCAGCATCTGTTTGATTGGTTGGTCTGTGATGACCACTATTAGGTGTACTTGGAAGTACCTCTTGAGTCTTCTGGCCGCGTGAACCAGTGATAGAACCAATTTCTCCATTGGGCTATAGTTTATTTCCGGACTTTGCAATGTACGGCTGATGAAGTAGATGGGCACCTGGCGCGGTCCTCTTTCTGTTAAAAGGACTGCGCTGATGGCCTCTTTAGCCGCGGACAAGTACATGATCAGTTCTTCTCTTGGTTGGGGAACCGTGAGGGTGGGAAGATTGGCGATGTGTTGCTTCATCTCTTTGAATGCTTGTTCCGCCTCCGGTACCCAGTGAAAGTCACTTTTTTTTATACATTTCTTCAGTGTTTTGAAGAATGGTAAGGACTTTTCAGCGGACTTCGATAGGAAACGGTTTAGACTAGCCAATTTTCCGTTTAAGCTTTGCACTTCTTTAAGAGTCCGCGGTGAGGGTAGCTGGGCAACGACCTCGGATTTCTCCGGGCAAGCCCTGATTCCCTTCTTGCTGATCACGTGCCCCAAGAATACTCCTTCTTCTGCTCCGAAGGTACACTTTTTTGGGTTTAACTTCATGTTTATCTTCCGGAGAGTCACGAAGGTTTCTTCCACGTCCCTTAACATTTCCGCTTCCGAATGGCTCTTAATTACCAGATCATCAACATATACTTCGAGGTTCCTTCCAATCTGTTTTTCGAATGCCCTGTCTACTAGACGCTGATATGTGGCTCCTGCGTTTTTCAATCCAAAGGGCATTTTTTTGTAGCAAAAAATCCCTTGGTTTGTGTGGAACGCGGTTTTTTCCTCATCTTCTGCGGCAATCTATATCTGGTGGTATCCTTTGTACGCGTCCAAGAAACATTTGAATGTGTATCCGCAGAGAGATTCGAATTTCCAGTCGATCTCCGGAAGGGGGTAGCAATCCTTCGGGCATGCTTTGTTCAGATCCTTGAAATCTACACACATTCTCCAGCTTCCGTCACTCTTCTTGACTAGAACCGGGTTTGACAGCCAGTCATGATGGTGGACCTCCTGCATTATACCGGCTTCTACTAACTTTGCAACATCCACGTTAATTGCTTTGTTTCGTTCCGGGGCCTGCCCACGTTTCTTTTGCCTTACCGAGGCATACCCTTCCCGGATGTTGAGTTTGTGTTCTGCCACGCTCCGCGGTACTCCGGTCATGTCCGATGGCTACCAGGCAAAGATATCCAGATCGCTCTTTAATAATTCACACAGATCCTGCTTCCTCGGATCTGTCAAGCTTCCTCCGATGGTGACTGTCTGGTCAGGAAATTCTTGGTGTATCGCTACTTGAATCCCATCTTTTGCCGGGGTTTCCTCAGGATCTTGCTGGGGTTGGGGTTCCGCGACCATTTGGCACTCTACCGGAATGATTTTGTCACTATATAATGTGACTACTCCACCCTGGGTGGGGAATTTAATCATTCTGTGGGCCGTGGAAGGGATCATTTTAAGCTGTCTTATCCCTGGTCGGCCGATTATACCATTGTATTGAGAGGGTCACCTAACAACCATGAAATTCATCCAAGCACTAGCTAAGTTCTCTTCATCACTTAAGGTAACTTCTAACAGAATCTGCCCCAAGGGCCATGATAGTTCGCCACTGAAACCGAGAAGAGGGGCAGTAGCGGGGATCATTCTTTTCTTGATTTCCGGACTCAGTCGGTTGAAGCAATGTTCATAAAGGACTTCGGAGGCGCTTCCGTTGTCTACGTACATCCGGTGCACGTGGTGTCCGCCCACTCCAACCTTTATTACCAATGGATGGTCTTCCCAGTCGTCCTCCTTTATTGGAGGGAAGGATATTTTCAAATTAGGCTCGGTACCAGAGGATACCTTCTGTTTCACAGTTCGTTGCCAGGTCCGTATCATGAATATGGCTGGGGCTTTGTCCTTGGCCGCGGCTTCCTTCTTGCCACCTTTAGCGGTTTCGCCCTTCTGGCTTCCGTTCTTGATCTCTTTTACCAAGTGCGCCAACTGGCCAGATCTGACCGCGTCCTCAATCTGCCTTTTCAATTGGAAACATTCATCCGTATGATGTCCCTTTTCTCTGTGGAATTCACAATACTTGTCTTTGTTTCTTGATTCCACCGGGCTTGTCATAGGTGGCGGAGCTGTGAATTTTACCGCATCCATTACAAGAATCTCCTTTGGCATTTGAATTCTGTTTTCTTTTCAAAACTCTGGTTGTGGGATGCCCGGGATCCCCCTTCGTGAGATTTCCACGAAGAGCGGTCTTGCTTTTTCCTTGACACATTTGCCGCGGCCGTTTCACCAAGGATGAAGGCCGTAGTAACCTTCCACATTTCGTCGACCGTCTTGGGGATTTTATCATTGAGCCTCCTGATTAGCTCTGGATTGTTGATCCCGTGTATGAATCCTGAAACCTTCATACATTCAGGGGCGCCCTTCACGTGCATACTTTCCGCTTTGAAGCAGTCGACAAATGCTGTCGTGGTTTCTCCTTCTTTCTGCTTGATAAGGTGGAGTTCCACCGGATCTTTGGTGTATTTCTTCTGCTGGAGGAAGTAGGACAAGAAACTTTTGCGGAGATCTCCGAAGCTATCTATGCTTTCCGCCGGCAATTCGTCGAACCACATTCGAGCGTGGCCCATTAGGGTGGAGTTAAACATGTGGCACCAAGTGGGCATAGCCCATCGCTCGACTTTGGCTGCGGTACAAAAAAATTTCAGGTGGTCTTCCGGATCTCCAGTCCCGTCATAGGTTTTGACATTGGAGGGCATTCGGGTCCTCTTTGGGAACTCGAAGTTTCTGACTCTTTGCGTGAAAGGGTCCTTGTCATCGATGTCATACGGGCGATAAAGGTCATCCACGTTCCCTTTGTTTTTCCCAGAACCGGCTTCCCAATATCCTCCATCGTAGTCTCCGTTTCCCTCCGGTGTCCGGTCCCTTCGCCTTCTGGAACCGGAGCAAGCGGATCCAGACCCGCCGCCTTTCTCCCTTGAGCGGGGAGTGCGACTGTAGGTCGGACTTGGGCTTCTTCTTGGGCTATCTGGACTTCCTTCCACAAGAGGTCGTCCGTCTTGTCTATAACGCCTAGCTTCGCCTCTACTGTCCCTTCGAGCGCGGCTTTTGGTTTTAAGCCATGAAAATACGTCCGGCTTTCTCTCCCTCAAACGTGACTTAACACCTTCTCTTTTTTAGCCTAAACGAATGAAAACGGCCGACCGGGGGTGTTTGGCCCTTTCCTCGTTATTTTCGGGTTCTTTACTAAGTCTGGAGAAAACACTCCGGGAGTAGGAGCTTTCGGACGGTTCAGGCCTCGCACCGGGGCTTGTCTTCCGCTTTCTCCTGTCTCTTGATTCAACATATCGGGATGGCTCCCTGGAATCTGAATTCTCCTGTGACTCGTCATCGAAGTTGAGACGGGTTTTTAATTGTCCCATCTTCTCCACATGGACTTTTTCACTCATTAAGGGCAATAGTTGGTGATAGTGCTTGTCGCAGAACGCCCTTATCGCCTCATCCGGAAGAGAGTCTGAATGGTGCTCTCCTTCTTTCCCTTTCCCTTTCTCATGAGTGTTCCGTACTGTGGAAGGCTCTTGGGACGGGGAGGGGTTTTTTGTTTGATTGCTCATGGTAAAGTTTTTTTTTCATAAACGCAGTTGTGTAACTGGACCCACGGATGGCGCCAACTTGTTAGTACAAATCTTGGGCACACCTCCAGACCTAGGTTAAACTAGCTCTTGGCGGGTATAGATCTTGCGCTAAGTACTTCGTGAGCTGCTAAGAAAAGAAACACTGTTAGTCTTACCGCGGAAGGGGGGTTCCGCGGTTGGCCTCCGGCGTGAGAGTAAGTATATTGTTTAAGAGATAAGGCGTAGGTGCGGAGTAGGTGAAAGTAAATGCTGTTAGTTGTGGGTAATAAATGAGATGGGGGTATTTATACTACCCATATACTTACTGTAGCTGCCTCAGGAATCGGCGGGCTGACATACACCTTACCGAGTAGGTAAGCGTCAGAGCAGAGTCAACTTGCACCTTACCTTAGTAGGTAGGTGTCAGATCAAGTGGGAGACACAATCCCACAAGATCTGGCTTTCGGTGGGCTGACCGCGGCTGAATAAGTGTTCCGTCCCGGTCTGGAAAGACCGGGGCATGTTCTTGTTCTGGCTTGGCAAGACTGGAGTCTGTAATGTGTATTGACTCTGCCGCGGTTCAAGTTATAGGCATTCCCCGGCCCAGTATGCTGGGTCCGGAGGATACTATACACGATCAGTATGTAATAGCAACTCGGCATTTATAAACTGTTATTTGTTATGAACTTACTCACTTGTATAAACTTTCTCAACTCCACAAATAAACCTCACATTTCACGGATACAAAATGTGGATGAGACCCACATACTATAAAAACGAGACTGAAAGAACTACTAATGTAGCATCGTTTAATAAATGACACTTACTTTACTGACTATCTTTGTTTTCTTTTAATTATCATTACGTGGGTTATAGATATGAGTATGTTTGCCAAAATTTATTATCTTTTCCTTTTTACACAAAAACTTTAATAAAATTTTCATGTTGTTCACATAAAATCCTAAAACATCATCTGTAAAATAAACATATCAGTTAGTTAAACCACTCGATGTTGAAGTAATTTATTGCAATCACTTCGGACAAATAAAGGGGACCTTTCGGTTGAACTAGCTGACGGTTCTTCCGAGAGGCTTATGTGTCGATCCCTCCGGCTACTAAGGATCCTTCGGGTATCTGCACACAACAACACGCGTTAGGCTCGCCCCGGGTGTTATCCCAGGACCCACCTCCGGCGTGAAAGTAAGTATTGGATATTCCGAGGGGTTATGAACAGTAGTATGGAGTAAATGCTAATAATTTAGTTAGTTGAGAGTAGTAAATGAGCTGGGTATTTATAGTGCCCAGCCTCGATACCTGAACCGGCGGCGCCGGGTTTTCAGGAGACATGTCGCTGACATAATACCGTAAATCTCGGGGCGGCGGCGGCGGCGTCTGCAGCTGCCATCTGTCCAAAAGGTGGTGCCACCTGTCCTATGACTTACAGTTGTATTGGCCGGATGAGTTGAGTGCCCTTCGGTATTTCCGGATGGCTCCCTGTCGTCCGGACAGCCGGTCAAGATAGGCCGTCCGGACACATACGTCAACATGTCCCCCCAGTATTGCATTATCGGTTGAAGACCGATGATGTAATACTTTAAAGAATATATTTGTCCCTTCTGGCATACGTCGCTCGGATGCATATACCTGCAATACTTAAATAATACCTTTGTGCCTTTCGAACACATACACCACCGATGATGTAATACTTTAAAGAATATCTTTGTCCCTTCCGGCATACTTCGCTCGGACGCATATACCTGCAATACTTAAATAACACCTTTGTGCCTTTCGGACATATACACCAACATGTCCCCCCCCCCCAGTATCACAGTATCGGTTTTACCGATGTTGTGATACTTTGAAAATTCTGACATTACCCATGACATGATGACTTTGATGTACAGAAATTATCATTGCAACACTTTCTAAATCCTTTGCGATTTACAACATACGCCTTGCTACTTATATTGACTTAATGGCCATCGTCCAGACACGTACGCCCATTCTTACCATTCCTGAGGGGTCTAGGTTGTCAACAATCATTATTGTTTTTTTAAAGAATAACTGTCATGTTTGCCTGGTGAGTCAATGTACTTTTTTTTTTACCCGGAGGGTTTCATCTTGCATTGTCGGCTGTGCCGATGGTGTGATACTTTAAACGATTTATGGATTCATGTTTGACATTTTCCAGTCGACCCGGACCGTTAGGTTTGAGCATGTCTTGCGTCATTTTAAACTGACCGAGAGTCATTTTATATATATTTTATTATTATTGAAAAAGAATCGCAATCGCAGAGTGCTGACACGTGTGCATGTGTCTAACGCGTGAGTGGAGGTGTTGCCACGTCAGCGCCTGACTGGGCGTGATATTTCACGTCTTCCTTTTTACCTATAAATAGCCTCATTTGTGTCACTCATTATTACCGTAATTTAATACATTACTTCGAGACGCCTTGTGGTACTATTTTCCAAACAGTAATCGTGAGTCAATCCAAGCGGCTTTCATATTAGTCCTTCGTCTGCAAAGGTACGTTCTGAACCACCCATATCTTGTATTTACTTTGCTGTTCGGCTATATCCCGCTTTCCCTCGGTTAAACCATGTCGGATTCTCTTGCTTCGACTCATGATGAGGATAGTCAAGGGGTTGAGGTATTTCTTCCAAAGTTTGACATTCAAAAGTACACCTCTCGGTTGGACGAAGAGGTGTGCACAAGATAACTATGGACTACGGTATACCGACAGACCTGCATCCGCGGCTACCCCCGAAAGGTATGACAATGGACGAACTACCAGACGATGCTATCGGCTTGTACTTGGAATATTTCATTGAGGGTGGCCTTAGTGTACCTTTCTCTACCTTCCTGCTGGGTGTTATTAAATATTATAAAGTTCATATTTCTCAATTGGTTCCGCTGGGAATGCATCGTGCGACCTTGTTCGAAGTGTACTGCCGAAGCTTACATATCAATCCTACTACTCCTCTGTTCGGGCCTTCTACAAACTTAGTAAGCAGGGCCATTGGTTTTCTTTTGAAAAAAGGGTCGGTCGGGAGAAGAGGGTATGCTTCCGGGAAATTTTGACTGGTTTGAAGGGTTGGAAACGCGACTTCTTTCTGATAGATAGACGAGCCATACCGTTGCCATGCCTTGGAGGCATCATGATTCGGATATATCGGATCCGTATCCGAGGGGAGAGTTCGATGTTGCGGATGCTGACCGACTGGCTCAGGATGTGATAGATCTCATCCGGGTTCCTCGGGGTTTTCTCTATGCCGTTGGGCTTACATCTCATTGGGAACATCCCGGATATCGGGCCGCCATAAGGGATGCCGAGGGGAAGGGTATAGCCTTGCAGCCTTTGTTTCGTATTTCCCTGACAGGTATACTTTATGTGCTTACTTCTTAACTATTTAACGTTCTTATTTTTTGCAGCTATCACAATGTCTCAGTATTTGAAGAAGCCAAAAGTCCGAAAGGATGCGTCTGTGATGCAAGGGGATAAATATCCGGAGGGTCAGTCTCACGAGATGCATGTGACTCCCCCTGCCACTTCTAATGCCGACATTCCGAAGAAGACGGCCTAGTTGACAGGGGTCGAAGTACCTGATGATAAGGTATTGGAGGCCAAGAGGAAGAAACAGGAGCAAAACGATGCTCGGCAAACGTCCCAGTCCCAGCAGCATGGGACTAGATTCCGCCTTCAGCGCAGTGTGGAAGGAGGTGGTGAGTTCCGGCCGATCAAGCGAAGTAGGCCGAACGAAGATGCTGATGTGGTGGAGCTAGATGCTTCGGCCGCAAGAAAACAGCCGAAAGGCCAAGGTTCTTCGGCCTGAAGAAAACAGCCGGAGGGCCAAGGAGGTATTGGCGTGGGCTTCACGTCCGAGGCCGCTTGTGTGGTAAGCTTTTCGAAAATGTCACTCCCTGCATTTTGCCCTTGCATTCATTTTTGATAATAATCGTTGCTCGTTTTTACCTTCTCTTTTGTCTCTTTCCTTTTTACATAGGGGGTTCGTCCGGCGCTGGCTCTGGCCATGGGAAGGAGAAAGTAACTGATGAGGATGACCCCGCTGCTTTGCACGTTCCGGGGTGGAAAGTTCGCAAGGATGATCGTTTGGATGGTTGGGAAGTTTGTCGGGATTTGATGTTGAATCTGCCGACTCCGAAGGAAGAGTCGTTCCTGGAGAACTTGGATGATGCTGAAGTGCCCAAAGGGCCTGGAAGCTACTGGGTATGGGAGTCGTAGCTCAATCGGACCTGTTACTCCGGTTCGAAAATCTTCTTCATGAGCATCATGAGCTGTATCGTGCCCATCAACAGTGCGAAAACCTCGGAAAGAACGGGGTAGAGCTAAAACAACTGAGGACCGAGCATTCCACCTGTATGGTGAAAGAATCGGAGTTGATGGGTTAGGTTAAGGAGTTGGAGAAGTTGGTTGAGGACGAGAGGCTGGTCGCGGCGGAACGGATCAGTGCCTTGGAGGCTGATTTGGAAAAAGCCAAGGCCAAGCTGGGCGAAGAGGTAAAGGACAATCTGGCCCTCCACCAGGTGAAGAAGGATCTTATCGCCCGAATGGGCCGGACGGAGGCAGATCGGTTTAGGGTTGTAAAGGATGTCATCCCGGAGGTGGTTCGCCGTCTCTTGAATAGTCATGAATATAAGGAGCATTTGGCGGGCCGTTTCGGTTTGTCTTCGCAATCCGGTTTTTTGGAGGGTGTGGTTGTAAGTCGTAAGCCGGAGGAGGTGGCTAAAATTGTGGCCGAGACAGATGACCTGGATGTGGAGGCTGGCAAGAAGTTCGACCCGTTGTAAGACGGACTATTCACCGCCGAGTATCCCTACATCAAGAAGATTGGCAGCTCCTACCTTAAATCTCTTGATGAAATCCTGAAGATCTTTCCTGATGATGAGTGTCTAAATACTCATCATTTTATACCCAGAATAGACACAAAAATGACCTAAAACACTGAATTATACTGCAGATATCCTTGGTTTGTGTTTTATGTGTCTCAGGTACTGAAGGATTGAAAACGGAACAAAAACGAGCATTTTTGGATCGACTCGACAATAATTGTGCATTTGATCAAGTGAAGACGAAAGTCAAAGACAGAGTCAAAGTCAACCCCCAAAATACCAAAATGACACAAGTGGTCCCTGGAAATAATTTTCTGAATTGGCATGATTAGTCCTTGGATTTTCAGCATTGTACAACTTTGGTCCCTAAAACTAAACCTATAACCAAATCCTTATCCTAAATAATTAACCCATCCCATTTAACCAAATCAAACCCTTAACCCATTTCTATCCTTAAATAAACCCAGCCACAAACTAAAACTAAACCCAGCCCATCAAATTAAACAACCAAGCCCACACCCTTTTTATATTAACCCAAATCCAATACCAGGTTTGACTTTAGTCAAACCTTTCTTCTATACCATCAACCCGCCAAAACCATACCAGAAACCACCCTTCTCCACCGCCTTATCCTGACACATCCACCCCCTCCTCCTATCTCACTTCACCTAACATGCCAAGAAGCATTAAATGCTTCTTCCTCAGCACACTCAATCAGAGATAGTGGATTTTGCCACTATCTCAATTTTGGCGCCAAAATCAGTTTTGATGGCTGAGATTGATTCAAGACCATCCAAGGGTGCAGAAATGACCAGAGAAGAAGATAGGACTTATCCCATTTTAGTTTTGTATATATAGTACCCTTTGTAAGCCTTAAGAGGCAAGTAGTTTTTAATTTTTAATCGTATTGTAATTTTAATTAATTAAGCTTATCAATTTTAAATTCCAGTTATCTTTAAAAGTTATTTTAAGTCTATTTATCATAAATCCTTGCATTAATTCCATTAGTTAATGAAAGTTTCATATTCTCAAATTTCATGATGTACTGTTAATCGAATTAAGTTAAGTACTTATTGAAATAAGCTTCTTAGCTGTTTCTATAAGCTTACTATAGCTTTTGATAAGCTTATTCTAGTTTAGCTAAGTCTCATTCAAGAAATTCAAGAGAAGTCAAAGAAAGTCAACTGAAGGACCAAATAAGCAGTTCTGGTGAGATAAGCCATCAAGAAAAGCTGAATTGGGTTTTCTAGCTTGTCATTGACAAGCTAGTTATGTTCTGATCATTTAGTTCCATGTTCTATAGGCCATTTCAGTTGTAAGCTTTTTCATGTTTTTCATTATTTTTCCATATTACTGTACAATAGCTTATTAATAGCTTATTTTCATAATTTACTGCTTATTATTAGTTTTTAACTATATTTCATCAATTTCATAAATATTAAATAGTCATTTCTTTATTTTGCTTAAAAAACTTATAAAAAGCCAAAAATAGCCAAATAGAGTATAGCTTATTGTATTGCTTATTTCTGTTTTAAAAGTTGTTAATTATAGTTAAAATAAGTTAGACAATCAGTTATAACCAAGAATCATAGTTAAATTTTCCTTTTCCATTTGAAAATCCACATCAGTCCCCCTATAAGGGTTGTTTGGCATAAAAAGGGCAAATAGGTCATTTGGGTTAACCACTGTTTATTTGCAAGTTGATCAATTTCAATCTTGTTTAAAATAGTGTGAATAAGCTGTTTCCAAGTTATTTTAAGTTAATTTGATGAATATCATGGTTTTGAATGGATTGTGCAAATTTTAGGGGCTCAACTGTCCAAATAAGCCAATATAAGCCACAAGCCCTTTTTGGCCTTTTTATTTTCATTTCTGAGTTCCATTTGGTCAATAAAATAATAGTTTGAAAGCCTAGATAGAATTCTTTTGGTGTGTGCACCTCTGCACAGGTCTGCACAAAACAGACATCAGACCACCATAGTGCAGGTCTGCACTAAATTTCTAGACCCATATTAAGTGCTTAATTGTGTTAGTTTAAGCTTGAATTTTGGATTTTCCAGTAGTTTGCTAGTCTATCTTTGCTTATTTCATTTCCCAGACCCTAACTTAGCTTAATTGAGCTTTAAAACAAGCTCAAAAGTGGCTTGTTCAGCCAAGCATATACTGCTTCATCAGTACACACTTGGCCAAACTAGTCACCTTCTCAGCTTCTTTTTAAGCCACAAATAAGCTTCCATTGGTCTGAGTTTTGGTTTTATAAAATCCTCAGTAGGTGAATTTTAAGAATAATCAGCTTTTGTGGTAATTAGTAATCATTTAAGTGCTTAAATCTAAGCTTGAATTTGCCTAGAAATCCAAAAAGTTGCCCTGTGCAATCAGCAACCCTTGTGCTTATTTTGGTGTGATCAGTGCTTATTTCTAAGTCATTTTGCTTATTCAGTGTTTATTCTAGCTTATTATTGGTTGTTTAGTTTGTTTCAACTTTGCTTTAGCTTAATTACATAGCTTATCTGTGTTTTGGCCAATCCTTGGGCTTTTTCATTTTTAGCCTACTGATAAGCAAACATAGCTGATTTCTGAGCTTATTATAAGTTTTCATAAAAAGTTCCAGTTGTAAAAATTGCTTATCTCAGTGTGCTTGTTGTGTTTTAATCATAAAAATCAAAAAAATAAAATAAAAGCAAAAAGGTCAGGAGTGGGACTCGAACCCTGGTCTCTCAGATAAACACACACACACTCAACCATCTGCCCTAGGGTCTTTATCAGTAATAGCCTTGCACCCTTTTTTATTTAACCTTGTTTTTTTTAATTAAGCTTATTTTTCATTTTGCTTATTATCAGCTTATTAGAATAAGCTGATACCTTGTTCATATTTTTCCTAGGTCTGTCATATCATTAAGTAATATTAGAAAAAGTTTCAGAATTTTTAGAATAGTTTTAGTATTTTTAATTAATTTTTCTTTTAAATTTAGTTTTTAATTCATAATAAAAAATATAAAAATCAGAAAAATGTAAATCTTTTTTCTAAAATTTTCTTTTATTATTTAGGATTTAAGAAAAATAATTTTGCTCTTGTAAGATTAGATTTCCATATATCTTAGTTTTTAGCCCGTTTTAATAATTCCCGTAACGCGTTTTTAATATAATTTGTTAACCTTAATTTTCCTGTGAGAATTTATTTCTCATTTGTTAACTAGAATTAAAAAAGCAAAAATTCCTTATCCCACTCATCAGTCACTCTAATCCAAACCTTAAACGATTGCCCATTCACACCTCGTTGGGACACGACCCGGGTAATCACTTACCTGGTATCACACATATCACAAACGTGAGTTTTTGCAAGTTAGTATTTGACTTAACCGAATGGCAACCGTAATAAATGTCGATTTTTGAAGTCAAACTTTTGAAAATGAGCACAGTCACCTAAACTTGATAAATGTGGGAGTGAAAAGTTAAGTTTCGGCTTACATAGATTATTGATATAAGTAGTGTTAGCATTTTACAAAAGCATTTGCACATTGAGTTTAAGCTTAGTTGGGAGTATCAAAAAGAGGATGACGATTACAATTCCCTGGAGACACCCAGTTTGTGTGAATCCTGTTCCATGATACCATTTTGGGAAATCAAGCGTGTTATATATTTTGTTCTAAGTTTAAATTTCTGGCATTTTGTAAAAAATCAAAAACGGGGTATACTTGGTATTCTTTTGATCCTTTCATTACTTCATATGATCGGATTGCTAGGGACTAGTAATAGCTTAGTGTGGGGGATTGATGAGTGTCTAAATACTCATCATTTTATACCCAGAATAGACACAAAAATGACCTAAAACACTGAATTATACTGCAGATTTCCTTGGTTTGTGTTTTATGTGTCTCAGGTACTGAAGGATTGAAAACGGAACAAATACGAGCATTTTTTGATCGACTCGACAATAATTGTGCATTTGATCAAGTGAAGACGAAACTCAGAGACAGATTCAAAGTCAACCCCCAAAATACCAAAATGACACAAGTGGTCCCTGGAAATAATTTTCTGAATTGGAATGATTAGTCCTTGGATTTTCAGCATTGTACAACTTTGGTCCCTAAAACTAAACTTATAACCAAATCCTTATCCTAAATAATTAACCCATCCCATTTAACCAAATCAAACCCTTAACCCATTTCTATCCATAAATAAACCCAGCCACAAACTAAAACTAAACCCAGCCCATCAAATTAAACAACCAAGCCCACACCCTTTTTATATTAACCCAAATCCAATACTTGGTTTGACTTTAGTCAAACCTTTCTTCTATACCATCAACCCGCCAAAACCATACCAGAAACCACCCTTCTCCACCGCCTTATCCTGACACATCCACCCCCTCCTCCTATCTCACTTCACCTAACATGCCAAGAAGCATTAAATGCATCTTCCTCAGCACACTCAATCAGAGATAGTGAATTTTTCCACTATCTCAATTTTGGCGCCAAAATCAGTTTTGATGGCTGAGATTGATTCAAGACCATCCAAGGGTGCAGAAATGACCAGAGAAGAAGATAGGACTTATCCCATTTTAGTTTTGTATATATAGTACCCTTTGTAAGCCTTAAGAGGCAAGTAGTTTTTAATTTTTAATCGTATTGTAATTTTAATTAATTAAGCTTATCAATTTTAAATTCCATTTATCTTTACAAGTTATTTTAAGTCTATTTATCATAAATCCTTGCTTTAGTTCCATTAGTTAATGAAAGTTTCATATTCTCAAATTTCATGATGTACTGTTAATCGAATTAAGTTAAGTACTTATTGAAATAAGCTTATTAGCTGTTTCTATAAGCTTACATAAGCTTACTATAGCTTTTGATAAGCTTATTCTAGTTTAGCTCAGTCTCATTCAAGAAATTCAAGAGAAGTCAAAGAAAGTCAACTGAAGGACCAAATAAGCAGTTCTGGTGAGATAAGCCATCAAGAAAAGCTGAATTGGGGTTTCTATCTTGTCATTGACAAGCTAGTTATGTTCTGATCATTTAGTTCCATGTTCTATAGGCCATTTCAGTTGTAAGCTTTTTCATGTTTTTCATTATTTTTCCATATTACTGTACAATAGCTTATTAATAGCTTATTTTCATAATTTACTGCTTATTATTAGTTTTTAACTATATTTCATCAGTTTCATAAATATTAAATAGTCATTTCTTTATTTTGCTTAAAAAACTTATAAAAAGCCAAAAATAGCCAATTAGAGTATAGCTTATTGTATTGCTTATTTCTGTTTTAAAAGTTGTTAATTATAGTTAAAATAAGTTAGACAATCAGTTATAACCAAGAATCATAGTTAAATTTGCCTTTTCCATTTGAAATCCACATCAGTCCCCCTATAAGGGCTGTTTGGCATAAAAAGGGCAAATAGGTCATTTGGGTTAACCACTGTTTATTTGCAAGTTGATCAATTTCAATCTTGTTTAAAATAGTGTGAATAAGCTGTTTCCAAGTTATTTTAAGTTAATTTGATGAATATCATGGTTTTGAATGGATTGTGCAAATTTTAGGGGCTCAACTGTCCAAATAAGCCAATATAAGCCACAAGCCCTTTTTGGCCTTTTTCTTTTCATTTCTGAGTTCCATTTGGTCAATAAAATAATAGTTTGAAAGCCTAGATAGAATTCCTTTGGTGTGTGCACCTCTGCACAGGTCTGCACAAAACAGACATCAGACCACCGTAGTGCAGGTCTGCACTAAATTTCTAGACCCATATTAAGTGCTTAATTGTGTTAGTTTAAGCTTGAATTTTGGATTTTCCAGTAGTTTGCTAGTCTATCTTTGCTTATTTCATTTCCCAGACCCTAACTTAGCTTAATTGAGCTTTAAAACAAGCTCAAAAGTGGCTTGTTCAGCCAAGCATATACTGCTTCATCAGTACACACTTGGCCAAACTAGTCACCTTCTCAGCTTCTTTTTAAGCCACAAATAAGCTTCCATTGGTCTGAGTTTTGGTTTTATATAATCCTCAGTAGGTGAATTTCAAGAATAATCAGCTTTTGTGGTAATTAGTAATCATTTAAGTGCTTAAATCTAAGCTTGAATTTGCCTAGAAATCCAAAAAGTTGCCCTGTGCAATCAGCAACCCTTGTGCTTATTTTGGTGTGATCAGTGCTTATTTCTAAGTCATTTTGCTTATTCAGTGTTTATTCTAGCTTATTATTGGTTGTTTAGTTTGTTTCAACTTTGCTTTAGCTTAATTACATAGCTTATCTGTGTTTTGGCCAATCCTTGGGCTTTTTCATTTTTAGCCTACTGATCAGCAAACATAGCTGTTTTCTGAGCTTATTATAAGTTTTCATAAAAAGTTCCAGTTGTAAAAATTGCTTATCTCAGTGTGCTTGTTGTGTTTTAATCATAAAAATCAAAAAAATAAAATAAAAGCAAAAAGGTCAGGAGTGGGACTCGAACCCTGGTCTCTCAGATAAACACACACACACTCAACCATCTGCCCTAGGGTCTTTATCAGTAATAGCCTTGCACCCTTTTTTATTTAACCTTGTTTTTTTTAATTAAGCTTATTTTTCATTTTGCTTATTATCAGCTTATTAGAATAAGCTGATACCTTGTTCATATTTTTCCTAGGTCTGTCATATCATTAAGTAATATTAGAAAAAGTTTCAGAATTTTTAGAATAGTTTTAGTATTTTTAATTAATTTTTCTTTTAAATTTAGTTTTTAATTCATAATAAAAAATATAAAAATCAGAAAAATGTAAATCTTTTTTCTAAAATTTTCTTTTATTATTTAGGATTTAAGAAAAATAATTTTGCTCTTGTAAGATTAGATTTCCATATATCTTAGTTTTTAGCCCGTTTTAATAATTCCCGTAACGCGTTTTTAATATAATTTGTTAACCTTAATTTTCCTGTGAGAATTTATTTCTTATTTGTTAATTAGAATTAAAAAAGCAAAAATTCCTTATCCCACTCATCAGTCACTCTAATCCAAACCTTAAACGATTGCCCATTCACACCTCGTTGGGACACGACCCGGGTAATCACTTACCTGGTATCACACATATCACAAACGTGAGTTTTTGCAAGTTAGCCTTTTTCCTAAAGGGTTAATTTGTCTTTATTCACGCGTATCCGTCTCAGAATATTTATATATACGTTTTCAGACGAATCAAATTTTGGCGCCGCTGCCGGGGAGGTTGTGTTGCGACAATATCGTTGAGATTTTTAGCGATTAGTGACTTGAGATCCTTTTTTCAGAAGTTTCCACTTTCATAAACCATATAAAATACAAAAACATTTTCCTTTTCTTTTATATATAATACCATATAAAAATAAAAAACCCCAAAAACATTTTCCATTTTATTGTAAAATAAAAGATAAAAGCAAAATTAATATAATATTTCTCAACTTGGGTATTATCATAATAAGTTCCCAAACCAAAGATTAAAACTTGCCTTTGTGTCGCTTGCGAATTCGGCTCACCTTTGATTGATAAACAAACTATAACGGAGGTTTAAGGAGGGTTTGACATTAAATTGTCGAACCGAAAGAAGCGGGTTTTTAAGGAGCATTTATTGCCCACCTTTGCTTCTCCGCCACTCTGTGCGTTTTTCAGTCAGAGAGCTACCGTACGCTTGTTGATTTAAGGTTTTAAGTTCTTTGTGTTTTGCTTCGATCTTGATTTAATTGAAATATTTTATTTAGTGCATGCGCACTCGTTCTTCTACGTCGACAAGCCCTTTACGTGAACTCGTAGATATTCTGAGAAGACGTAATCGTAGACGTGCTGCCCGAATAGTCGAACCCGAGATCGTGCTGTTCCCATTGATAATATGGCAGACGATCGAACAATGGCGGAGATGCTTCAAGCACCCACCGAGGGTTACGGAGATGCCATCGTTTTACCACCCATCGATTCTGATCATTTTGAATTGAAAACGCATTTGATTCAACTCGTGTCTACAAACCAATTCCACGGGTTTGAACGAGAAGATCCGTATGCACACATCCGTTGGTTCAACAAGTTGACCTCTACAATCAATTACAAGAATATGCCGCAAACAGTTATCAAATTGATGCTATTTCCGTTTTCACTCGAAGGGGCAGCCCGGATTTGGCTGGATAAAGAACCCCCTCGATCCATTGAAACTTGGGAAGATCTAGTACAAAATTTTGTCAATTATTTATTTCCTCCATCAAAGACGACTAATCTGAAAAATGAAATTTCTGGATTTCGTCAAGGTTTCGATGAAAACTTCGGAGAGGCATGGGACCGATTTAAAGATCTCCTAAGAAAATGCCCGCATCATGATTTCACGGAGTTACAACAGATCAATACGTTTTACAATAGGTTGAATGGAAACGATCAAGATTCTCTAAACGCTGCCGCCGGTGGCAATATCTTGAATCGTCGACCTAAAGATGTGATTGAAATTTGTGAAAATAAATCAAAAGTTCCTATTTCTCGAAACAAAGTGAATGTTCCTGCCACTCCTGCTTCTTCATCCGGCAACTCATCAGAGTTAGCCACTCTAACGGACGCAATTCGTTACATGATGAAGGAAATGAAAGAAATTAAGAGTGATATTCATAAACCGGAACAAATCAAAGCCATAAACAAAGTGTGTGAAACTTGTGGTGGCCCGCATGCGTATTACGATTGTCAAGCAACCGATGCTTCTGTTTACCAAGCTCCCGTAGCTGCAGTAAACCACAATCAATACCGACCGCATGCTGAAACTCATTACCGAGCACCAAATGCTATGGTACCACCTGGTTTTCCACCCGTGCCAAATCAAAATAATCAAAATCGCTTTGTTCAAAATCAAGGACAAAATTTCAACAATTCCCAGAATTTCAACCAAAACCGTAACAATTTCAACCAGCAACATCAAGCTCCGAATCAACATGTTTATCAACAACCTCCTCAAGCTCCTTTGACTAATGATTTCATGAAAATTACTGAGTCCAGCATGCGTTCAATGCAGACTCAAATCAATAATATGAAAGTCGAGTTGCGAAAGGAAATTGATACTACTATGTCTCGTCAAACAAATGAGTTGAAGAATATGATGGGCAGTTTCATGAATATGAACATGAACCAGTCTTCTTCATCTTCCGGACGACTTCCGAGCAATACCATTCCTAATCCCAATGCTGAGTTGAAAGCCGTCACCACTCGTAGTGGTAAGACGCATAATGGACCCTCGACTCCTATGCCCCCTCCACCGGGGGAAGTGACTCGAGATGCCGAGGTGACAAAGGACAAAGTGCAAATTACTAGCCCACAAAGTACCGCACACGTCCAACCTCCGGTCGTCCAATCTCCAATTCGGAACCCGATGTTCCGAAGACAAATTCTAAGCCCTCGATTCCTTATCCTTCGAGGCTTAATGATCAGAAGCTCCGTGACAAAACTAATAGTCAAATGATGAAGTTTCTTGAAATCTTTCAAAAGTTACACTTCGATATTAGTTTTGCGGATGCTCTTCTCTACATGCCAAAGTTTGCCTCTACATTCAAGAGTCTCCTTAGCAATAAGGAAAAGTTGCTTGAATTAGCAAAGACTCCATTGAATGAGAATTGTTCGGCGGCGATTCTTAAGAAGTTACCCGAAAAACTAGGAGACCCCGGCAAATTTCTCATCCCTTGTGATTTCCCGGGGATGGTTGAATGCTACGCCTTGGCCGATCTTGGTGCAAGCATCAACCTGATGCCGCTTTCCGTGTGGAAAAAGCTTTCACTCCCGGAACTTACTCCCACAATGATGACTCTTGAATTGGCGGACCGCACTGTTACTACTCCTAAAGGCGTTGATGAAGACGTTTTTTCAAAGTAGGAAAGTTTCATTTCCCCGCGATTTTGTAGTAGTGGATTTTGAATGCGATCCCCGAGTACCTCTCATTCTCGAGAGATCCTTTTTAAGGACCGGCCGTGCTTTGATCGATGTTTATGGCGAAGAAATAACACTTCGGGTTGATGATGAAGAAGTCACGTTTAACGTTAATGCGAATTCTAAATCTCTACCCACCAAATGCAACATTGCTACGGTTAATCAAAAATCTGATTTCGTAATTGCTTCCAAAAGAAATGATTCGATGCTCTCAAGATTTACGGTTAGGAGTCCTTCACAAAAACGTGCTGAGCTAAAAACTAGGGAAATTACCCCTTGTACAAGCAAATGGTTTGAAAGTTGTACTACAGAAGTTAAAAGTGTTTTTGACTACGATGAACTAGAATCGGAGATCACATCGGAAGTGGTGAAAACTGCTAGCTCTAAGAGCACACCACTTGTCCCACCTCCGAAATCGGTTTATCGTGTTGAAATTGTTGATTCTGTGGATGAAACTAAGAATCCCACATCATCTGATCTTACCATTGCTCTTTCTTCCCCCTCTCTCACTCCGTTTGAGGGAGGTGACTACATCTTGGAAGAGATTGAGGCTTGTTTATCTTCTGATTCAATTTATTCTGGAATTGATGATGGTGTATTTGACATGGAGGGAGATATTCTTCTCATTGAGAAGTTGCTTAGTGATGATCCACCTTCTCTCCCTCCGAAGGAAACCAAAATGTCTATAAGTGATTATCTTCTTGAGGAGTTTGCCGATGAACTCGCTCTCATCGATCCAATCCCAGCGGGGGATGAAGATGATGACTTTGATTTCGAATCAGATCTGAGAGAAATTGAATATCTTTTATATCGTGATCCATCACTCGATTCCTACCCTTATAACGAGTATAGTGATTCACAAAGTGATGACGATCTTTTCGACTTTGGAGCTGATAATAATGAATGGAAAGAACTTTTATATGGCAAACCTTCTGATGAGAAATCCCTTGGAGATGAAAACCCAAAGAAGAAAACCGTGACTGAGCTAAATAACTTCTCTCCTTCATCCCCAGAGGATGATTTTCTTTTCTCTGAGGAGTCTTCCATCGAGTATCCTGTTGAGTTTTCTTGTGAAGACAAAGTGTTTAATCCAGGCATACTCGATGGTAGTAAGAATCATTCAATGATGAAATTGACTACCGATAAGAATTTAAAGTTACAAACCTCGTTTGAGGAGCTTTTAATTCTGGAGAAAAGTGATCCCCCTCTGTCATATCTTAATGGTGAACTCCTATTTTGCATGGAGTTAAATCTGACTGGAACTTTACTATCATTTCCTTACGGAAATGAGGATAAAGTTTTTGATCCCGGCATCTCAATTTATCATCTCTTTTGAGCCGGATATATCTCATCGGAGTGGAACTTTCAAGAAATTCAATGTTGATCCAATCACATTGAATGAAAGTCTGATGGAGATTGTTCTTCCGCTTGCTCCCCCATGAACAAATGAATTCGGGGTCGAGTCAAGCTAGTGACTCGATTAATAAAAACATTAGCATTGCATGGGTAAACGCCCATGTTTCTGTCTTCTCTCTTATTTCTAACACAAAGTGTGGGGGAATCCCACTGTGCTGTGCTCTTTTGTGTTGTTTGCTCTGTTTTCAGGTTTCCCTTGGATTGTGATGATTGCCACGCCTGTTTTCAATCCAGCCGCCCAATATCCTATCCTTTTGCTAACGATTATCTAGGGATATATTTTTAAATCCTGTTTGTGAAAAGTAAGAATTATGTTCCACACTTGGCTATTAGTCTTACCTTTTTACGTTCTAAGTCTCGGCATAATAGCCGGTACTTTGAATATTGAGGGCAATATTCAATTCTAAGTATGGGGGGGAATTCTCTCGAATTTATTCACATTGTACCTTCTAGTGCCCTAGTACCCTCGTTTTGGCCAAAATTTTAAAATTTTTTCGTTTTTAGATAAGAAAATTGTAATAAAAAAGAAGTGTTTAGTCTTGATTAGGTTAGAACAAAGGGAATCCCGACTCTGCCAGAATATTGATCTGGCTGCTTCCTTAACGATTAGGCTAAGGTTTTACGATATGTGCAAATGAAAATGCTAAGCGTAGAATAGTTGGTTTTCTTTAGAGCTTATATAAGTAATCTATGGCTTTTCCTCCCAGGAGATAACTAATCTGATTAAATACGTGCTGTTTTCAAACGTTTGAACGTTAAAATCATGTTGTTATGCAAAACAAATTTTTATACAATTTTGATATAGAGCCCGAGTTCAACTTCTTATTTTAATCTTTGGGAAAGCATATATGTAAATTTATATTTAAAAAAAAAAAAAAAAAAAAAAAAAAAAAAAAAAAATGAAAAAAAAAATGAATGATGAAAAAATGAATGATGAAAAAATGAAAAATGAAAAAGAAAAATAAAAAAATGGAATGATATTGCAAAATGCAATAAGTTTTGATGTTGCAAAAATAAAGATGTATGTGTTAATAAATGTAGGAAAATTGCTTTCTCTTAAATTTAAATCGGAACTTGAACTTGGATTCGTCAATTTTGTATAAAAGTTAAACGGTAATTTAGTATTTGACTTAACCGAATGGCAACCATAATAAATGTCGATTTTTGCGGTCAAACTTTTGAAAATGAGCACAGTCACCTAAACTTGATAAATGTGGGAGTGAAAAGTTAAGTTTCGGCTTACATAGATTATTGATATAAGTAGTGTTAGCATTTTACAAAAGCATTTGCACATTGAGTTTAAGCTTAGTTGGGAGTATCAAAAAGAGGATGACGATTACAATTCCCTGGAGACACCCAGTTTTTGTGAATCCTGTTCCATGATACCATTTTTGGAAATCAAGCGTGTTATATATTTTGTTCTAAGTTTAAATTTCTGGCATTTTGTAAAAAATCAAAACGGGGTATACTTGGTATTCTTTTGATCCTTTCATTACTTCATATGATCGGATTTCTAGGGACTAGCAATAGCTTAGTGTGGGGGATTGATGAGTGTCTAAATACTCATCATTTTATACCCAGAATAGACACAAAAATGACCTAAAACACTGAATTATACTGCAGATTTCCTTGGTTTGTGTTTTATGTGTCTCAGGTACTGAAGGATTGAAAACGGAACAAAAACGAGCATTTTTGGATCGACTCGACAATAATTGTGCATTTGATCAAGTGAAGACGAAACTCAAAGACAGATTCAAAGTCAACCCCCAAAATACCAAAATGACACAAGTGGTCCCTGGAAATAATTTTCTGAATTGGAATGATTAGTCCTTGGATTTTCAGCATTGTACAACTTTGGTCCCTAAAACTAAACTTATAACCAAATCCTTATCCTAAATAATTAACCCATCCCATTTAACCAAATCAAACCCTTAACCCATTTCTATCCTTAAATAAACCCAACCACAAACTAAAACTAAACCCAGCCCATCAAATTAAACAACCAAGCCCACACCCTTTTTATATTAACCCAAATCCAATACTAGGTTTGACTTTAGTCAAACCTTTCTTCTATACCATCAACCCGCCAAAACCATACCAGAAACCACCCTTCTCCACCGCCTTATCCTGACACATCCACCCCCTCCTCCTATCTCACTTCACCTAACATGCCAAGAAGCATTAAATGCTTCTTCCTCAGCACACTCAATCAGAGATAGTGGATTTTTCCACTATCTCAATTTTGGCGCCAAAATCAGTTTTGATGGCTGAGATTGATTCAAGACCATCCAAGGGTGCAGAAATGACCAGAGAAGAAGATAGGACTTATCCCATTTTAGTTTTGTATATATAGTACCCTTTGTAAGCCTTAAGAGGCAAGTAGTTTTTAATTTTTAATCGTATTGTAATTTTAATTAATTAAGCTTATCAATTTTAAATTCCATTTATCTTTACAAGTTATTTTAAGTCTATTTATCATAAATCCTTGCATTAGTTCCATTAGTTAATGAAAGTTTCATATTCTCAAATTTCATGATGTACTGTTAATCGAATTAAGTTAAGTACTTATTGAAATAAGCTTCTTAGCTGTTTCTATAAGCTTACATAAGCTTACTATAGCTTTTGATAAGCTTATTCTAGTTTAGCTCAGTCTCATTCAAGAAATTCAAGAGAAGTCAAAGAAAGTCAACTGAAGGACCAAATAAGCAGTTCTGGTGAGATAAGCCATCAAGAAAAGCTGAATTGGGTTTTCTAGCTTGTCATTGACAAGCTAGTTATGTTCTGATCATTTAGTTCAATGTTCTATAGGCCATTTCAGTTGTAAGCTTTTTCATGTTTTTCATTATTTTTCCATATTACTGTACAATTACTTAAATTATTCATAATTTACTGCTTATTATTAGTTTTTAACTATATTTCATCAATTTCATAAATATTAAATAGTCATTTCTTTATTTTGCTTAAAAAACTTATAAAAAGCCAAAAATAGCCAATTAGAGTATAGCTTATTGTATTGCTTATTTCTGTTTTAAAAGTTGTTAATTATAGTTAAAATAAGTTAGACAATCAGTTATAACCAAGAATCATAGTTAAATTTGCCTTTTCCATTTGAAAATCCACATCAGTCCCCCTATAAGGGCTGTTTGGCATAAAAAGGGCAAATAGTTCATTTGGGTTAACCACTGTTTATTTGCAAGTTGATCAATTTCAATCTTGATTAAAATAGTGTGAATAAGCTGTTTCCAAGTTATTTTAAGTTAATTTAATGAATATCATGGTTTTGAATGGATTGTGCAAAATTTAGGGGCTCAACTGTCCAAATAAGCCAATATAAGCCACAAGCCCTTTTTGGCCTTTTTCTTTTCATTTCTGAGTTCCATTTGGTCAATAAAATAATAGTTTGAAAGCCTAGATAGAATTCCTTTGGTGTGTGCACCTCTGCATAGGTCTGCACAAAACAGACATCAGACCACCATAGTGCAGGTCTGCACTAAATTTCTAGACCCATATTAAGTGCTTAATTGTGTTAGTTTAGCTTGAATTTTGGATTTTCCAGTAGTTTGCTAGTCTATCTTTGCTTATTTCATTTCCCAGACCCTAACTTAGCTTAATTGAGCTTTAAAACAAGCTCAAAAGTGGCTTGTTCAGCCAAGCATATACTGCTTCATCAGTACACACTTGGCCAAACTAGTCACCTTCTCAGCTTCTTTTTAAGCCACAAATAAGCTTCCATTGGTCTGAGTTTTGTTTTATATAATCCTCAGTAGGTGAATTTCAAGAATAATCAGCTTTTGTGGTAATTAGTAATCATTTAAGTGCTTAAATCTAAGCTTGAATTTGCCTAGAAATCCAAAAAGTTGCCCTGTGCAATCAGCAACCCTTGTGCTTATTTTGGTGTGATCAGTGCTTATTTCTAAGTCATTTTGCTTATTCAGTGTTTATTCTAGCTTATTATTGGTTGTTTAGTTTGTTTCAACTTTGCTTTAGCTTAATTACATAGCTTATCTGTGTTTTGGCCAATCCTTGGGCTTTTTCATTTTTAGCCTACTGATAAGCAAACATAGCTGATTTCTGAGCTTATTATAAGTTTTCATAAAAAGTTCCAGTTGTAAAAATTGCTTATCTCAGTGTGCTTGTTGTGTTTTAATCATAAAAATCAAAAAAATAAAATAAAAGCAAAAAGGTCAGGAGTGGGACTCGAACCCTGGTCTCTCAGATAAACACATACACACTCAACCATCTGCCCTAGGGTCTTTATCAGTAATAGCCTTGCACCCTTTTTTATTTAACCTTGTTTTTTTTTAATTAAGCTTATTTTTCATTTTGCTTATTATCAGCTTATTAGAATAAGCTGATACCTTGTTCATATTTTTCCTAGGTCTGTCATATCATTAAGTAATATTAGAAAAAGTTTCAGAATTTTTAGAATAGTTTTAGTATTTTTAATTAATTTTTCTTTTAAATTTAGTTTTTAATTCATAATAAAAAATATAAAAGTCAGAAAAATATAAATGTTTTTTCAAAAAATTTCTTTTATTATTTAGGATTTAAGAAAAATAATTTTGCTCTTTTAAGATTAGATTTCCATATATCTTAGTTTTTTGCCCGTTTTAATAATTCCCTTAACGCGTTTTTAATATAATTTGTTAACCTTAATTTTCCCGTGAGAATTTGTTTCTCATTTGTTAATTAGAATTAAAAAAGCAAAAATTCCTTATCCCACTCATCAGTCACTCTAATCCAAACCTTAAACGATTGCCCATTCACACCTCGTTGGGACACGACCCGGGTAATCACTTACCTGGTATCACACATATCACAAACGTGAGTTTTTGCAAGTTAGCCTTTTTCCTAAAGGGTTAATTTGTCTTTATTCACGCGTATCCGTCTGATATTATTTATATACACTTTAGCACGGATCACCTGACCCTGCTCCATCTACTTCCGCCGAAGACCAACCTGCTGGTGCTGCCGCTGGATCAACTTCCGGTGTTCCTGAGACCGAAGTTGCTAACGTCCAGGGCTCTTCTGCTGGAGGGGATGAGTCGGCCTCCTGATTATTCCGGATTTCTTGTGAAGCTGTTTTAAACTGTTACTTTGAAAAAACATTTGTGGATGTAAGGCCTTCGAGCTAAAAACAATTTATTTGATTCGGATGACTGTAATAATTTGTAGCGTACAATTTGTATGATTTCTGTTTATTTGTGTATCTAGCCATGTGGTTGCTTTACATAATTCGGCCTGTACCACGTTTCTTATTTTACGCATCGCTTTTATTTATTTTCGGAGTAATTTACCCCTTCGGTCAACCCGGATGTTTAGTATTGCTTTGATCTTACGGAGCTTTCATCTTGGTTCGTACGATGGTGTATTCCTTTGAATACTCGGATTGGACTATCGGATTTTATAAACTTGCCATTATCAATGATTATCTGATCTTTCTCCCTCCTCTTTTATCTTTTTTTTTTTATATCACATGTGTGGAGCAAAAAATGTAACAGCTTAGTTTCCCAAAGATGATAGTTTTGGATTGCTTGGTCAACTTTAGCTTCTGTGGACCACCTATTATCCTTTCGTTCCGCCTGCGTTTTTGACCCCCGAACGCGTGCCGAACACTTGTTTGTTATTACCGTTACTGCTTGTGCAGTTCCGGAGGTACAAGCTGACATTCGGCCTACATTCGGGTTATGAACGTACCACTTGTTTTTTTATTACTTTCACTATTTGCATAGCTCCGGAGGTACAAGCTTACGTTGGAGCTAGATTTTTATTACGAACGTATAATACTTGTTTTTTATTACCTTCACTATTTGCATAGTTCCGGAGGTACAAGCTTATACGTTTTGGGCGACACACGCCATTCTTTGAACATTGATCACAAAAATATCCGGAGGGCGCGAACCTCTCGGAGGGGTCACTTTCGGCTTATGTTCAAAGTATAATAAATGATTACTCGGTCACCCCTTTTTGGGTGCCGTTATGGTAACCCCTTTTTGGGTATCCCATCTTTGAACATTGACCACAAAAATCTCCGGAGGGGGCCAGCCTCGCGGAGGGATCACTTTCAACTTATGTTCAGAAATTATATGGTAGGCCCCTTTTTGGGCGTACCATCTTTGAACATTGACCACACAAATCTCCAGAGGGCGCGAACCTCTCAGAGGGATCACTTTCAACTTATGTTCAGAATGTAACAAGTGTTGCCAGGACGTATTGTAAGAAAATTGCCTCCCTTCAACGGTGGGATAACTGCATTTGTCATTTAAACAGTTAATACCAAGCCCTTTCGGGCGTTACATAAGATATATAAACCGAGTATTCATGGGAACATTTTTAACAATCGGTTGTCCGTTATGTCAATGGTGCTTTCCTTTCCGTCCTTGCGTGGCTCGTGTGGTCCCGTTTGATAAACTTCCATTCCTTCAGCGGGTTCATGCTTTTCTTGGCTTGCTCTCCTGTTAGTTTCGTTCCATCGACATGTGAGACTACCTGCCTTTAGTTACGAAGGTATTTTTGTTCCTTCCGTTAGATTATAATGAAAGCAAACATTGGCGAGAATGAAATATCATTATGGAAATGTTTATTTTGTATTAATAGTTACCTGAACCGTTATTCCTACCTTGGTCAACCTGTAAGGATCCCTTCGGTTGTAGCATCGGATCGTCTTTCCAACAACGGACTCCTTCCCTTGTTCCTGCGGTAAATCTTCCGAATGCCAGGCATTCCTTCCGGCATACCCCTTTGTTATTTCAACGCTCCAAGCTTCTCCCCTCACCTCCTTTTCCTTCATCCGTTCCTCTATTGACCCGTGGCGCTCTTGAATTATTGGCCGCGCGATCAGCGTTGCTATACCGCTTGGAGTAGGGAACTTGACCATCGAGTGGATAGTCGAGGGCATGACCCATAATTTCCTTAACCCGGTGCATCCCAATATGATGTTGTAGGAGGAGGGTGAATCAATCACAGCGAATTCCATCCAGACTTTTCGGGATCGGCCCAGACTTTCGAAGCAGATTTCTAAATCTACCGATCCCCGCGGCTTAACGGGCTTCCCTGCGAATCCCACCAGAGTAGTGCTGGATTCTTTCAACCGGGCTTTAGCCGAAGGGTTTAACCGTTCAAATTGGTGTCTGTACATTATCTCCATCGAAGCACCAGGGTCCACGTAGACTCCCTGTATTGTCATCCCTTCCACCTCGGCCTCAATCACTAGGGGCTCGTCCAACATCTTGTCCGTAAAGATGGATGGGAAGCTTATTGGAAGGCTCATCCACTCTTCTGAGTCTGTCTTTTCTCCTCCTCGAGAGACTACTGAGCTTCGGATCATGTTAATGATTTTTCCCTTATTCCCCTGGTGGTTATCCCCTTGGGTGGCTTTTCCTTTTCCTCTGAGACCTTTCAATAAATGGTCTAACTTCCCTGTATTTAATGCGGCTTTTATTTCCTCTTTGAGCTGCCAACAATCATCGGTATAATGTCCCTTCTCACCATGATAGTCGCAATACCGGTCCGCACAGTCCTTCTGTATTTTCCCCTTCGTGGGAGGAGGCTGTGGTAACTTCAGTTGGTGCTTGGTTGCCAATATCTCTTTTGGTGTCTTCGTCAGAGCGTTCAGATCTATCGGCCTTGTCTCATTTCGGCGATTATCAGTGCGGCGAGGATCGATCCGGCTAGAGCCGTCATGCTTCGGGGGAACATAAGGAGCATAGTAGTCACTCCTGCGTCCTTTGAAATCAATCTTGAGGTTATTCCGGCGGCGATCTCCTCCGAAAAGGGGCCTTGGTTGTTGGTCACTTCTGCTGTGGTATGGGTTAGGCCGAGATTCCACTCTCTCCCCCTTCGACAGTTCTGTTGTCCGGAAAGCCTCTTCGGCACGGATGAAATCATCAATTCTTTCCAACATCTCGACGACAGTCTTAGGGATCTTGTCAGAGAACTTCTTTGCCAATTTCGGGCAGTGGTGACCGTTCAGAAACGAACCGATTTGCATGATTTCTGGAGCGTCTGGGAAATAATTGACCTCGCACACCCATCTCTCCTTGAAGTCTGGAAGGCTCTCATTAGCCTTCCGGTGAATCTTGTTGATCTCCGTGAGGTCCTTAGTGCTTACCCTTAACATACTAAACCTATTCAAAAACCTCCTCTGAAGCTCATCCCAACTATCAATGCTTCCTGTCGGAAGCTTATCAAACCATCCCCTGGCTTTCCCGTCCAAGGTTTGTTGGAACATTCGACACCATACGGGCATGGGCCATTCTTCGTGATTTCCTGCTCCGGTAAAACGATTGATGTGGTCATCCAGGTCAGTTGTTCCTTGGTATAGTTTTAGGTTCATCGGTATCTTGTGCTTGGGAGATGAGAACTCTATGATCCTTTTCGTGAATGGGCACTTAATCAATTCCTTAAACGGTTTGCTCAAGTCATCGTCCACCTTTTTCCCTTTGCCGTATGGTGACCCTTCAACGTCCTCTTCCACTGTATCTTCGTACTCGTCGCCGAGCCTCAGCATTCTGGGGCTTATCAGGTTGCGATTGCTCGGTTGCTTGAACAACTCCTTCAAGGCTGAAAGATGACCCTCGATAAGGGCTCGGACATCTGAAGAGTCTTGGTCTCCTCCGGATCCCCCAGCTTCCCCCGCATTCCGGACAGGGGTGAAAATAGGTGTAGGACCCGTCATTCCGAACCTCAGGTAGATCGAGCGGCAGGTCCCACGGATGGCGCCAATTTGTTGAAGTAATTTCTTGCAATCACTTCGGACAAATAAAGGGGACCTTTCGGTTGAACTAGCTGACGGTTCTTCCGAGAGGCTTATGTGTCGATCCCTCCGGCTACTAAGGATCCTTCGGGTATCTGCACACAACAACACGCGTTAGGCTCGCCCCGGGTATTATCCCAGGACCCACCTCCGGCGTGAAAGTAAGTATTGGATATTCCGAGGGGTTATGAACAGTAGTATGGAGTAAATGCTAATAATTTAGTTAGTTGAGAGTAGTAAATGAGCTGGGTATTTATAGTGCCCAGCCTCGATACCTGAACTGGCGGCGACGAGTTTTCAGGGGACATGTCGCTGATATAATCCCGTAAATCCCGGGGCGGCAGCGGCGGCGTCTGTAGCTTCCATCTGTTCAAAAGGTGGTGCCACCTGTCATATGACTTACAGTTGTATTGGTCGGATGAGTTGAGTGCCCTTCGGTATTTCCGGATGGCTCCTTGTCGTCCGGACGGCCGGTCAAGACAGGCCGTCCGGACACATACGTCAACACTCGACATCGTATCATCATGACATCATCGAGCCTTGGTGAGTTGATGGGTGTTACCCGAACTGAGATATATTATTATGGCATGGTTTATACATACACTACTCTATTTTTTATACCAACCCTCCCCTATTAGGGAGGGTGTACTTTTCCCTTTTTTTTTTTCTTCTTCTTTTGTACTTTTTGTCTTTTTGTTGTCTTTTTTTTTTTTTTTTTTTGTCTTTTTTTTTTTTTTTTTTTTTTTGTAATGTTTTATATAGTATATATATATATATATATTTTTTATTTGTTAGTTTGTAATGTTTTATATAGTATATATTTTTTTGTAATGTTTTTTTTTTGTGTTTATTTGTTACGTTTATATAATTAACGCCTAATGCATAATAATTTACATAATAATTTGCATAATAATTTACAACATTAATGAATAATGTTATTATTAATTTAAATAAATTTTCAATCATTTACGATATAATAAAAACAGTTATTTACAACATAAATCAATAATCATTCACAATGTTTTGTCGGTATAATTATTTACAACGTAAATCAATAATCATTTACAACGTTTCGTCTGTATAATTATCTAGTCATTTGTCGATGTTGATATATAGTTTGCCATTCCGCTGCAACAGGCTGTCTGAAATACCTCCATTGTGGGTGGTTATGCGGAAGTGGAAAATTTGGGTCTAGATTCGGTACAATGTAGTGAGCCCCCACACGGGCAATCACAATAGGGTCGGTTCTTGGTGATGAGCTTGGCCCGGTAAAAAGCGGAAAAGTTGTGTTCCAACCATCATCTGACATAAATACAAGAGGTTGTTGGATCGCTGAAGCGATAACCACCCCCGTGTTTGGCATCCACATCCAGTGATCTTGAGGTGCATCTTCATCTACATTGAACCAGTCTATTGAATGGCGAAGTTGTTCATACTCCCTTTGCGTAAACATAGCTATGTAAGTTTGACTATGCTGGGCTAACTCTTGCAGTAACATAAGTCTGACCTCGGGCCACCTATTTTCTTCTTGAACAAGATTGTGAGCAACGCACCGAAACCCACAATTTCCATCACTAGCCACATTATATATACTTATTACATATGGACGGAAAAGCGATGGAATATGCTTAATAAAAGCATTGCTCGTGAGATCTCCAACATATAATCTGTGGCGTGGACTATCACCCGTGTCTTGTGTAGGTCTTTGAGGTTCTCTCTGCAAGTCCGGGACTCTCGTAGATCTTGAATTTGTTCTATCACCTGTGTAAGAACTATGTCTTGGAGGTTCTCTCTGCAAGTCCGGGACTCTCGTAGATCTTGAATTTGTTCTATCACCTGTGTAAGAACTATGTCTTGGAGGTTCTCTCTGCAAGTCCGGGACTCTCGTAGATCTTGAATTTGTACTTCTTCGGTGATCTACGATTGGTACTTCATTCAAGTCTGGGAATTCATTCAAGTCCGGGACTTTTGTAGCCTTAGACCTTTGCGCCTTTGCGCTCGGACGTCCACGGGTGTTTTCCTGAACAACAGGTTGACGTATGTCAACAGATTCAGGTTTGTATATCCCTTTAAGCTTCGTTAACAAATTTTTCTTGAAAAACGACGACGCTTTGCCATAAACACTCTTGAATTCTTGGACTTCATTTTCCAACGAAGTATCATCATCATCATCATCATCATCATCATCATCATCCACAAGATTAATGACACTAGGCCACGGTACAGACAGGGTTCTCCAAAATATATCAATATCATCCAACGGAATGGGCACACCTGCTCATTAAAAGTGACTTATGTAAAACCATTTCGTGAAAGCATTCATTAAAAGTGACTTTAATATACTTACCATGAATTCGATAGATCATCATTTCATGAAAGCACGGTAGTCCATAAACTGATCGCAACTGATGGCTACAATCCTCTGGGGCGATCTTCAGGAGGAGTTCTTTGTGCATGAGTTTAAAAGCGTGTTTGGAAACTTTATACAATAACTCTGAAAAAATTGGTATATCACATTTATTTATTTTCTCATTTATGCTTCTATTAAAACTCTCTCGTATCGAACTCTTTTGAGAAATAATAATTTTATCAATCGCAACCAACAACGTGTTTAAGTTGGACTGTCTGCCGTTCAAATATAATTTCAACAACGCGTGATGAGCCTCAACTCTACACGTTGTTGTCTGGCCGTAGCTGCGATATTGATCGGTAATATACGAGAGAAACATGTCTCCGTACTCTCGCACCCAGTTATATAGATACCGAGCAGTATCTGAAAAAAAATAATGAATTAATACAAGGTCAACCGGGTGCATATTTATTAAATAATAAAAACAACGAATTAATAATTAAGTACCCGCACGGTCGACCAATCGTTGTTGTAGGCGTTCATAACGTCGCACAAAATCCTCGCGTGTCGGAGCTTTAACCATCCACTCCCATGCGTGTTTAATGGGCTCGTACTCGTCTTGTGAGTATGCGGGAATTCTGGTTTTGCAATGCTGAAGAATATTTTGGGAAATATGCCATCGACAGAGTAATTTGTCAGCATGCGGGAATTCTGCTCTACATGCCCCAACCAATGCTAAGTCTCTGTCAGTGACAATAACACGTGGGTAGTATCTTTCGTCTATCACCATCTTCACACGTTGCAATACCCATCGAAAATTAGTCGTTTTTTCAGCGTTTAAAAAGCTATACGCCATTGAAAATGTTTTATTTGTTGAAGTTAATCCGACAATTTCCAAAAATGGCATTTTATAATGCGTGGTATTGTACGTGGAGTCCATTAGCATGATTTGAGGGAATGTACACCATAAAGCATACGACGCAGGGTGAACAAAAAATAGTTCCTCAAGCTCATTATTCTCACTTACCCTCTCGTAATATGCATACCCTGATTGCGTCAAATGTGCGTAGAGGACTTGAATTGGAGTTCGATCACCTACTATCGCTCTCCGGATCTTAACTTGTGCGTTATATATAGTTCTAACGCTAGACACGTTATCCGGATTACGACCCTGTATTGTCGAAAGTATGTTACCTGGTCGTACGTTAAACTGTGTCAATTCTTTGACCAACTCGAACTCATTATTCTGTAATCGCATTGCATATGGCACACGGGGGTCTATGTTTTAGGGTGGGTCCCTTTGTCGTTTTGTTGTTTTTTTTTTTGTTTTTTTTTTTTGTAATGTTAATTTTTAATAATGTTTTGTATGTTTCGTAAATGTTAATGTTTAATAATGTTTTGTATAATAGCACGTTAAATATTACCACATTAAATAATTGCAACAACAACTGTTATTATTAAATTAAACGACAACGTTATACATATTATTTAAAAACAACAACATCTATGACAACGTTATACATATTATTTAAACGACAACGTTATACATATTATTAATAATGTTTTGTATAATAGCACGTTAAATATTACCACATTAAATAATTAAAGTGGCCCCACTTTTATTAAACTTTGTGTTTTCTCTCTCCTGACAAATAAATTGAGACGGAGGGAGTATTTTGTTTGTAACACTTTTTTTTTTAATTAATTTTTTTTCGAAATTATTTTTTTTTCGAAATTAAAATTTTTTTTGAAATTAATTTTTTTCGAAATTAATTTTTTTTCGAAATCTAAATTTTTTAGAAAAATTATTTTTTTTTTCGAAATTCAAATTTTTTTTCGAAATTAATTTTTTTTTCGAAATTAATTTCTTTAGAAAAAATTAATTTTTTTTTCGACATCCATAAAAGGAAATATGAACAATTAAATTGAGACGGAGGGAGTAATTAAAAAATTACACAAAACATTACAAATCATTAAAAAAAAAAAAAAAAAAAAAAAAAAAAAAAAAAAAAGACAAAACGGTACAAACGAAGGACAAAACACTGTAGCAGCAGAAAAAGGTGATAGACAAAACACTGTAGCAGCAGAAAAAAAGGGTTACCTACCCGGGTAGACCCAATAGACTACCGTAGCTATAACACAACCCATTATTATATATACCTTCTTTTGCAACTAGGAAAATGATTAATTATAAGCTTAATAACATGCCTAAACTATATAGTTTTTGCTGTAAAAGTTTGTTTTTTTCTATTAGGGTTCCTTGTCGTAAAATATACATCTGTTTTGTAAATTTTTCAATTGAATTTGTGGTCTCTCAAATGACAAAATAATTGAACTTTTGGTCCGTAAGTAATAAAACCGTACAACGAAAATCATTTACCGTATCAGTGACAACGGTGATAAACATGTGTCAGTAGTGTAGATTTTGCAGAGCCCCCGAATTATATACATAGTCCAATGGGGTAGGTTATACAAAACAAAAAAAAATATATAAATATACAAAGGACACTCCTCTCTTTTTTTGCGTTTTATTTATTTATTTATTTATTTTTATAATTTTGTTTATATCAAAAAACTATAAATTTGAAAGTACAGAACAAAACATATAAAGTTTAATAAGTCAAAAGCTTAAAACTGACAGAAACACGAAACATAAACTGACAAAAATTATGTTATACTGTAAACTGATGAAACAAAAAGTAATCTTTTGACCCATGTCACATCAAGGGGGGTTGGTATAACACAACCCTGGTCCAATATAGGGCTGTACTAACCGAACCCTCCCTACTAGGGAGGGTCCCCACTTTTGTCCCCTTGTCCCCCATTATTTACAGTGCAGCACAGTTTTTTTTTTTTTAGTTTCTGTTTCGTATTTCTGACAGTTTTATAGTTTTTGTCAGTTTCTGTTCCATATTTATGTTCCGCACTTTCAGGTTTATAACTTTTTGATATAAACAAAATTATAAAAATAAAAAAAAATCAAAAAAAAATAAAAATAGGGGAGGGTCCGGATATAAAAATAGGGAGGGTCAATATATCCCAGCCCCCAATATAAGGGTTATGTTATTAAGACCCCCTATGATGTGACAATAGAGGGTTTTGATCAAAATGTACAAACCACAATGCATAATGTACAACCTCGCAATGCTCAGTGTCCCACGAAACCCTCCTATAGGAGAGTCCGTATAAACTCCTCGTAATATAATTATAATTTGCACATAATCAATAAACTTTGTTTCACATATGTTTGAGTTTGTAATTTCTTTTAAGTGTTTTATAAAGCCTACGTATACTCGTCCTTCAATAGTGGTCAAAATTGCTGATCAACAAATTAATTTTTAAAATTTTTAATTTTTAAAATTGAGTAAATTGAAAAAATCGTCCCTAAAGTTTGACCAAATTGCAAATTTCGTCCCAAATATTTAGAAAGTGCAAGGGTCGACCCTGTACGAAACCTTTAGGGGAAAAATCTTCCATAACCAACATCAAATGACTAAAATACCCTTGTCTTCTTCTTTTTCTACATTTCTTTTCAGTTTTTTACACAAATTGTCTTTGGGTTTCGCCAGGTTTTACAAATTTAGTCATGATTTTTTATTATTATTATTATCTATCTAACTATTAATATTAGTAATATTTTTTATACGTTTTCGTTCGTTTTTCTTACGTTTTTAGCCGTTTTTCTTACATGTTTTTCGTTTTCATACGTTTTTGTCTGTTTTCTTACGTTTTTGTCCGTTTTTCAAACGTTTTTGTCCGTTTATATACGTTTTTATCCTTTTTTATAGGTTTTCGCCTATTTTCTTACGTTTTCATCCGTTTTCTTACGTTTTCGTCAATTTTTCTTACATTTTCATACGTTTTTGTCTATTTTTATACGATTTTGCCTGTTTTCTTACGTTTTCATCTCGTTTTATACGTTTTCGTCCATTTTTCTTACGTTTTTGTCCGTTTTTATTTGTTTTCATACATTTTTATCCGTTTTTATACGTTTTCGCCCGTTTTCTTACACTTTCATCCGTTTTTATCGTTTTTGTACGTTTTTCTTACTTTTTATCAGTTTTTATCATTTTTCCCATTTCTCTTACGTTTTTATCCATTTTTCTTACATTTTTTCCGTTTTCATATCTAATTCGTTTTTATAACGTTTTCGCCTGTTTTATCTTACGTTTTCATTCCGTTTTTAATCGTTTTTTCACCTTTTTCTTACGTTTTTTAAGTTTTTCTTATCTATGTTTTTTCGTTTTCTTACTTTTTATCCGTTTTTATACGTTTTTGTCTATTTTCTTGCTTTTTTTTATACGTTTTTCTCTTTTTTCTTATGTTTTGTCTGTTTTTGCATTTTTATCCATTTTTATACGTTTCTCGTTTTTCGCTTTTATCCGCTTTATATAATACGTATTTTCGTCTGTTTTTGTCCATTTTTATACTGTTTGTCCATTTATACCCGTTTTGGTACGTATAAAAATGGAAGAAAAATGGAAAAAAATGTACAAAATGTAAGAAAACGGACAAAAACGTATAAAAACGGGCAAAAAACGTAAGAACAACGGACAAAAATGGATAAACCGAACAAAAACTCAAGAAAAAAAGACAAAACGTATAAAAACATATGAAAACGTTAGAAAACGGGTGAAAACGTATAAAAACGAACAAAAACGTATGAAAACGGAAGAAACATAAGAAAAACTGATAAAAATGTAAGAAAAATGAACAAAAACGTATAAAAACTGGAGGTGGCAAAACGGGCAGGCCGGGCGGGCACGGGCACGGGCTATAACGGGCACGGGCTATAACGGGCACGGGCTTAAATGGGCACGGGCCAAATGGGCACATGTTGTACAAATCGCTTTATAAAAGGCACAAAATGACGAAATAAATTCCTTAAACGTAATACCTCATTTATATTTAAAAAATTTAATATATTATATATATAAATTTTTCTTCAAAAACGATTATAATGTTCTCCAATTGAGAGAAAATATGTGCCCGTTAGTGCCCATTTAACTTTTGAATGGGCTAAATATGCCCATTTCAAAAAAAGGAGGGGGCTAAATATGCCAAAATCTTTTATAAAGTAGCCAAAATTAGCCCATTTATTTTATTTTATGCACAAATTGCCACCTCTAATAAAAACAGACAAAAACGTAAGAAAAACGGACAAAAATTATAAAAATGGATAAAACGTAAGAAAACGGGCGAAAACGTATAAAAACGGATAAAAATGTATGAAAACAAATAAAAACGTAAGAAAAACGTAAGAAAAACAGACAAAAACTGAAGAAAAACTGACGAAAACGTATAAAAACAAATGAAAACGGGCGAAAACGTACAAAAATGGACAAAGACGTATGAAAACGGAAAAAACGTAAGAAAAATGGACGAAAACGTAAGAAAACGGATGAAAATGTACGAAAACGGGCGAAAGCGTATAAAAATGGACAAAAACGTAAGAAAAACGGGCAAAACGTAAGAAAAAAGAGACAAAACGTATGAAAACGTAAGAAAAACGGACAAAAGCGTAAGAAAAACGGACGAAATCGTATAAAAAATAATACTAATGTTAATAGTTTAATAAATAATTAAAAAAAAATTGGGACTAAATTTGTAAAACCTGGCGAAACACAAGGACCATTTGTGTAAGAAACTGAAAAGAAATTTAGAAAAAGAAGAAGACAATGATATTTTAGTCATTTGATGTTGGTCAGAGACGATTTTTGCCCCAAAGGTTTCTCACATGGACGATCTTTGCACTTTTCAAACATTTAGGACGAAACTTACAATTTAGCCAAAACTTTAGGGACGATTTTTGCAATTTACTCTTTAAAATTTAATGAAGACAATGGGCTCTAATGACTTATGTCGCACTGTCAATTTGCATATAATTTCTGGGAAACAAGCTTGCAACTTCTTGGAAGAATTCAAAGAATGGGTCTTAAACAACGTATCAAGACCTCTTACGTCCTCGTATTAAATATACCTGGAATAAAAGCACAAGGTGTGCCTTTGTTTATTTTATTCACACTCCTTACTAGTTAACAATTCAAGTGAACCGCTTGGTCTAGATCAAATGACCACCGGGGTAACCTAGAGGGTTGTTTCTTTTGGAAGTCTCGGGTTTGACGCTTGCTAATGGGGTTTTCCTCCTAGACGAAGCGGAAAAAAAGGAGCGTGGTTTATTCCCTTAAGGCGAAGATTCGAGGAAGACATAATACCCGCTTGGATGTCACTGCACGACTAGAATCACTAACTTAGTCGTAAAAAAAAAAAAAAAAAAAAAAAAGTTCAACAATTCAAGCGATTGTCTTTATACTGTTTTTTCAAATAAAAAATATGATATACTCAAATATAAAATAACTTATTTTTCGTGCGAATGACTATTCATTTATTTGAGTTTCAGGTTTTTGCTATCTTTTAGTAAAAACGTAAAAAAGGATGATTAGCTATGATGCGTGGTTTTGCAACCTTACAACAGGTTTTACCTCTCGAGGGATCTCAAGAGGCTTACAACCCCACCAGGCAGTGTACCTGACCGATGTAGTATAGTGTAGTGGTAAGTACGGGGGATTGATCGTTCTCCACAGGGAATAATGTTCGTTAGGTATGAAAAACTACTTTAATAGATCTAAGGGTGAGGGAAGATTCTTTTTGTATTTTTATATTTTTATGAAAGCAAGTAAAATCTCGGGTTTGAAGGAGTGGGCGGAATTAGTTGCTAGTCAACTAACCCAAATAACTACGAATGCAATTAAAATAAATAACAGAAAATGAAAAGGTCGTGAAACTTATGTGGAGAGAAATGTGTTTACTTAGATTTCCTTACTCCCTAACTATCTTTTACCGGTTGATTAGTGTGTATTAATTGCGTGGATGACGGGTGTATTCCTTAATACCAATCGTGGGGTGGCGTACGTACTTCCCCAACTCTATGAGCTCCTACTTCACTCCTATGTCGAGCCGGCTAGGAAGCTCCTAACATGGGATCACTAGAATTCGCTCATGCATTAAATACAACCATAAAAACCTTAGTACGCATTGGTTCATGTTTCTTAAGACGTTCAAGCAAGTTACCGAATAGGAAGTTAGCCAGTTTTCTTAAGCCTAACATCGATGAACAATCATCCAATACAACTAATAACACACTAATAACCAATAATCAATAGCTAGGTTTCATTAGATCTAAGCAAACACAAGATAAATCTAGCCTAGCATGTTAATCAAAAGACAAGAACAAGATGTAATCAAACAACACATAGACATATTGATTGATTAAATAAATACTTATCTTCAATTAAACATGGGAGATCCAAGGGTATGAAAACCCTTAAAAATGGCAGAAATTCGTCTTAGGGTTTCTCCTCCAAAGTTACACACATTAAGTTCCACACCAATGACAAAAAATTGCAAAACTATATATAGAGTTTAAGGGCTGACGGCGTCACGTTGTAGATCCTGACGCCGTCACCTCGCCGCTTTTAGGGTTCCCGGATGGCCTTCCTGACGCCGTCCCTCTTTAGACCTCCAAAATCCGCTCTGGCTTATCAAAGCTTGACGCCGTCAGAAATAGGCTTGACGCCGTCCCTCTTTAATTTAAACCGTGATGACCTTGATCACTTCAAAGGGTGACGCCGTCAGATTTTTCATGCAAAATTCTCTGGCTTATCATGAGTAATTTTCATATCCACCTCTTTTGCCAAGCCATGACGCCGTCAAGGGCAATCCCTGACGCCGTCAAAGGTACTTTCCAGCTAATTTTGAGACTTTGTCGTTTTCTTCACTTTTATGCTCCAAAAACGTCCAAAATGCTTCCTTTTCCAGATTTCTTCTCCAAAGTACCTAAAATGACAAAGAACGATTAGGCAATATTGATCAATAATACGATTAGGGCTTAAATGACCCCTAAAAGCGGTACACTTTTCGCTTCATCAAATACCCTTACACTTGAGATTTGCTTGTCCTCAAGCAAATGCGCTTTTATTCTAATCAAAATACAAGTTAGGGGTCATTTAATGCTAATATAAAAGTAATTACAACAAATATTCGTTCCACTTTAATCATAATAAGCACGGAGATTACATACTAGCACCTCACAAGTAGTGTTTAGATACTCACATCTCTCAGGTGTCATCAAAATAAATCTCATAAATGAAAACGGATAATATCTCTCACTACCTGTCATAGCAAATAGATTACCATATGCTTGGGAAAGGATCGAAAACCTCCTCCACTAGGCGTAAGCACCTAAGATAAACTATCAAAGAGGGCTTTTAAATGGGTTATAACGTGAGGTGTAGGGATATGATAAACACGGTTTTGTTGGATCAGGGATATTTTACTGGTGGCGAGTTAAAGATCTTGATCAATTACATGTACAATATGGCGTTGCTAAGCCAAGACTAGACTCGACTTAAGCTAAAAACAAAATACAAAAACATGAAATAAACATAAAATGAAACGGGATGGTAGTCCGTATGTTTATTTTTTCTACTTTTTCTTTATTTTCTCATTTTTTTTTGTATTTTTTCTTGATTTTTTTTTTTCATACACTCTTGCCCTACCATCCAAAATAATACATCATAGGGCGTTGCATCCCCCTTACACTTGAACTTTTACATGACTTTACAAATAACTATTCTAATGACTCGAATTAAGATAATCGAAACAATTGGAGTACTTTTAAAATATTTAGCACATATGGGGGTAATAAAATGATGTTCTTCCCCATTACTCCATTACACTAGTACTTTACCCAGAGTCCCAATCGTCCCAAAATAATATGTACAAGGATATGACTCGACTTAGCAACCATGTAATCAATTAGATAATTAACTTGGGTTTAAACAAATGTTGTCACAATAATGCACTAAAAATGAGTGCATACAAGGTAGGCTAAGGCGATTTGGGTGTACATTTAAGTGGGGTGTAAACAAATTCTTCCTTTAAGTAAAATGCTTAAAGTTAGAAACGAAAAGATAGGCTCTGAGGGGTGTACTAGGGGTATCGTGTACTAAAAATGAGTACAACGCAAAGGGTGTGGGAGAATTACTTGACCAATGTAGCCAATGTAATTATAACAAAAACACAGGTGTAAAACAATGGGTTAATCCTAATGCCTCTTATCATGTAGCAAATCTAACTACACGAATGTAGTCTCACTTGTGGCCTTGGAATGGTCCTAACGCAAGTTCTAGAATCTAAATGCTACTGGTACACACATCATAGCATAAATGCTTTTCCTACCAATTCTAGGGGCGAACCTCACATATTTGGGGGTGGAAAATTTTTTTAGTGGTACGGTTTTTGTGCTAGTCATATAACTCCTATCCGTGAGACGCTCATTAAGATCAAAGTTTCACTCCTAACTGTTGTAAAAAATTTTAAATTTGGCACTAAAATTGCCCTAACAGGTATTTATCTCAGTTTTATTACACATCTACTTATTAAACAAACAAAAATCAAGCGTAAAAGCATTCTCTAATCGTACTTTACCCCCCCCCCCCCCCTTACACTTAAGATGAACATTGTCCCCAATGTTCAAATAACAAGATGTAAAAGTAATAAGGTAAAAGAATGAAATCAAATACTCCCCTGATTCGCTCGGTGGATAATGTGGTAACATGGTTAGATCTTCTTCCAAAGTAATGTTGAAGCTCCATGACTAATGCATCGCCATAAGCTTGATTCTACAAACATCTCCTTGTCCAAAATAACCTGTTAAACCTGAGAAAACAAACACGAAAACCTGCATAACATCGGCGGGATAAATCTATATATAAGGATATAATGCTTGTGGAATAATAGTTTTGCAGATTCCTGGAGATTATAAGTTAGAGATTTAATAAAAACTTTTTATGAAAACAAAACTTTCAAAATTTTCAGAAAATTAAAACCTGACGCCGTCAGGTTGTAAAGCCTGACGCCGTCAGAAATGATCTGACAGAATTCTCATGTTAAGTTTCCGGAAAATTTCTGGAAAAACCTTTACCTTACTTCCTGGAAATCCTGCAAAACATCATTATGACTCGATACAAGCATTTGACTCAAACAATTACAAATATGTATGTTAATTTAATATTATTACGATTCATGTTTATTTGTGTTCTAATAAACCGATTTAGATTTCCCTTACACTTAACTTTTGCAAAATACCTTTATATGTAGTTAAGACAAAGTTAAAAACAAGATAAAGCATTTTCACAATTTAGTTTTGGATATGAATCAATAATAATAAAAATTAGACATACATACGGAAACAAATAAAATCAAACAAACAAATAAATAAACACACAAAGCAAATAAAGCTTGGGTTGCCTCCCAAGAAGCGCTTTTCTTTATTAACGAGTCTTGTAGCTAGACTCAAAGTCACGTACATTACGTGATTCCATCATTCATAATGACGTATCCCTGATAGATATAATCCTTGTTATCAGGGTGGTGGTGTCGCAATCGCTCGACATTCGCAGTCACTTCACCTCCTCCCTTGCTGGTCAAGCTTACTACCCCATCTTGGTGTAGACTTTTAATTGTGAATGGTCCGTACCACCAGGGACTTGGTTCATTGGTAGGTGCTTTTGTTTCCGAATGCCTTAGGAGCACTGAGTCTCCTTTTGTAAATTCAGCGGGTTATTGGTCTGCTCATCAGCCTCAATATAATCGTTATTTCCACCCTTACATTCTCTAATCTCATTTTCATTGTAACTCTTAATCCTTGCCTCCCATGCACGGATTTTCTCTCGAACATTACCACGGATTATATTGGGGTTCGCCTCCATCTTCTTTTGTAGAGCAACATCTCGTATATGTCGTGGGATCGTTGGGAAGTTTATTGTTTTCTTTCCCTTCTTCATTTGGATGGTACTATTTTCGTAATTGATTTGTGCCCTAGTGGTCGCGAGAAAGGGTGCCCCAAGGATTATTGGCATATTCATATCATTCCTCTCAATAATCATGAAGTCGACCGGATACAGGAATCCGGCAACGTTGACCAACACATCTTCTGCAATTCCTAACGGGTACTCATAAGAGTGTTTTGCAAAGGAGAGTTTAGTATGGGTGATGGATGACAATTCATCGGTTAACTGGACATAAACGGATAAAGGCATCAAATTTACGTCGGAACCTTGGTCAGCTACCGCATCCAGATACTTGAGTTTTCCAATGCTGCATGGTATTTCGAAGACCCCGTAGAATCCCTGCTTTTCCACTAACTTTTGTCTTATGAGGCACTCATACAATTGCCCTCCGGGTAATGTGTCGGATTCATCATCCGGTTCCATTCTCTTGGACTCCTTGTTGGGCAGATGAATACGTCGATAGTTTCTCACCCAATCGTTTATGGTCTCCTTGTTTACATCGTGCTTCAAGTAATGCCTCACTTGTTGTGACTTTGGCGGTTCTACCAATTGGCGCTCCTTAGAAGGTGCCTCCTTGCCTTTGTCTGAATCGCAGTTGCAGGCATTGGTGCTTCCATTATTAAGTGGGACGAGGTCAATTTTGTTAACTTCCATAGTTATGGATTTCCCTCTTCCATCATTTTCGCCCTCTTGGACGACGGAGATGGTCTTGACAAATTTAGTGTTGGGAACTTCAACGTCATTCCTTACCAACACTTTTTCAGGAGCTTTTGTATTTGTGTATTCTTTCAAAAGGTTCATCATCTCCGCCATCTTCTCTTCCATTTCCTCCTTCTGTTTGTAGACGGCTTCCTCAAATTTTGCCAACCGTTCGGAGTGTTTTGACATGTATTCTCTCATTCGAGCTTTGAATGTTGGACTAAGTTCCTGAGGTGGTGAGTTGGGTTGAGCGTGCTTATGGAAGGGTTTAGTATTTTCCCTACGGGGTGATTCGGACAATGGTATTTGCTTAACGCTTGAGACCGAGTTAATTGTTGCTTTTTGTGGACTTAAGGGTCTCTTTTGCTTTTCCATAAGATATGCAACCCTTTTCTCAAGTTCACTAACGCTTTCCTCAGTGATTTGATTGGCTGTATCGGGCGATGAATATGTCTTGACCGCCGAGCGTACGTCGTGGGAAACTTGCCACAATTCATCATCGTCGGATGCAAGCTCATCAATGATCTCCCATGATTCCTCGGCGCTTTTGTCGCGCAATCTTCCCCCGGCGGCTCGATCGATGGCACGCTTGGTGTGGTAATCAACATGGTCATAGAAGATTTGGATTTGAAGCCAGAGATTTATGCCATGATGAGGGACTTTTTGGAGTAAGTCCTTGAATCGAATCCATGCCCCGTAGAGGGTTTCGCCTCGACGTTGTTCGAACATCAAGATATCCTTCCTTAGCTTGGTAGTTCTTCCTGGTGGGAAAAACTGAGCAAGGAAACGAGTGGTGAGATCATCCCATGAGGTAATGGATCCTGCGGGTAGACGCTCTAGCCACTGACTAGCTTGGTCCCGCAGAGAGAATTGAAAGAGACGTAGTCGGGTCGTCTCTCGAGTGGCAACATCAAGGTCTATGGAATCAACGATTTTGAGAAAGTCCTTGAGATGTTGATTAGGATCTTCGGAACGAAGTCCATGGAATGCGCATCCGCTTTGCACCAACCGGATGGTGTCGGATCGCAAGGGTGTGACATTGGCTCATTGAGTGAGCTCAATGGTGTTTCGATAGCCATGGTGGCTAGGACGGGAGTAGTCTCCTAAGGTACGGGCTCTAGGAGGTGGTGGTGGTTGTTGTGGTGGTGGGTTGTTGGGATCAAGGATATTACCACCTTCCATGATGTCGGATGGTAATGGTTACGAACAAAGAAACGAAGAAAAAAGATAGACTAAAAAAACCTAGAAAAATAAAATAAAAATCTCACTAGAAAGGAATCTAGTGAGTAGACCTAATAAAATAAAAATTCAACTAAACAATAACTATTCCCCGGCAACGGCGCCAAAAACTTGATGCGTGGTTTTGCAACCTTACAACAGGTTTTACCTCTCGAGGGATCTCAAGAGGCTTACAACCCCACCAGGCAGTGTACCTGACCGATGTAGTATAGTGTAGTGGTAAGTACGGGGGATTGATCGTTCTCCACAGGGAATAGTGTTCGTTAGGTATGAAAAACTACTTTAATAGGTCTAAGGGTGAGGGAAGATTCTTTTTGTATTTTTATATTTTTATGAAAGCAAGTAAAATCTCGGGTTTGAAGGAGTGGGCGGAATTAGTTGCTAGTCAACTAACCCAAATAACTACGAATGCAATTAAAATAAATAACAGAAAATGAAAAGGTCGTGAAACTTATGTGGAGAGAAATGTGTTTACTTAGATTTCCTTACTCCCTAACTATCTTTTACCGGTTGATTAGTGTGTATTAATTGCGTGGATGACGGGTGTATTCCTTAATACCAATCGTGGGGTGGCGTACGTACTTCCCCAACTTTATGAGCTCCTACTTCACTCCTATGTCGAGCCGGCTAGGAAGCTCCTAACATGGGATCACTAGAATTCGCTCATGCATTAAATACAACCATAAAAACCTTAGTACGCATTGGTTCATGTTTCTTAAGACGTTCAAGCAAGTTACCGAATAGGAAGTTAGCCAGTTTTCTTAAGCCTAACATCGATGAACAATCATCCAATACAACTAATAACACACTAATAACCAATAATCAATAGCTAGGTTTCATTAGATCTAAGCAAACACAAGATAAATCTAGCCTAGCATGTTAATCAAAAGACAAGAACAAGATGTAATCAAACAACACATAGACATATTGATTGATTAAATAAATACTTATCTTCAATTAAACATGGGAGATCCAAGGGTATGAAAACCCTTAAAAATGGCAGAAATTCGTCTTAGGGTTTCTCCTCCAAAGTTACACACAATAAGTTCCACACCAATGACAAAAAATTGCAAAACTATATATAGAGTTTAAGGGCTGACGGCGTCACGTGTAGATCCTGACGCGTCACTCGCGCTTTTAGGTTCCCGATGGCCTTCCTGACGCCGTCCCTCTTTAGACCTCCAAAATCCGCTCTGGCTTATCAAAGCTTGACGCCGTCAGAAATGGGCTTGACGCCGTCCCTCTTTAATTTAAACCGTGACGACCTTGATCACTTCAAAGGGTGACGCCGTCAGATTTTTCATGCAAAATTCTCTGGCTTATCATGAGTAATTTTCATATCCACCTTTTTTGCCAAGCCATGACGCCGTCAAGGGCAATCCCTGACGCCGTCAAAGGTACTTTTCAGCCGATTTTGAGACTTTTTCGTTTTCTTCACTTTTATGCTCCAAAAACGTCCAAAATACTTCCTTTTCCAGATTTCTTCTCCAAAGTACCTAAAATGACAAAAGGAACGATTTAGGGCAATATTTGATCAAATAAATACGATTTAGGGCTTAAATGACCCCCTAAAAGCGGTACACTTTTCGCTTCGTCAAGCTAGCATACTTTTATTATCACAATACATTTATAATCTCAAGTTTATAAATGTTAATAAAAGTTCATAATTGATATTTTGAACCTCAATTCATAACTTTTACATTTGAAGATGCAGAAAAATAGATGAAAATTTTTGAACAACTTCATCAGATTTGTCTTAGTTTCTTACAGAATTTTGCGTAGTTATATGTTTCTAGATACATCATATTTATAGCAATGAGCAAAATTTGCCTTTCGACACAATATTTAAACTGATAAAACTTAGCGTTTGGTGTGGATATTTTGCACTATGGAATGCTAATCAAAATCATTAAATTCGTTTGGTTGGACACTATGGGTGTTTGAAAACCCGCAAAGGCCAGGTTTCTTTAGGGTCGTTTGGTTTGAAGGGTTTACTTGGGTTTTGGGTTTGAAACTTCAAATCAATTGTTTGATTGCATTTTTGGTATTTGGGTTTACCAAAATATTTAGCCATCTACAAAAGATAAAGAGTGTGAGACGTTTTATAACAAGAGTGGACCCAAGTGCTTTCTCCTTCATATTTTTTTTAGGTAAATTACAAAAATTGTCTTTAAAGTATCCTAAATGCGCAAGGATGACATCGAAAGGAATTTTATTGCAAAAACAACATTAATGTTTTCTTTTTTTGCAAAACAGCCACCGATAACTACTTTTTGCTAACACCCGTTATTTTTCTCATTAAGTGTCTCGTCGTCACTAACGGTAATATTGTCATTTCATTGTTCATTATTGCTTTAAGACAAAATTTGCAATTTTAAGGCATTGTCTATTTATTTCATAGCCACCACCACCACCCTCTACCACCACACAACCACCCTCTACCCCCACCACTGATAAACAACTTTAATTAAAATATCTTGACTCTTGACTGTCACATCTCCAGTCCATGCGTTTTCTTTTGGTAAACAAGGATCACCATTCCAATCAAATGGAGGGTTCTGAAAACTGTCCTTCAAGCGAGTCAATTCAATCACTATAAATCCAAGAAATTTAAGTAAACATTTCATCTATGTGAACGGAATTCGTCCAAGTAGTGTATTTAACCAAAATTGTGAATCTAACCATCTCGCTTTTGCGTTCTTCCACCAACTGGCAGCACCTCAAATATTTCTCCACCATTATTCAAAGGACCAAGAGTAGATCCAGTAGTTGGAGTAAGTATGATCTTAGTAGGACCACCAACTAAGTGGCCAATCATTAGCAAACAAAGCAACGCCAGAGTGAGGAACCTTTAGATCATTAAAATACGTAACATTATTTATCAAAATATTGAAAGATCTTGAGGTCCCGGTTTCATCCGCAAAGTAGAGAGCAATGTAGTAGCGTGAGTTCTGAAGAGGTTCAAGAGGCCATTGTAACTCCAGGGGTCGCACTTGCGTGACTGTCAACAGCGTCTGAAATACTTTTAGTGGAGGGAGGTTCCAAAAACCATTGATAGCTAAGCTTTCACCTCTTGATGTTGTAGGACTATTTTCGCCATATGGCTCCCAGTAACGATCAAATTGATCATCGTGGTAACTAAAAAATCCATAACAACTGTTAGCTCATATACACTACCAGAATATTACATTGTACTATTAACAACTTATTCCATTTGATGATTGAATTTGTTCACTAACTCAATATCTACAACGTCACAATGGTAAGAGAGTCCCAGTTTTGAATGTGGTTATGTGATATTGAATAATACGAATAAGATAATAAGCTGTGAAAAAAAGAGGTTGCAAGAAACTGTTGTTTCAAGCTGTAATAACGTATTTGGATAATCATGGCTATATAAGGATTTGCTTTTAAAGTAACCCCCAAATAATCGAGAAATCAAAATCAGTTTGTGTTGGTGCTATAATGTGTCCTAAGGCCTGCGTTTGTGGACGATAGTTGATGCATAATCGTAGGATATTATGCCAGTAGTAGTGGTCTCATAAACTAGTAGTATTCACATGGAATGAATTGATTAATGTGTGTCATACATACAGACATACAGTGGTGTAGTTGGAGAACATGATATGTTTAAGATGTAATAAAAATAATCATAAACAACAAATCCCTGGTGGTCTAGTGACAAACAATATCATAAACAACAAATCCGTTGTGTGATGGTAGAGGGTAGCGGTGGTGTGGTGGTAGAGGGTGGTGGTGTTGGTTGTGTGGCGGTAGAGGGTGGTGGTGGTGGCGGCTGTGAAATAAATAGACAATGCCTTAAAATTGCAAATTTTGTCCCTAAAAGCAACAGTGAACAGTGAAATGACAATAATACCCTCAATGACGAGGCACTTAACAAGAAAAATGACAAGCGTTAGAAAAAAGTAGCTTTCGGTGGCTGTTTTGCAAGAAAAGAAAACATTAATATCGTTTTTGCAACAAAATTTCTCTCGGTGTGATCCTTGCGCATTTGGACTACTTTAGGGACCATTTTTACAATTTACCCTTTTTTTTTTTTGTCCCTCATTATTAGTATAAATAATTTTTAATTTATATTTTAATATATAAAATTTCTTTAATTTAGATTTTCTTTGCCCTACCTCAAATCCAAATCCAAATTCTAAACCATCTAAATCCATCCTAATCCTAAACCCATCTACAAACCAAACGGGCCCTTAAAGTGGGTGAATAACAAAATTTACAGAAATTGTTACTTTAGTTATATTAAGAGTAAATTGCAAAAATCGTCCTTGTGGTTTGGCCAAATTGCACGTTTCGTCCTTGTGGTTCATTAAGTGCAAAGATCGTTCTTATTTTGCACTGTTACGTGCACTTTTAGTCCTTCGTCATTGCAAAAATCGTCCTTGTGGTTTGCCAAATTTCACTGTTGATGGACCAAAAGTGCACGTAATAGCGCAAAATAAGGAGGATCTTTGCACTTATTGAACTACAAGGACGAAACGTACATTTTGGCCAAACCACAAGGACGATTTTTGCAATTTACTCTTATATTAAAAAGGGGCAATTACATATATATCTTTACTAAAGTTCAATATTACATTAATATCATATTCACTTTTGTAATTACATCAATATCATTTCCAAATTTTGGTAATTACACCAATATCCTTTCAAAATATTTGTAATTACATCAATATCCTTTCCAAACTTTTGTTATTACATCACTATCATTCACAAACTTTTAAATTCTCATAATATCCAAAATTCAAAATATTATTTCATCAATGGATGCCAAAAAATATATATGAACAAATAAATTTATATTAACAATATGTTCTTTCATATCTATAACGAAACTTTTTGTAATTACGTCATCAAGTTCTTTCATCACTCGAGGCAAAAAAAAAATACATGAACAATATAATTATGATCAATATAAGAGATAAATAATAGTTTCATAATTTAAAATTAATATAATTATGATTTAGTTGATTTTTGGATATATATTAGAATTTAAAAGTTTGAGATGGATATTGATGTAATTGCAAAAGTTTGAGAAGGACATTGATGTAATTACTAAACTGAGAAGGATATTTACGTAATATTGAACTTCAATAAAAATATACATGTAATTCTCCCTATTAAAGAATCATATAGACACACTTAAGCATTTATTATCTCTTCCATTTGAAATATGAACCCTCTTTAGTTATATTAGAAAAAATATGAGTTAATTACATTTTTGGTCCTTGTGGTTTACCGGGTATTTCATTTTCAGTCAATTTTTTTGAAAAATCTCGGATCCACTACAAAACCCGGCGACCCGTAACAAGTTCAGTCCAATTTTTCTAACACCGTTAGTTTGACTCTCTTTGACCGTTAAATATGAGGGTAATCTTGTCATTTCATTTATTCATTCTATTACCTCACTCACCCACTCATCCTCACCTTCATAATCCGATCTAATCTTCATCTTCATAAACAAAACACATAAACACATCTCATCCTCACCTTTGTATCAATCTCATCTTCACAAACACCACCACAAATACAAATACAAAAATAAAAAATCTTCTTTTTCTCTCAGATCTGCTATACCACTGCCGCCACCTATACACTTTTAAATGGCTTCAAGATCGTTTCATCGGTCTCAGGTAGGTTTTATGATTTGTTCTTGTGTTTTATATAAGATCAATGAAAAACCACTACAGGAGTGGGTGGGTTTGGTGGTGGGTTTGTGATGGGTTTGGTGGTGGGTCTGTGAGGCGTAAACAGTTACTGAACTTCCATGGGGGTTTGCAAATTTTAATGATGTTTAATGAATCGGAAAATTATAAGCTATGATAGATGTTTAATGATGTTTCTGGAAAATATAATGAAGATGGGGGTTTACAATTTTTTTTGGTTCGGTTTTGATTAGAAAGAAAACACCAAAAATATTTGTTGTTGTGGTATTTTAGTTTCATGGATTTCAAGTTCAGGGTCAAGCAAGACCAAGTGTGGTTGTGTGTTTCGATTTGGTTAGTGTTTTTGGTTCGAAACCAACACCAAACACTGTAGTGGTGGTGTTTTCGGTCTTGTCAAGGTGAGGATTTGATTAATGAGGTGGTGAATGTTTATAAGGAGTTCGGGTCTGTGGAGAATGGGTTGGTGAAAAATGGGTTGAAAGTGTTTGATGAAATGTGTGGGATGGGGAGAGTTGTGTGTTTGGGGAATTGTAACACGTTGTTGAGTGGTTTGGTTAAGGAAGGTGAGTTTGGGGATGTTTTTGGGGTTTTTGAGCAGATGGGGAGGATTGGAGTTGTGCCGGAAGTGTGGACGTGTAGTATTGTGGTTAATGCGCATTGTAAGGATGGGAGGGTTGGGAAAGGGGTTGATGGATTGTGCTGGGAAGATGGATTGTGCTGTTAGGATTCGTGATGAGATGTTGGAAGCGGGATTGAATATGAATTTGTATATTTGTAATTCGATGATTAACGGGTATTGTAAACTGGGAGAAGTTGATGAGGCTGCTAAAGTGGTAACGAGTATGAGTAAATGGAAGTTAAAGCCAGATTCTTATAGTTATAATACTTTGGTGGATGGTTATTGTAAGGAATTTTATACGGCTGAGGCCACACCAAGATCAGACCAACCCGTCACCATTCGACACCAACCAGTTTTCACCATTTGTTTGGTATGTTTGATGTAGTCTTGATGTTAAATGTTGAAAATGAAGGATGATGTTTCTTGATGTTAAATTTTGGTTTTGGGTTTCTTGATGTCGTCCACACTCCACAGATCAGATTTGTCAATTTGTGTGTTGTTTAGACTTTAATTTGATGATGTTAATGAACAAGTTTGTGTGTTGTCATTTGAAGATCTGTTTTGAAAATCTGCTTGTGATGAAGATTGTGATGTGTATCTTGTTAATGAACAAGGCTAGATCTTCAATGTGTGTCTTGTTGATGAATTTTGGGATTTGAAGACATGCTTGTTGATCATTTGAAGATCTGCTTGTGCTGATCATTTGAAGATTTGCTTTTGTTTAGATCTTGATGATAGAAGATTTAGAAAATAAACGAGTTGTATTTATTAAAATAATAATAATAATAATAATAATAATAATAATAATAATAATAATAATAATAATAATAATAATAAAAGAAAGAATGAAATGAGGTTAGTTTAGTCATTTCTAGTATTAAGATGAGGGTATCTTAGTCATTTCACATGGTTTAACTGGTCAAACTAACAGTCAACGAAAAATTGGACTGAACTTGTTACGGGTCGCCGGGTTTTGTAGTGGATCCGAGAATTTTCAAAAAATTGGACTGAAAATGAAATATCCGGTAAACCACAAGGACCAAAAATGTAATTTACTCAAAAAATATATTGACCCACTTGCATACTTGTGTAGACCAAATTGGTCGTAGTTAGACCAAGAGTAATGGGCGTTGAAGTGGGCTTAGTTGCCCCTTCAATGCCCGTTGGCCCACCCCCTTGGGGCGTTGAAGCCTGTTGAATGCTATAAAATCCAACGACCGTTGATGCATCAACGGGCGTTGAAATTTCTTTTAAACAAAAAAATGACCGTTGAAGGTAAGTTAACGTTAACTTTTGCATTTAATTTTTTTTTATTTCAAGCAAAAGTTAACGTTAACACTCTTATTTTCCCTATAAATTTACCAAGTTAACATTTATCTTTTACAATGAATCCCAATCAATATAACATTCCTGCCTATGGCTCAAACCGAAACACACAATTTGTTGCTCCACGAAGAGCACCCGAGCAACAAACCGATCAAGAACTATGAAATAACTGATAACTACTAGTTTGTAATCGTTGTTTTATTTAAGTTTGTAATCGTTGTTTTATTTTAATGTATGATTTTACGTTTTTAATTGTTAACGTTAGTTATTTACCTTTTTTGTTAACGTTTAATGTTAACGTTTAAAAATAAAAAAAAATAAAAAAAAAAAAAAAGCCCAAAAACTACATTCAACGCCTCACCCACTACTCTCATTTTTTAACAAAAACTCATCTTACACATAGGACACATGTCAACATATGCCCCAACCCACACACCTTACCACTACTCTTGGTCTTATAACGGAGGAAACTGATAACTCTACGTACAATCTAAAGGTATACCTATTCAGAATCCATCATATTGTCAAACTGATACTCATAATCATTCCAACCTACAAACCAAACGCACCCTAAATCATTAGAAAAGGCATAGCTTGATGATTTCGTTAAATAAAACCCAAAAACTATGTGAAAAAATATATATAATATATAATTGCCACAATGAAAATAGTTGAATAAATAAAATATATATACAATTATACGACTTGTCATGATTGCTTTGTTTTCACAAGATCAAAGATATACGATTCAATCTAGAAAACATTTCTAACATGACAAAGTTTTCACGTAATCAAAAGAAATAAAGAATGATTAATATTTCAATTATTGTATTTGCTATTTTTGGGATAACGATTGATTTCATAGAAGCGAAAAGAAAGACTTATCTAATGTTCAAAACTGTTACGGGTTTCGACATATGTTTTTGATATAATTTTATTGTTCGAGATATTTGTGTATGAACTTTCAAATATATCTTGTTATTGATATTTGGACAAAAGTTATTGTTATATCCAAAGGTATAAACGAGTTGAATCGAGTCGAATTTTAACAGAGCTCGACTCGACTTAGACAATATTTGTTCGACTCGAACTCGGCTCGATACCTCGACGAGCCTTCATGAAGAAAGCTTGAGCTCGGCTCGAGAAAGTTTGAATTAGGCTCGAGCTTGGCTCGAAAAGCTCGAATTATTTGTAATGACGTGCTTTTTATACAAACTAAAATTGAAATATAAGATAAGATTTGAATTTGGCACGATAAACTCGAGACATTCATTAATACATATAAACTTCTAAAATATACATAATACATATTTAAAAAATCATATATTACTTAAAAGCTCGATAATAACTCAAGTCGAACCTATATATGCTCGAGCTCGACTCATTAAATATTTCGAGCTCATTTTCTTGGCTCGAGCTTAACTCAAGGCTCGATAAAGCTCGGCTCGAATGAGCTCGAGCCAAGTTCAAGTTCGATATACTCGATAAAAACTCGAATCGCTTACACTCCTAGAGGTACATTCATCAAAAGTTTAATTGATACCCAAATTATAAGAAAATATAAGGGGGAAATATTTGAATTTGATTAATGTACATATAATTAACAAGTGGAAGTAAAATGATACCATTCCAGTATTCCACCATCAAAAAGCCCAGATGGTACGGAAATCACTCACAAGCCATGTATGCATTTGCTCAACAGTTTGCAGACGTTTTGTCAGCTTGCGAATAAAAAACTAAAAAGATCTCCAAACCAAAAAAACAGCTAAACGATTCAAATACGTCAAGTGATTCAAGTCTAGACTACAATTCAACCTTAAATTCGGAAACAACCTCAAACAAAGAACAGTTTCAAACAGTAACCACTAATGCATAGCAAATTGCAAAACTATTGCACTATAACTAATTCAACTACAGCCAAGCATGACAAAACCCTTTCCATATAAGCACTAACCTTCAAAAATATCGATACTGGTATGGTTTATGTAGAATCATACACACAGATCATCCAAGGTTGGATGAATATATGGGGTTACCGAGAGAGAGGTGGTTTAGTATCAGCATGCACAGCCTCCAGACTGGGCTTGCTGCTGGGATCCACTTGCATTGCTGGACTTCAGATTTACATCGACCATGTCTTCCTGCTTTGTTGAAGATAAAGTTTCCATCCCTGGTAATGCAGAAGCTATTTTCCGAAACAATGGCTGAAAATTTTCATATACAAGTGATTCATTATTGTTGATTCCTGTAAAATAAGAGGTAGCGATTTCGACCCATTTACTTGTGGAGGTGTTGATTTAGGTTGTGTTAGTATCACTAATGGGTCGAATGGGTGTAATTCACCCAAAGTGTAATTTCAATCCATATAACCTCCTAAACCACTATATTCAAAAAAAATTAGATGATTAAACTGAAATAACATAACTTCTGTTATCACCACAAATCATTTATAAAAAAACACATGCACACACACACACACACACACACAAAAAAAAAAACATGAATAAGAATTTTTTCATGCAGCCCGACACACCCACAAAAATCGACTATTTTCACTTGTTACCCAACCATCACATTTTGCCATCATCAAAGTCAAGCTTCATAACAAGAACTGAAGTAAACATAATTAAATTTACTATATTTTTCTTAGCGGCGTGAATTTGGAACCTAACCCTCCCAATACTGAGAAGCATAATGTTCAACAAAAATTTGGAAGTCCAACTCTTGTTTGGCAAGTTGGTATATTAGATACTTAGATAGTTTCAATATCAGTGCTTACCTTTATATTGAAGCCTGCCTTGGCACTGGTTTCAATGAACATTACATTAAAGTCACGAGCTTTAGCTTCTCCTTCCTCAATGGAAACTTGTCTACAAAAAACATGTATCAAAAGGAGTAAATATTTGCTACAAAGTTCAATCAAACTTTAAGGTACACCAATTGGCACAAGGGAAGATACAGCATAAATACCAACTAAAACAGGTTTTGCTGAATGTGGAGTTAGCACCAGAGGCAATCAACTATTTAAATTTGAGAATTAAAAATTGGAACAATATATTACCTCTTATCCACAAGATCAGTTTTGTTTCCAACAAGGACAATGATAACATCACTGCCTCGCTCAGTTCGAACCTCCTCAATCCATTTTGCCGTGTTCATAAATGATTGTCGGCCTACACCCAATATAGAAGTGGTTGGGAACACAAATATCAGAATGGTTAAAAACATCATTCCAATAATAAGAAAATAATCACTCAACATGGCTATGCATGAAAAAGAAGTTGATAAAGAAAAACAGGAATAGTGAAACTCAAAAGGTGAAGGGAAAACGCACTTGCAACATCAAACACAATAACCGCAACAGAGGAATCCCTAATATAACTTGGAATGAGACTCCTGAACCTTTCTTGCCCAGCTGTGTCCCTGTAAACATATCCAAAATTCTGCATGGGTTACCATTGTTGAAAGAAACGGATTCCATGATTTATATTGAACTCAATAAGACAAGATTAACTAGAACCAGAGACTTATTGTTATAATAGATTTGTGAAATAAAAAATGTGGAAATTAAATGAAAACACATAACACTTGCGCAGCTAAAACTAAGAAAGACCTAGAACCTTAAAATAACAGGTGATGTAAGTTGGCTAGAAGTCCTCGCGAGGGAAAGATTAGATAAACCATTGACAGTAAAATTTGAACACATATGTTCAACATTGATATAAAACTTCTATAGACCAGTACAGTTTTGAGTACACTGCAAAAAATCATATCCCAAACGATCTCTTCTAGTAGTATGTTTTATAAGACTCTGTATATGAAGCTGGCCCTTGAAGAGCATTTCTGGATGAAACATTAACAATGGGTATCCAGAAATTATAGTTGAAAAATCAGGAATTTGTCTGGAGTCATACACGTTTTTCTAAGACACGCGAAATCTACATTCCACTAACAACTTCAGTTCATGGTCAGCTTCTGCTAAATGCAAGACCAAATTGACAATGAGACAGTACGCTCAGTGACACAAGTCAGACTATAATGTATGATAAATCTCTTATAAAGGCATGAAATGATAACTCAAGTTAGCTCCAGGTGTATTCCAAGTTCCAACCCAAGGCTCAACTTATAAAAAAAACTGTAAAATAAACTTGAATAATACCAATAAGAAATGTGTACTCTTACCAAAGCTGCAAGCGTACTGTTCGATCTTCAAGGTACATTGTTTTGGATAAAAAATCAATACCAATAGTAGCCTGGATAGTGGATAAGATATCAGAGTATACTCATTACAAAGACAAAGAAAAGACAAACAATAAGGTTTGGTAAGAATTCTACAGATATTGAACTACAAGAAGAAATGCAAAAGACATTATATGCCGCAAGGGAAACCAAGTGGCTGAACGTCCATATATCAATTCAGATACTGTAGGTTTCATCATACTCGCGATCTTATCTTTCCTTCTATGATGATGTTCGTTTTTCTTAAAAACCCAATGGGCTAATTAGCTGTGCACATATTACCTATGATCTTGTTTAACTATTACCATTGATAAAGTCGTGCACAAGACTTCACATGCATGATAATATTATTTTCATGGTAATTGGTACAAAAGAGGACTCTGTTTCTTATGGCTCGTTCACAACAAACATGAAAAAAATTATAGCAGAGATCTCTCACGTATAAACAGACAGGACACTAAAAATTCAAAAACAAAAGTGCATGGAAAAAAGGGACTTCACAGATTGGACAGCTGATTATTATCCCTAAATTAATCTAGGCAAATTCAAACAGTTCCTTGATATATAAAATGGGAACAATACATGCAGCAACTTTCTTTACTTAACATGACAATACAACATCTTTTACATTAAGAATATGATGTCACCAAGACACGAACACATGACTCGAAGACTATAAACAACAAGGGAGTGAATAAAGATGACAGTAATGTTGAACTGTAAAGTACAAGGGATTGGTGAAGGGAACTTTTTTTGTTTATCCTTCCCTCTTTCATGACTTCCGAAACTAAGAAATCAAGAAGATACACACTTAGGCGATCCTATTAATTACTCTTAGCTTAAAGGGTGTATGCACTGCCATTTACAGTAAACAGACATATATTGTTGTTTTAAACTTGATGCAGTTATTGTTTCTTGATCTTAATAAGAAGCTTCATGCAACTGAGATCAGCCAATCTAATAATAAGGCAGAAGGTAGTCTATAGAGGGCCTTGTTAGTTGCTTCTTCACTTCGACAACCACCGGAAGGAAAAAAAAATAAAAATAACCGTATTTGATTGCTAAACCAGTCCCTGGCTATGATATATAAATAATACCAAAACAATGCGACAACTGAAACTGTGATTACAAACTAACAAAAACAATGACGACGTTTAATACTGTTCGACGAAGACTGTTGCTTGTTCATATAATTTTGGGTAAAAGCTAAAGATACTTTGTGTACTAATGAAAATAACTCATTATACTTAACGAACTTCGAATATTGTCAATCTATACCCCCAAAATTGGTTGTTTAGGGTAAATTGGTCATTTTGGCATCTTCATCTTCTACATATATTACCTCCGGCCAAACACCATTAATTCCGGCCAAAAGACTCGGTACCGGCTAAAAAACAAAAACACCTTTAAAACAATGAAAACCAATTATTAGTCATGTTGTTTCCATCTTTACATATAAAAATCTACATCATATTCTTTTATACATTTTATCAACCCAACGATTAACACTTCAGCCACCATTGAATCGCCATGTCCTTGCAATTAATTAACATATCATGTCCTTGCAATTAATTAACTAACCGTATTCAATGTACTTTCCCTCTTATTTTCAGTCACCATATTCACCACCACATTAACACTTCATCACCATCACCACCATCGTATATATTTATAGAAATCAGGCCATAATGGTGGTCGTGGTAGTAGTTTTGACTGATGGCGGTAATGGCTGCTGGTGGTGGTGTCGACGGCCGAAAGTAATGGTGGTGGTTGTGACCAGAGATAAGCATGGCTGCCGTAATGGAAGAAATGGTGATAATAGTGGTTGCTGATTTAGTGGTTAATAGGTTATGTAGAAATTGTGATTTTGAGTTTTGGTGTTATAGTGGTGAAAATGGTGATTCAGTGGAGAAGAAAGTCAGTTCAAAAAGATGATGAAGAAGACAAAAGGACATTTACGTCTTTTAATATAAAAGAGATGGATTTAATTAAGCATAATGACAACCGACCTCAAACATAGTTAAGTAGAATGAGTTTATCATAAGTAGAGAAACCAAAATGGGTAGAGAGTACATAGTCTCTTTACCTTTTACCCTATAATTTTTCTACATGATTTACGTTTACCTATGGACCAAATTGATTTTTAGGGTAGTAGGCAAGATTAAACACTGAAGATGGAGAATATTTTGCCTTTCTTATGGAAATGGCTCATAGTTTCCTTCTCCTTGGTTGCTCAGGAAATTGAGGTTGTGAGCCTCTTACTACAGCCAACCAAGATACCTTCTATTTTCTTCCCAAAACTTTATTGCAATTAAAGTTTTGTGCATGCGAGTCTGATGTCTATTCCAGTTTTATACTGAATGTTGGGCTATTAAGGTTCAGAGTCAAGTAATCCTAAACATTTCATTCTGCTATTTCAGTTTTTTTTTTATTTCATTTTCTTTTAACACTCTCACCTATCGGTGGTCCCTCTCCCTCCAAAACATATGTCGCCTACGTTCTGTTCCATATTTACCATCTGTATACAATAATCATTGTGCAAAACATCATAATATAGTACAAAATTGGGATCACTGCATTTGATACATGTTCAAGATACATATGATACAATTTCTTTCAAATTCATCAAAATTGCAAATAACGATTCTTAAATTCCCATTATGACACTGTAAATTCATATTTTACCCATTTCCAAATTTAATAGCCAGTTAATCCTGGCAGGGAAGAAGCAGCTCCCTGTTATTAGGTATGAACCCTTACTATACAACTAGTTAACGTGTTTCCTTGCTTCCAGGAGATATGTCACGACTCACGACCCCTATCTATATCTATACCATACAATAAACCATTTAGGACTTCACTTCAGAACTCCTAGAACTAAGTGTCTTAATCTAGGTCATCCAATGTATCATTATATATAACCATTTTTTAGGCGCTTGAGATAGCTTTTTTTTACAAGTTTATATTGGCAGTTGTCCATGAGAGAAACAAGTTGTTTCGAATAAGCAACTAAAAAAAAACTCACAAAGGGGGTGTTTGGGTTGCATGTTCATAAAATGCTTATCTGCTTAAAAACAAGCAGACGGCACTCATTTCAGCGTATAATTAGCAAATTGGCAGTTTCATACTTTCATCCAAACATTCAAAACTTCTTATAGTAGATACACACATAAATAAACAATACCAAATAGCCTCTCGAATCAATTTATTTCAAAAAAAATAAAAATAAAAAGCAAATAATCAGTTTTATAAGTTAGCCCACGCCGTCCAATACTAATTTAATCATGATCCAATCATGGGCGGAGATTAAGGGGGGGCACATGCGCGAAAAAAATTGTAGTGTAAATTTTCAAAAATATTTGACTTTTTCGTAATCCCCCCCCCCCCCCACCCACCCACCCACCCACCCACCCACACACACACACACACAAGTACCAATTTATAGCGTAGTTTCTAAAATTTATCAAAGTGTGCCCCCTCAACCAAAAATTAAATTTCTGGCTCCGCCCCTGGATCCAATCAAATATGCGGTGTAGGGGCCGGAACTCTTACACTCCGTTCTCGAGTTTTTTTTTTTAATGGAAAGGTAAGGGATGGGAAGGGAAATTGAAAAAAATGGTGTTCTTAAGTTTTTTTTAAGAGGGAAAGGTAAGGTACGGGAAGGGGGAGGGAGGGAATGTATGGGCTTTTTTGTGTATATGTTTTCCGTCCAAAATTGGAGGGATCAGGAGGGGAAGGGGGTAACTAACAACATGGGATTTTGTTAAATTACTATTATATCCTCATCTTTTTTTATCCATAATAATAAACAACCACAAAACAGAGATCCAAAGAAAAAAAACATCGAGTCGCTACCGGATTTAGCAACAATCACTCGGTTAAGGATAATATATTCCAAATATTTGAGTCTTTATTCAAACATTGAGGTATATGGCTGCGAGATTCGGTAATACTTGAGTAGTAGAACGTCGGTTAATTTTGTACAACAATGGAAAACTATTGCATTTTTTTTTGTAATGTGAACACAAAGAAACCATTGCATTTTTTTTCTATTGGTGTAGAACGTCGGTTAATTTTTTTTTGTACAACAATGGAAAACTACCTAACAGATGCTCTAACTCATGATTGTTTTCATACAAGACGGTGTAGACACGATTTAAATCTTCTACTCGTTATAATTTTATATAGTTTTAAGGATATATTTGTAATTTTGTTATTATCCATGTTCTTTCCTTTCTCCTTAAAATACAAACTCAAGAACACAAAGTGCAATAACCACTTTCTTCACAATGTCATCCCTTACTTTACCCTTCCCATTCCACCCCCATCCATTTTTTAGAATTTAGACTCGAGAACAGAGCGTTAAGGGGCAGGAGAGGGGCCCGGTTCCCCCAAAAGTTGCGGCAAGTAGTGTAAATATTATAGGTTTTAGGGGTAATTTAGTTGATAATACAAACAAATCTCCGATTCGGCCCCCCAAAAATAAATTGGGGCCCCCCCCCCCCCCCCCCAAAAAAAAAAAAAAAAATGTTCAAGTTCCGCCACTGATGTGGAGTAACTGCGATATGTGCCTAATTTAAGCTTATACGCGGCACAATAATTATCTGCAGCATTACAGATCAATGCAGTCATCAAAGTAACCAATTAAATTATCCAATCAAGAATAAAACTGAATCTATTTTCTCCAACTAATAATCTAATCAATCAACCCAAGAAAACAAACGAATATAACATCATGATGATCATGATAATAATAAGGTAAAAAAAAAAAAGAAAAGGAGGTACCTGATAAGTGTTATCAAACTTATCATACATAAAACGAGTAATGATACTTGTTTTACCAACTGATTGATCTCCTAAAAACACAAGCTTATACTTTGCTAATGCTGACACTGGAGCCATTGCTTAAGTAGATGATTTTCCTTCCGGCGACGATGAGTGAGATCTATCGCCGGAGATAAAGGTGGTTTGTTTCAAAGATGAGTAAAATGCGTGTCGGTAACAAATGTATTTGTAATTGGTTTTGACGTTTCTTAACGACTTGACCCTGGTCAACAATAAGTTAGTCAAAGTATGACCAGGTTTTTTAGACTTGTTTGAGAAATTGGGCTGTCGCGCGTTGCTGCAGAGCAATTTAAAGTTAAATTAGTTTCGGTATATTGTGTGCTGAGACAGAGCCGGTCGATGTAAGTTTGTTATTTATTTGAAACTAGTTTTTGTATGTTTCATGAAGCGTTTATTTGTTATAAAATATTTTCAATGTGACATTTGATTAAAAAAAAATTCGAGGTTTGTTGGTTCAATGTCGGCGCAAATTCATTAATACTTAAATTATAATATTAGTTTACGTTTAAGTATTTATGCTAATGCTACTTCACCAGAAATGAAATTCCTTGGCTAGCAAAGAGTAAATCGATTCACTTCTCTTTATTTTCACACATGAAGGATAGAAAAATCAATAAGAATCCAATATGATATTTTTTTATAAAAAAAAATATTATACTTATGTAAATAAACGTTAAAATGTATATTTGATTTCTATTTTTCATAAATATGGAAACTTTATTATTCTTGATAATGTGTAAATAACCTTTATAAAAATGGTTAAAGATATTATTTGACTAACATTTTACATGAATATTGGTTAATATAAATGAGTATTTTTCATAAAACTTTTACAGTAAATCTGATATTAACGTACACTAATATGCGATGTGTATGTAATTGAAGTTTACTTATCATATTAAACACTAAAATAAGTTAAATCAATAATCATATAACATATGAAAATATCTTATGCAAAAACATGGATCGTTGATGCATAAATGTTTTTAAAATAAAATAATCAATAATCTAAAGAGGAACTTTAGGCTATTCTCCGGGAGAGTATATAAATACAAATTATCATAAGAAAAGGTTTAAATATCGTCTTCTTCACTCTGGTATTCACCTTCATCTTTCAAGTTCTTCTGATCTCGTAATTGCAACAACTTCTTTCCAATGATTCCTGCCAACTTTTGCACGACTTTTTCTCCTAGCCTTTCTTTCTTGTTCCTCTTTCCAAAGTTTCATATGAATTGTAATCATAACACAACTCGTCCCGTGGGCATAGATGTAGTTTTGAATGCCCATTTCCTTGAACATGTATGGTTCCTATATGTAATCACAAAAATGCAATAATCAGATATTACTGATTAATAAGGTTGAGGTTTGTAAACTACCAAAAAAACAGGATCCCTTTTTCGTAAAAGTTAACTGAAAAGAATTTTTTGTTTAAAGAAAACCCTATTCCATAAATATCACATATTTGCAGGTAACTACTGTGTATGCATGTTCTTTAGATACACAGTAAAAACTGAAAATTGAAAGACATTTTTTTTGCAAGAAATGGTATGTTTAAATCAAGAACTACTTTATATCAATAAACAATCTCTGGCACGCTATATTTTTAATTTCTTTATGCTAGATTTGCATACCGATGGTTTTAAAAAAATGCATATTTCAAAAACAAAGCCAATGGATTAAAAAGAACAGAAAAATGCAAGTTACTAAAAGTAGGAGGTTAAAAATCACTTAATGTGGCACTTCTAAAGAAATCAATATACAAATTTCTGATATTACAATGATAAATGCACGACTTACTTTAAAAATGAATGTTCAACTTGATGCAATCACGTGTTTCTTAGCCATACCACCATAGGTCACAATTATTCCACCCTGCCTAAAACAATTATTAATTAGCATTGTAATTCAACATATATCTTACTAGCTTCAAGGCCCACCCCATGGGCGGCTAGTTTTAAGAATTTTGCTTGAAACATAAAAATAAAAATTACAATGGTTTGATATGAAATTAAGATTGTAGATTGCAAATCAACTTCTTGGTTATCATTTTGTTAGTTAAGTTGAATATGATTTAAAAAAAAAAAAAAAAAGGTATTTGTTATATTGCATCCATTAATTTGTAGAGTATAGTATACTGCGTTTTCAATTAAGTTGTTAATAATGTTATACAATAAAAACATTTTACTTTCGATTTGATGTTACAAAATGATGCGTTACTGTTGATAGATGATTTTCTTATGTTAATGTAACATTCATTATTATAAAAATATTTAAAAAATTAAAGTAAGAAACATAATGTTGTGTTAAAAATAACTGACATTGATATGAAAAGAGTTATGATAACTATGGCTTGCAAAAATTGCAACAACCACTTTATTAAAACATTAACATAAAGACTACTTCAAAAGTACGAAAAACATTATGATAATTAAAATTTCAACATCAAGAAACATAAGAAAAACTTATTCTTCATCATCAGTGACATTGTGGTCAACCATATAATCATCTGTTATCTTGTGTCCTTGCTGCACGTAGTTTGTTGTAATATTTCATCAGCCTTTTTGACGTAAGTTCTTCTTAATCTTACGCCAAGTACATTTGCCGGTGTATATATATCGTGTAACCAAATGTATATAAAACTCGCAACAATAACCTTCTAAAAGACCAAATAAATAGTGCCAACAAAAACTACATATCTGTTTCTTTACACTCACGTACAGCCAAAGAAAATCATACGAAGGTTGTAAAGGTAGCTGCTTTATCAAGTAATCATTTGCAGTACGTCTTCTAATGTGCAACCACCTCTAAATTTCCATATGACATATGAGGTAAAATCGACTTTGGTGAGTCTTTGTTGTCGTCGGGTTTCAACTTCATCAAAATCTGAAACCACAGTTGGCTATAGTAGTAACTTAAAGTTACTATTAGTAAAAAATATTGATTTCAAATTTCGCTCTTACGTGTGTTACAATATTTGTGTGCAAGCTCTAAGCCTCTTCTTTAAAATCTACCCTCCACACTTGTCAATTTGGTCAAAAACATTTACCTAAGGTTAGACCTACATCCCATTCAGTGTCTCATAAAAGAACAAACCACCTGATAAAGCATCCATTGCAGGATGGGATAGGAACATTAGGTTCTTCCTTTGCAGTACCTTAAAAAAACAAATATCCGGTAAGTGCTACAACTTTAACAACTTATTTAGCTAAAAATTTTATTTGAGAAATATCATCAAACAATGAATCCATAATCAAATAATAATCCTACCTATGTCATCAATAAAAATCTCATAACCAACTTTCCATATGATATAGTGATTCAAGTAAACGAAGGTGTAATAAGAATCGAGCACAAAAAAACAAAGCAAATATAGGGACAAGCAGACAATGGTCATTTTCCATGTAAAAGACAACATTTCAAAAAGACACTCTAGCTATTAAAAACATGTATCCAAGGACCTCTTTTTTGGTACTGTAAGACTATAGCACGACAAACCTTTACTTGCATTTATTTGAAAAGTAAGTTGATACTCTCAAATCCCTTTTCCGAAAAGCACTGCTTATTAAATAGTAATTTAACTATTTGGTTATTACACCTGATCCATTAAATACACAAAATATCAGTTCATAATACGTTTAAGCTCACCTGATCCATTTAGAGTGTCCTAAGAGCTTGTGCATTAGTCTACCTGACCGAATGTCCCATAGTTTGCAACTCTGTTAACGGGATCCAACAGTATTAGTGTAGGCACTTTTTAAATAAAGATTACATTTTAAGTTTTTGCTTATGCCTATTCATATAGCAGTGTATGCATCACATCCAGTTCAAGTGTACGTAAGATTCTCTAGCATGATACATCATATATGTACAAGAGAATATTGCAACGGGTTCAAATGTAATATATTTTTAAACGTAACAGCCTATTATACCTGATATGCGTTCCAAGCATAACATAGAAGGTTTCTCCCTTAAGATCCGCAGGAAGTGGATGGTCCTGCAATTTCAACATATAAAATTTATAAGAAAAGAGACAAAAATAAAAGGGTAGTATAACCTTCTTAATGTTCTTTATAAAATGTGCAAAATACCTTAAATAGATAACTAATTTAAGCACATAATGCTCTTTGCGTTCTATTTCAGATCTCTCAAAGCGTAATTCCTAATATATAAATAATAATAAAATCATCATCTAGAGGCATGTGTGTAACACCCCAACCCGTCAAGGGTAGAGATGTCACAATGATGGTTCCATATCAGAACAAACACAAGCATATGACATAAATAATACAATAAGAATTCCAATGGTTACAAGAGAAAATCTGAAACTACAAGGTTACAAATGAGAAATACAATAATTACTAAGTCTGAATATAAGCTCTTCTAGTCATCTGATTCAAAATAGCTAATAAGGTCTTCTAAGTCCAAGGTACTCTCCACTAATACCCAGCTTCCAACTAAAACCTGCCGCAGGAAAAGAAATGCGGCTGAGCTTAAAAAGCCCAGTGAACAGATATAAAGGTAGCAAGCAGTAATAATGGAATGGTGGAGTAAGTGAAACAATGCAAGGTATAACAAGAGTTAGGAAAGAAGGAAAAATAAAAGGTTAAGTAGATATATCAAGAGTTAAGAACTAGTTACAATAGATAAGAGTAAAGGGAACAATAATCCCAACCCGAGCCCAAGTCAAATCAAGTCAAGTCAAGTATTAAGTCAAGTGTCAGGTCAAGTATGTATCCGGAGGGGTGACCTCGGGATACTAAGTACAAGGTTATAAGGTAAAGGAAACAGTAATCCACTACGAGCCCAAGTCAAGTCAAGAAATCAAGTAGCAAGGTGTACGAAGGGGAGACCTCGGTACCAAGTACAATATGAGGGGATACCTCCAAGGGGTGGAGTCATGAGCTCCCAAGATGTGAAAGACGTGTATCGCACACACCATCAGTCACCAAGTATAACAAGTAATATAAACAAGTCAAGTCAAGTCAAGTCAAATCTAGGATGCATCCATACGCCCCAGGTGGCCAAAGTCTGCCTCTACGTAACAAATCAAATCAAATCAGGGACGGGACAGGTCATCACTCTCCTGCCCTAGAGTCATGCCATCGGTGCATCAATGACATGGACATGAAACCCTCATGCCTAGTTATGGCTCGTAATCTCAAACTGTAGGCCAAGGGTCAAATATCAAGTATCAAGTATCAAGTTCAAGTTCCAAGTTCAAGTTCAAGTTCCATATCAAGTTGTTCAAGTCAAATTTCCCATTTCAAGTGGTTCAAGTCAAGTTTCCAATTCAAGTGTATCAAGGTTCAAGTCAAGTTTCCAATTCAAGTATATCAAGGTTCAAGTCAAGGTTCAAGACAAGAGATCATAGCAAAGGTTCAATTTAAAAGTTCATTTAAAAGGAATCCTTTAATAATGGTTTTAGTAAAAATGATCTTGCAAAATAGTTTTCACAACAATGGTTTTTCAAAACAGTTTTTCCTAAGGATAGTTCTTAAAAGTTATTTTCATAAAACTTTAGTAGAATTACATTTAAAAGTGGTATCGCGTTGTTTTAAAATAGCTTTTCTCAAAATATTTTCATATATAATTAAGAAAGTTTCCACATCCAGTTTTAATATCAAGTAAATCTTCTAGGTGTCCAAGGATTTGAATATTCAGGTCAAAGGTGATGAACGAAGTATGTCAAGTATCAAGGGAACATGGCAAGGTTCAAAACAAGAAATCAAGGCAAGGGTTCAAAGCAAGGTTCAAATCAAGTGGATCATATCAAAGGTTCATAATACAAGGGGAAACATAGTAATGTTCACAAATCAAGGGGAGCATAGCAAGGTTCAAGCAAGTAAGAAAGACAAGAGAAAGAGTTCATGAGAAACCTGTGAGAAGGTCAGAATATATGTACCTTAACAAAGTATGCAAATCGAAGCAAGTAATGAACGAAAACAGGAGATCACTCCCTCTTCACCCGATCTACAAATAATCATAAATTCTCTTATAAGTTTCATATGATCGTAAGGTTTCATTTTAGTTCTCTTTCTATTTTAGGTAACTTTCCATATTTAGCAACTTTCCAAAAATAGCAAGTTTCCAAATTTAGAATATCATAAGTTTAAGTATTCAAATGTGACAATGATAATAGTTCAAGGTTCATAATGTTGCTTACATAAGTTTAGGGTTTATTATGCAATTATAACAAGTTTAGGGTTAATAGTGTCATTATGATAAGATTAGGGTGTAAAATGTAAATATTATCAAGTTACATGTTTTCATCAGTTAAGTCCCTTAGTTTTAGAAAAATGACAATTTAGACCCTTTAGTTTAGAAATAAACACATTATACATTTTAAAACCCTTTTTCACTTTTTACAAATTTTACACATGAACTGGACCCGTTTAGTCGAATTTTTCATCCATATAAGAACCCAAAATTAAAATTCCCAAAAATTCACACACGCTCCTATACGTCTTAAGAATTTACCCAAATTTTTCCAGAATTTATTATTAAGTATAAATATAGTCTAAAAATCCTTTATTTCAAGTCGTCCAGATTACTGATAAATTTTAACATACGAAAAGTAAGCAGTTCACAGCCCCATCAAATAAATTTATAAAAATCCACAAAAATTCCAGTAATTAATAGACATATGAAATATCAGTTCAAAGGGCTTCTTCTAATTCAACACGGTTTGCAAATTAAAATTCAAAAACTCAGACGGATTTTACAGACATACGAATTCCGATTGACACTTAATTTTCTAAAAATAAAAAAGTTGCTTTCCCGACCTCTAAAAATTACAAGGTTAATTTCTACAGAAAGCTATTTTCCTGAATTTAGTTTTAGACTCTAAAAACACCCAAATACCCTTCGTTATCATCAAGATACACTCGTTTGAAGTCGGACTAATTTTCTGCTTAGAATCTGGGTTTATTATTTCATGCAAGTAATTAGGGTTTTTATTCTTCCAATGATTATCTCTTGACACAAAACAATAATTATTGAGATCTAACATCCCTAGGTCGATTCATACATGGTCATATCATGATCATAACAATTAAAATTCAGATTCATATACATAGTTCGATTCATAGTTAGGGTTTCTTATTCATTATTTTATGTGGTTTCTCTTATGATTTCATGTGTGTAGTGAAATTAACAAAATCAACAAAAATGAATCAAACAAAGATGAATTGAACAAGGGTTGATACAAATACCCTTGAAGATGACACGAAGAACACGAACACCACAAGATTAATTCACACGCCTCTTCTCCTCCTCTTTTCCTTCTTGTTGCGAATTAGACACGAACACAAGATCAAAATCACCAAAGCTTCTCCTCTCTTCTTAGGCCGATCGGATTTTTTTTGAAGAACAAGGAATGTGGGTCGAAATTTTTGAGAGAGTATGTTAGGGTTTGTATTTTTTCTTTTCGGTTATGGAATGGGAGAGGAGAAAGTAAACCGTATAATAAGTTTGTGTATTTAGGGCAAGAGTTAATCACCATTATGGCTAATTATTCAATTTACCAATCACGAACTTGGACCACTTTGTGGTCAAGGGGGGGGGGGCACACATAAGGTATAGTTTTATTTTATTTTTTTGTACCGAACATTATATTGTAAGGTTTTATATTAACTTAATTCATTAGGTAACTTTGGTTAAGCTCAAATAAGGTTACTTATTAAATTTTCATAAGTTCTCAAAATTTTTAATTTGAGGGCATTTTTGTCATTTGAGATTATATTAATTTTTGGGTTTTACAATGTGACTAACAGAGCTAGCAAAGACTATTTGATCATGAACATAATTTGACTAAGCAACTGACCTTGATTGGTTTCATGCTAAAGTTTGAGTTCGGTCAAGAAAAAGTTTTGTTATATTGGTCTTCAATCACGATGCCATTTCGTGATAAAGATAACATATGTACGTAAGCAACAGTAAAGAAGCCATAAGAACGATTAGTGATAATTAGATATCAATTAATATTACAATTTATAATAATGTAAGTGGAAAGAGAAAAATGGGAAGCAAGGCAAAAGGTTTCTGTTTTGGTCGCATGTCTGTGTGTTTTTGACACCTTTGTTTTTGGCCAATTTTGACAGCATTGTTTTTATGGATTTCGCATATACTTCCCCCATGAGGAAAATTTCATTTTCACATGAATAAATAATTACAATTACACAACAATCTAAATTTTTTTCTTCCAGAATGAACTTGCTTAAAATATCCAGAAGATCTTACTTCAACTTACTTAGCTATATCTTAACAGTCGAACACCAATTGTTCCTTAGTTTGACCTGTTTCGAACTATTAAACCATCCATTTCATTTGTTCCATTTCAATTACACTAATTAAACATATATAGCATAAATGGACTAATATAGTAATTTTACCATAGATTGGCTTAATAGTATCGCCATATATAACTTTTTTAATTTTTAACTGTTCTTGTGTTGCATTTCAGGTCAAAAAAAATTTGTGAAGGTACGACATATCTTGATAAAGGACCAATATACGGAAGACCATTAGCATCCATTCTAGTTAGTTTTTCATTGCAAAATTGCAAGTCTACATGAACAAACAATTTTAAACAAAAGGTGTCGACAGTTGGGGGTGTTTGGCATTGTGCTTTCAATGTGATTATCCAATTATTATATTTCAAGATGCAGACTGCCGGGTCCAGTGTTTAAAGAAATCACTCATTTCCATAATAGGGACCGGAAGGCTAAATATTATACTCCGTGATAAAGAGCGAATTTGGACTAAATTTTATCAACAACTTCTTCCAGATCATTAACTTTTGCAAACTATTTTTGTTCCATTTTCACACATAAATGTTGGTTACATTTCAATTAAAAAAAAAGCTGGAAGAGTATTAACAGACCTCGAGACCACATTATCACCGGGACACTTTTTCCTATAGAGTCGTATCAATGTGCATCTACAGCCCCTTGCTAGCTTCTCTACTTTAAATTCTATACTCAGAATAATGAAAAAGGTAAAGTACTTCTCTTACCGTGTGAACATGACGACCCTATGACTCGAAATCTAACATATAAATGCTACCTGCAAGATAAAATGAGAAGGTTATTTACTCACAACCAAATATTCGAAATAAAAGAAAAGGTTATTTAGATGATTAAGAGACAAACATTATGATTTTACAAATGATCTACTGAACTTTTAACAATCAAGAATAATGCCAATTCATTTGAAATTCAAACTATTACAAAATAGGAAACTATTGTGATGTGTAATTTTCAACCTGACTCTTTTCGAGCAAATACCGGCATAGAGCCTCTGAATCCTTAATCAAGCCATAGCCATCCGTATGTGTGATGTAGTAATAGCTGAAAAAAATAAAGAGATAGAAAGCACCCTGTAAAACTTAGATATTACAAACTACCATTTTTTAGATGCTAAGATTCTAAGCTTTGAGATTATTGAGAACCAAAAATCAAGGAAGTTTGTTACCTACAATTAATGGGACGTTTTATAAGCAAATTAAATAAAATCAAACTTTCCTACATTATCATGACCTATTATTCAAAATTAAAATTTCTTGCATTATCATAACCTATTTCAAAAATAATAATAATAATAATAAATAAATAAATAAATGGGGCGCTTTAGTAGCTATATCAACAGTATTTTCAAAAAATATCATATGCTACATTATGTCAAAACGTTTATTTTATTATAACTAAAAAGGGAAAACGATTAAAACTAAATCATAAAGCGAATATTAATGAATAATAAACAATAAAATCAAAAATAGGACCTTATTGCAAATAACATCTTGTTCGTTCTAGTTATCCCAGAAATCTGAAATCAAAAGAGGACCTTAGGGCAATCCCTAATCTTTTCATTTAATTTCTGTACAAAATCGGAAAACGATTAAAACTAAATCATAAAGTGAAAATGAATGAATAATAAGCAATAAAATCAAAAATAGGACCTTATTGCAAATAACATCTTGTTCGTTCAACTTATCCCAGAAATCCGAATTCAAAAGAGGACCTGTTGGCAAACCCTAATATTGTTCGTTCAATATCTACACGAAATCAGAAATATAATAGCTTGATGCGGAATTGAATGTTGCCCCAAAAGGATCTATTTATTCTGATTGTTCTAATCACAAAATACGAAAATGTTATTGTAATCAGTGATGTATGTATATTGATTTTGATGTATGGATATTGATTTTTGATTTTGATTAAAGGTTAATTTGAATGGATGTTGGTTTTGATTTTCGTTTAGGGTTTTAGAAAGGGGATCTCGAGAGAGAATGCTGTGTGTTTTTTTTAGATGGGTTGTATCAAATGAAAAAATTGTGAGTGATGCCGCCAAAACTTTCTCCCAGTCAATGCTTTGAAAACAAAATGAATTATAGACCATCGGATTAGGTGTATTTTACACGTGGCGAATTTTAAAGAATTTTGGGTTAGAGATGGCTTTTCAAAACCATGCTTTATATAGATAATAGATAATCGGATATTGTTACTTAAATACAAAACCTAATCTCACTTTTAGAATTTTAATATTAGAGTAGCAGCATGACCACCATGACAATTAAGGTAAGTTCGTGTTCTGGTACATTAGCACATGTCAAAATAAAATTAACATGTCAAAGTGGACATACCAATATTGGGCCGAGGAGGAACGGAAAAATTGTTAAAAAGCTTTTGTATGATGCCTGCAAGGAGATAGAAAACTTTACATTGGTTTCTCTGTTGCTCATCACCCCAATATTTGTATGTCCTCTTGAGATATCTTGATTTAACTTTGACATTATTAATCCACGATTCATCTTACCTGTTTGTTGATTTCATGTACATTAATAAGCGCACACAAATATGTACATTGATCCATGTCTTGATTTTTTCATCTCCAAGAAACCAACGCAATTTTGAATCTCCTATTCCCTTATATCAAGTAAGCAAATGCTTGATTGCGTATTTTGGCGTAAAGGCTCCTCCACCTTAAATGTGAAATAGGCGCGCACGTGTAAAAATAAAGGACGTATGACCAGACCATAGAAATACCTTTAATTAAAAACAATTTACCTTTCACATTGTAGATAATCAAGCCTCAGGGGAGCTAACAGGAAGCTAGCCGTAATATATGAGGTCCTGGTAAAAAAGCCAAAAGAACATCATCGATATACAGACACTAATAGCATATGGTAAAAAAATAACTTGGAACTTTAGATGTATTTACCTCATTAACTTGGAAATATGTGCCAGTGAGTAGAAAGCTTCCTCACATTGGCGTTTTACATTTTATGTAATCTGAAAGCACAAAAATAGATTGAAACCCTTATGAACTACTATGCCTATTTATATTTTTCTAAAATTATTCAATTTGGTAAATTAAATAACTTGAAACTTTAGATGTATTTACCTCATTAACTTGGAAATCTGTGCCATTGAGTAAAAAGCTCCCTTGCATTCTTGTCCCGCAATGTATTTAATCTGAAACCACAAAAATAGATTGCACCACTTATGAAAAAAAAAAAAAAAACAGTTACAACCCAAAATTATACACAACGTACAAAAAATAGCATGTATTACCACACACCACACTTTAAAAGATATCAAAAAGCATTTATACATATAGCATAAAATTAGAACCTAAGGCCACATATCATAATTCAAAGCATATTAGAAAGCCCGAATACAACGAAAACACATATTTTCATATGTATATAATATATAAAACATGGGTTGCCAATTCGCTTAGATAATAATTTAAATCATGACTTCGTAATTCTATCTCACTTCTTTAATACATAACAATCTTATTCAACAAACTCGAACTAAACTTATATACCACTCATATAATAACTGGTGTAGATAATTGTAAACATACTATGTTTACAATCCTCCTAGGCAGAGTATCTACCGTTGTAGTGTAGTATAGGCAAGACACGGATGATTGATCGTTTTCTAGGGGAATAGTGAGGTAGGCTCGAAGTGTATGTCGAATTAAGTGTACAGGTTGAGGGAAGATTATTTTTGGTCTTTTTGTTTGTATTTAATTAAAAGCAAGTAAAATCTCGGGTTTGAAGGAGTTTGGTTTTAAAAAACTAAATAAACTAATTAAACTAAAACTAAACTAAATGCAAGGAAAAGTAAATTTGGTGGAAACTCGTATAGGTAAATAAATGCTCACTTAATCATGCATTACTCCCTAGTTGAATTCTCTAACTTATTGCCCTGTCACCCTCAGTGTAATGTGTAAGTATTCCCCTAATTCCGCTATCTACGTGACAACCTAGGCGAGTGTTACATGCAGACACCCTCTCTCCCAATAGTAAATTCACGCGCAATAAATACTTAAGAAGAAAATTCACCCAGTCGACTATAATCGAGGGTATCATTTAATTTTAATCACGTTTCACTAGACGTCTAACTGTGGTACTGAATATAGCTATTTTTCTAATGCCTAACGCGCATACCACTAACAAGAAGCAATAATATCAAAGATCACAACTAAGTTTCATGCAATCGTAAAGAAAACATAATATAATTTAGCCTAGCATGTTAAATTGAAGAGAAGAAAGACAAATAATCACACAAAACATAGACATATTATAGTGATTAATAATTGAATAACTTATCTTCAATAAAACATGAAGTTATGAATGGCAAAATAGCCTACGAAACTGATGAAAATCGTCTAGGGTTTGTCCTCCACAAGTTGCATACAAGTTCCACAATTTGAATGAAAATAATGCGAAAATATATATAGATTTATATTTGTGATGGCGTCACTTGTTAAGTGTGATGTCATCAGCTCGCCGTCTTCTAGGGTTTCGATATTGCACCGACTTAGTTGTGACGGCGTTGTGTTGGAGTTATGACGCCATCAGCCTTCATAAATTTGGTCTTGACACCGTTAGCTTGAGGCCGTCTCTAGACTCTGTATGGTCAGCGCGTTTAGGTGACGGCGTCAACTATTAGGCTGTGACGCCATCACAGGCCTTCTCATGACGGTTGTTCCCGATGTTATCGTTTTTTTCGTTTTCTCGTCCAATCGAGCTCAAAATGCTTCCTTTTCTAGGATTTGCTTCCCAAGTACCTAAAACTCAAATAGAAACGATTTGGGGTAATAATTGATCAAATATATATGAATTTAGAGGCTAAATGACCCCTTAAAAGCGTATGAAATGACACCTCATCAATAACCTGGATCATGAACTCGTAACTTGCTGTCAATTATTTCAGACGACTTATTTTAAAACAAAATAAACAAATAACGCTAAAATTAATTCAAGGACATTAAACGCAAAAGATTATCCATACTAACGACGCAGAGTCTCCATATCGCCCCAAAGCTATTATAAACATAACACATTAAAAAACAAACAATGAGTTTCCTCTTTTAAGTAATCGCAAATACAAAATCAACGGTTATGACTGTAGCCTATACATAGTATATAAAATCAACACCTTTGACTACATATCCGAATTTAAAGGATATGAGGAAGCATTTAATATGCCCGGCCAAAAAACAGATTGCAACGCTTACGAAAAAATAACTACGACCACCACTTATACACAGTGTGCAAAAAAGATCATGTATAACCACACACCAAGCATTAGTAGATATCAGGTAGCACTTACACACATCACATAAAATCAACACCCATGGCCACATTTCAGACTTTAAATCAGCTCAGGAAGCACTTATAGAACGACAATGCACATTTTTATATGTATATATATAGCATAGGTTGCCAACACGATTAGATCATAATTAAAATCATGATTTCGTAATTAGTCTTCAAGATTTAACACTCTTCAGCGCAACTTATAGACGTAACATTCTTTTTAATTAGTCTCCATTGCAACTTATAGATCAATCACATATAATCACTTAAATCATGAAGTCGTAACTCATTCTTAATTATACATAACACTAAAATTAATCAAACCTACTAAAGAAACTTTAACACTCTTCAAGATTTACATAGATAGACAATAAAGAAAAAAAAGTTGTGGTAAGAAAATCGTACCTTTTTAATATGGGCAACAATGCATATGCAATCAAGAACATGCAAAATATCTAAAGGCTGAGGAGCATAAACTGTAGTGTCAGCCTGCAACAATTTAACCAAATCGCGTAAAAAAGAACCTAGAAGAAAATCCAAACACCACAACCAATACACCCTATCCAAAATCTTATACTCTTAAAACATAATCAAACTTACAACAGTCAACAATTACTAGAAAAAATGACCTTAATAAAGGTCGAAGAACATAAACCGTAGCTTCAATTTGCATCAATTTAATCAAATCAGATAAAAAACCTAAAAGCAGTTCCAAACACACCATGCGATACACCCTTTCCAAAATCTAAGACACTTAAAACATCATAAAACTTACAGAAACCAACACAAAAAATACCTTTAATCTATGACCTCCCATTAACGACACAACTGACAATTTAGTTTGTTTAACATAACCCAAAATCTTGAGAAATCTAGAAAAAAACACTTCTATCTTGATCTCTTAAATACCAAAACCACAAGACAAACACCAGTGTATACTATGAGGATCTGACAAAGAAATGAAGTTAAAGACACGTATGTACTAAAGAAGACACGTGGAGCTTGTGCTTAGTAGAGTGACACATGTGGATGCCTAGTTTGTAACGAAACTGGGCCGAGAAGCACAGCCGTATTTGAGGGTGTGCAAGGTGTGCAATCGCACAGGGCCTTAGAATTTTAGAGGCCTCAAAATGTGTACCTCTTTGTATATCCGGCTTTATATATTCGGGACCTCAAAATTTACTCCCAACAAAAATTGTTAATGATGTACGTTCTATGTTATGTTTATTTGTAATATCAAAGCCATATTGTTAAAAGACTATGTTTTTCGTTTCAATAGTTGATATGGTATATATTTGACCGTCATATACAATTATGAAATAAGTTTTTGCACCGGGCCTCCAGAATCTTAGCTACGACACTGCCGAGAAGTAACATCCGGTGACCCAATTACAACCCAAAAACAAAAGTGGCCCAATAAACAACCAAACGACATAGACCAACCAACAAAACAACATGCTATAACACAAAACGGTGTCGTTTCATTCCTTTTGCCTCAAAAACGCCGTCGTTCGCACGCCTAATGTATAATAGAGTAATCAGATCAACTTAGATAACAAATTCTCTAAAGATACAGTGAATAAATCATAGTCATTTAGTTTTTCATTAAAAAAAAAAAAAAAAAAAAAAAAAAAAAAAAAAAAAAAAAAAAAAAAAAAAGAAGCTACTTTCCATTTTTTTTCTTAAAACTAAAATATCTTGCAAACGGTAAATAGTTAAGCCAAAAAAATACGTCATCGCGACAAGAATTTTTTTATCCTTCAGTGGACTGGCATTTTTATATACTTTCGACAAACTCTTTTTCAAGTTTTTTTTTTTTTTTTTTTTTTCCTAAAATTTACGCTATGAAAAATCACATGTGATTTGTTCTTTTAAAAATCTTGTGTGATTTCACAAATTACATGTGATTTTCATAAATCACATGTAAAATAACAAATCAACTATGATTTTACAAGTCACATATTGCAACAACCCCAACTCGAAATATGGCAGCAGAACAAAGTTTTGGGTATTACTTTCGGGTAACGCAGTCACAATCATAGATAACGACCTCATAACAAGCCGTTTCAATAAAAACATACCATTCGAATTATAAATAAACACTAAAGTTCAAAAAGGTTCTCAAACATCATACGCAGCGGAAATAAAGGACATAGTTCAAAAGGGGTTTTTCGAATGATAAGTGATAGTAAAAAGATAGTAAAAAGTAGATAGATAGTAAAAGCCGAAAGCCATCGATAATCTTCATGCCACTCCCAGTGCCAGTACAGTATGCATTAATTACCTGAGATAAAACATGCTTAAAAAGTCAACAAAAAGGTTGAGTGAAATCCATAAGTTTAAAATAAATAGTTGAACACAAGATTTAAAATAAATATCCAACAACTCTTGTAGTTGATTAGACAGTTCTTGCATCTCTGTCGGCGCTAGTCAATACGGTGCATGTGCTACGGGCGCAACTCCCGACACTAAGTCGATTTGAAATTCCACTTGTCGAACGGGTGGAAGTCCAGGTAGCTCTTCGGGAAATACTTCAGGAAATTCACGCACAATTGGAACATCCTCAAGTCTCTTCTCTCCCGACTTCTTCTCAGCCACATGTGCTATGAATGCATGACATCCCTTCTCGATGTATTTCAAGGTCTTGATACAAGATATGATGTTCAAATGGGTTCCACTTCGGTCACCACGGACAATCAAGGTTTCGCCATTGAGAGGAATATGAACAACTAGCTCCCCACAAATAATACTCGCCTGATGCTTGGATAACCAATCCATCTCAACAACTACGTCGAAGCTTCCCAGTTCAATAGGAATGAGATCGATACTAAACGGATGGTCTAGGATATTTAGGGTACAGTCTCGGATTACGGTGCAAGTGTCAACTAGGTTGCCATTAGCTAGCTCAATGCTATAACTAGTGTCTAGGGTGGTAGGGGTGATATTAAGTAGGGGTGAAATCGTAGAAGAAACAAAACTCATATCGGCACCAGAATCGAATAAAACTTTAACACGATGATTGTTGAGAAGAAACGTATCGGTAACCACATTCAGATTTTGTTACTGCTCCCCATTGCCCATCACATATGCTCTCCCACGAGTGCCTTCAGTTCGCTGACCATTGTTCTTTGGGAAATGGCTTCTGTAGTGACCACGCTCTCCACATCCATAACAAGTCACCACTGGCTGTGTGTTACTCCCAGTAGCCACAGCTCTGCTCTTACAATGTTTAGCAATATGTCCAACCTTCTGACATTTCTGACACTTAGCTGTGCATGGTCCAGCGTGATGATGTCTACACCTATCACAAAATGGATGTGGCCCAGCATATCCTCCGACTTGTGATCGTGCAGCCACATAAGCCTTAACAGTCTCTTGCCTTCTATTCTATTGTTGGTGATGGTTGTTGTTACGATACTGATTGTTGTTGTTGTTGTGGTGAGGGTTACTATTGTTGTTGCGATTGTTGCAGTTGTTGTAGTTGGTGTTCCTCTTGTTGTCATCCCACTTTCTTTTGTTGTCATAGTTGTTACTCCTCTGAATAGCACCATGCTTAATTACTTGTTCCAAAAGTTGCTCAGATATATGAATAGTCTCATCCAGAGTCTGAGAGTTGTAAGACGTCACATGCCTTTCAATACTGGAGGGTAATCCTCCAATGAACTTCTCTAATAGTTTCTCGTCATCTGGCACCATGTGAGCACAGAAAACCTTCAATTCTTGAAATCGACGCACGTAAGTAGCAAGATCAACACCTTTTACGGCCAAATAGTAAAACTCAGTCTCCAACCTCTTCACATCACTACGACTACAGTACTTCTTAACCATTTCCCTTTTGAATTCTTCCCAAGGAATGTTGTAAGCATTTTTTAGTCCCATGGTTTGAACAAAAGAATTCCACCAAGACAACGCATGTTCCACTAAGGTACCTGCCGCATACTTCACCTTGCAATTCTCAGAGCAGTTACTTCGTAGAAACACAGACTCTGTCTTCTCAAACCACTAAGTCAAACCAACAACTCCTTCAGTTCCCTTGAAAGTGATAGGCTTGCAATTCATAAAGTCCTTATAGGTGCAGAAACGATTATCATTAGCAACGAACATTCCTGCATGCCCACCATTTGGATTGCCAACACCCGCTTGCCCTGCAAGCGTCACGACGATACCGTCATTCACCAGTTTCTGAATCTCAGCTGGTGTCATTCTCCTAGGCGGCATAATTCTATTAATCATCACAAGTATACAACACGGTAAGTATTTTATCAATGTAACAGAATCATAATACAAGGTTAACAACACAATGATACATCATAATACAGCGTACGTTCAACATCATAAATAGTACATCACCAAAATACATCATAGATTCAATACTTGTCATAAGTTTTACAAGATATGCAAAACGACTACAAGTTTCTTATCAAAATCTATTAACTGAAACTAGTCAGTTTACTACGCACAAGGCAAACTACTACTATAATACTAAACTAACATAATAAAGATGACCACTAATCTCTACTGACAATCTCCTCCATATGTAGCCAAGACGTCAACACTATCATCGAAACAGAATCGCGCCATCCTGTCATAGTACGCCTGCCATTGCGAGGCATGGATCTCATCCCTCAACTACTAAATACTACGCTGGTAATTGGTATGTGTTAATTCACATACCTTTTCTTGACCAAAACCGGACCCAAAATGACCAAAATCTAACCAAAATGCCAAAGATATTTGTGTTTTTGTGTTTGTTTATATGCAAGTACGGATATCGAGAAAAAGGACAAAATCAAGCAAATACCGGGAAAACGAGCACGAGATATGAAAAAGATATTTACAGCCAATGCCGGGAAGTTTTATGTCAATCAAGTCCTCAAAGAATCATCATTTGTCAAGAATCACCCTTAGATCAACTTTTGATTATTGGCAAAATCAGTCCCTAGATTTTCAGAATTTGCATTTTGGTCCCTATAATTAAAACCCTTAAACCCATTCCTACACTACATCCGGATTTCTATAAATCAATCCAACCCACCCAATAAATCCAACCCACTTAAAGTCATAACCCACTAGCCCACCTATCCTAAAACCAGCCCAGCTTCCACAAACCTTGACCCGATCCATAGCCTTTTATATCTGGTCAAAGAATAATAAACCCCAAAGTCAAACAATAATTAAAAATTCACCCACACTCACCCCGCCCCCCAATTCACCATATTCCCAGAAATTACTGTGCACCACATGAACCCTAGATTTACCCGTACACTTTTCACCGCAATTAAGGGCAAATTAGACCAATCATTAGCCTTCTAGAAGCGTCAGAGGAGCAGAGTTGCACGAATGGGACAGATGGCAGGCTCCTATTGGACCGAACACCTCAGAGATTTTGATCCTAGGGCTATGGATGAATGGGGAATGATCTAAGGGTGATTGAGAGCTCAAGAGGCACACGGATTGCCAGCTTGGCAGGCCTGGAAGGGTCCATGATCGGCTATAAATTGAAGAACTCCTCCTCCATTGATGTTTGTCCAATTTTCATGTTTTAGAGAATTGTTACCATTTTTATTCTTGTCATTTTAAAGCTTTCGTAGTGTAAACTTTTATTTCAGTTGTATTCACATTTCAGTATTGTAATTTTACATTCATTAATACAATTTAAGTTTTTCATTTAAATTCCTTGTCTCATTTACATTTTAAGCAATTACTTTGTTACAAGTCTGTCTCAAACTTTCATTTCTGTTCTCACAAGCTCATTTGAGCTTGTTAAAGCTTTTGAAAAAGTTTTATTGGCTCAAAACTGTTTTTATCTCACAAATTCCCACAAGTCAACATAAAAGTCAACTATGGTCAACATAAGCTTTAGAAGAAATAAGCTGATCTCATCAGCTTATTTGGGTGATTTTTTGGCTTACTGGAAAAGCCTGGGTGTTACTTTGTTTGAATCAGATCAGTTTTTACATATAGCTCACTTGTAAGTTTCATTGGTACCTTATTAGCTTATGGTAGCTTATTGCTTTTTAGTGCTTATTTAGATTTGGATGTTGCTTATTAGTGTGTGTTTAAGTGAGTTATTCAGTAGATAATCAGTAGATTAGCTTAAGTCAGATAATTATAGTGTTAAAAGAAGCAATTTCATATATTAAGGAGTGTTTGGATCTATTACTGTTAGGTGCATATCCGTTTGTGTACTGTAGTTTTACCTAGTTAGGAACTTTAAATTTGCTTAAAATAGGTGTTATAAGCTGTTAGTGTTAGGTGTTAAGTTGATTTTAAGTGCTTTTGATGTTTTGAACCCATAGGTGAAATAGTAGAAGTAATACTGCCTTCAATAAGCTCAGCATAAGCTGAGCTTAGTTGGAACCTCATTTTGGCATTTCTAGGTTGCTTGTAGTTGCTAAAGTCATTATACAAGAGCTGGTTTGAATTGGTCAAGTATTGCCCATAGTTTGCGCCAAAAGACCAACACTGCTGCATCAGAACAGTTATGTGCAGACTGTACATTCAGCTGCTGATTTAGGATAATTTGTGGCTTAATCTATTGAGCTTAGGTATCAGTTTTTGGTTTCTAATTAGTTTAGATAGTATGCTTTGAGTTTTTTATCTGGGATTCAGCTTGTAGCTTATTCAAATAGCTTTTAGAAGGTCTGCAAATATAGCCCCAGAACTGCTATCAAGCCTGCACATTTTTGTTGTTCAACACCATCTGTTTATGAGCCTGATTAGGGATGCAATTGTGGTTCACTTTTGGGCATATTTGGTTTTTCAATAGTTTGACATATGAACTTTCAGTTTATGATCTGGGATTTCCCAATCAAGCTTATGCTTAGCTTAAAATTCAGCTGCAAGACTGCTGATTCACCACTGTTCTGCCTTAAACTTTCAGCTGCATTAAGTGCTTTTTGGGAATAATCTGTGTGCTTTTCTAGTGTTTTCAAGTTAATTCAAGTTTCCAGTAGTTTGATTAATCAGTCTTGAGCTCTTGATAATTTTTGGATAGCTTTAGCTTATTTTTAGCTTATTTCCCAAGAGCTTATCTGGCTGTTCAGCTTATTTAAGCTTAATTGCTTTCTGAATTTATTTTTCATAGATTAGAAATTTAGTTTTAGAATTACTCAGAAATTTTCATATTTTTTCAAGTTGTTTTAATATTTTTAAATCATTTAATTAGTTTAAATTAGTTTTAAATTCATAAAAATTAAATAAAAAGTCAAAAAAAATATTTTTCTTTTTCCAAAAATTTTCTTTTTATATTTAGGATTTAAGAAAAATTATTTTGCATTTTTAGAGTTTAGATTTTAGAAAATCACTTTTATTTACGTTTTTAAATTCGTCGCGTAACGTTTTCAAATTCCGGTTTTCGTTTTTAAGTTTACGTGCTTAGTTTACTTGTACCCTTAGCATAATTAGTAGTTTTCATTTATTATTTCATTGTTCGTAGTGCAGAAAACCTAAATTCCTCTTTTTAAACATCATTCACTACACGAATCACGTCCCGAGAACACAAATTCCATTCGACCTTCGTTGGGACACGACCCGGGGAAAATACATTTGTTGTATCTTTCCTTGGAAAAATAAACCGTACTAAAACGACAAATCAAAAATGGCGCCGTTGCCGGGGAAGGCTTGAGAAGAGTTTGAATTTCGTTCGTCGGATCGTGTTTTGAAGACCGTTCCTCGGAAGTTCTCGTTTTTGTTAATAATAATAATAATAATAATAATAATAATAATAATGATAATAATAATAATAATAATAAAATAAAACACTTTTCCTAAAGTGTTTTAAAAAATAACCAATAATAAATATCCTCGCTCTCGAGAGGGCGTTGTAAACCATTCCGAATAAACAACAAAAGAGATCGTGAAGTTAAACGTTTCTCGGATTATTTCTTTACTACAACCTATACACGGGGTTTAAGGAAGTCTTGACATTAAATTGCAGACTGAAGAGAGATCCATTCTTCTCTCCCGCCACGCTGCGCGTAGTTTTGAAAGAAACGAGTTCGGTCAATTAACGATCACCAAAAAGATAATAATTTTTCCTTATATATAAAAATCCAAAAAGATTTTCTTTTCAAATTTATTTTCCCTTTTCTTTTGTGTTTTTCAAAGTTTTCTAAATTACAAAACCCAAAAATAATCTTCGTCTCCTCTTATATGTTTAATTCTTATCTCTTTACCACCTCTAGTATTGATTTTCTTCTTGAGGAGTTCGCCGATGAACTCGCTCACATCGATCCAATACCACCGGGTGAAAAGGACGATGACTTTGATTTTGAATCGGATCTTAAAGAATTGGAATTTTTGTTGTATCGTGATCCGTCTATATGTGATTCTTATCCCGAGGAGTTCACCGATAAACTCGCTCACGACTATCCCCTTCCATCAGATGATGATGATGATCTCTTTGACTTTCGTGCTAATCGTAAAGAAGTTGAAAATCTTTTGTACCATGCTCCATCATCTGATTCTTACAGCGAGCTTAATGATGACGATCTCTTCGATTTTGGGGCCGATCAAACCGAATGGAAAAATCTTTTATATGGCAAACCTACTGATGAAAAAGGCCCTAAAATGGAAACCATAATTGAGGATGCTACAATTGCTTCAAATGACTTATCTCTTCATTCTCCCGAGGATAATTTTTGCTTTTCTCCATTGAGTCTCCCATCGAGTACCCTGCTGAGTTTTCTTGTGAAGACAAAGTGTTTAATCCAGGTATACTCGATGATGGTAAAATTCATCCTTTGATGAAATTGACTCTTGATAAGAATTTAAAGTTTCCTGCCTCATCTAAGGAACTTTTAATTCTGGAGAAAAGTGATTTTCCTCTGCTTCTTATTTCTGATCAAGAACTCCCATTCTACATGGAGTTATCTCTGATTGAAACTTTACTATCATTTCCAACCAGAAATGAAGACAAAGTTTTTGACCCCGGCATCACCGCTTTCACCTACTAAAGCCGTGGGTATCTCATCGGAGTGGAACTTTCGTGTGCTTCAATGTTTATCCAAACATCTTGAACGAAAGTCCGATTGAGATTATTTCTTCCACATGCTCCCCCAAGGACAATTAAATTCGGGGCGAGTCTAAGCTTTCCGACTCGATACTAAACAAGCGCTTCGTGGGAGGCACCCCATGCTTATCCATCTATCTTCTTTCTTTCTTTCTAATAAAAGTGAGGAGGGCTTCCTCTTCCATATCTTGTGTTTCGTGGTTTTCTGTGATGTGTCCAGGTTTGCCCGATTGATGAAGACTCTCGTGCTCGTGGTTTGCTTCTCTCCACTCGAGTTTCATCATTCGTTGCTCATCCGATATCCTTAATCTTATCGTTTTACGTTTATCTTTGGCATAATTAATAAACGGCCTTAGATTTATGTAGGAGAACCCTTACCTTTAAAGACATTGAGGACAATGTCTCGTTTTAGTCTGGGGGGGGGGGGGGTAATCTTTCGATTTGATTTATGCCTTGCATTTTTTCCGTTTTCTCATGCAACCCCGTTTTTCCTCCAAAATTGAAAAAAATCCAAAAAAATGAGAAAAATTTAAAAAATTTTGCAAAAATATAATAAATTTTGACAATTTTGTTGACTTTCCGCTGGTGAGAGTAGGAATAAAATTCTGACTTGACCGGGCGTGTTGAGCCCTAGCTTGTCCCCTTAACCATTTATAATCTATAAGCTCGTGCTAGTCTTTTATACAAGGAGCTAGAAAACGCGAATTCTTTTTAAGAATTTGCAAGTTCCCGTATCGACTTTATATATGCATGGCTTGATTATAAGGCTAAGCATTCGCGGATCTTATTATTTAAGATTTTAAATTTGCGAAGATCGAGAAATGATAGTGTTGTTTATAAGTTAGATTGCTAAACGTGGAGTAGTTGGATCTCTTTAGAGCTCATCGAAGTTACTTGTGGCTTCTTGTTCCCATAAGCTTGTTTCACCCAATAATAGTAATCTAGGAATAATTAAAGGTATTTTGGTTTTGGCGATAATTAGTTTTTATTTATTCCTTAAAGAATTCTTGCTTATGAAAGTTGGGTACACATCAAGGTACTGTCAGTGTTACGGTGTAATAGACTATTCCATCTTGCCGGCTCGCAACCGATGTTGGGATTGTTATAAAAGCCGTAGGACTTGAGGTTTGGCAACACAAATAATTAATGAATATGATAATGTATAATAATAATCCAAAGCCATAAAAAGTTTTCTACATCTTGCCGGTTCGCAGCCGATGTTGTAGACTTCTAATAAAGGCAGAGGAAAAATTCCAAGGTCATAATAGACTATCACATCTTGCCGGCTTGCAACCGATGTTGTGATTGTTATAAAGGGCCAAGGATTAAATACGTTAATGTGCTTGAATATGTAGATGTTGGGTCATGTAAAACCCAAGAATGCTTCGAACATGATTTGGACACAAATTAACTAAGTGTTAACTTAAACCGAGAACAATTCAAGTCACTGAGAGAACAGCCTCTCAGTGAGTCATCTTCAGGATGCTTAAGGCGAATTCAAGAAGAAGGATTCACTACTCAGGAAGGCGGTACTCCCTGAGTAGGACTTAAGCCAAAGAAGAAGATGATGGGTTCAGTGAGTATTGGATAAGAGCTCACTGAACCCCAGTCTCCTCAACCAACAAAGTGATTGAATGACTGAGGAACCAACGCCTGAAGAAAAGGCGGGAACAATAGGGAAAAGATCTGAGAAGATAAGAGTGTAAACCCAACACTCTTCTCTTGTCAGACTCAACCTTCCCTATTGCGGCTAAAAGTCATGGAGTGTCAGCCAACAACTCCCAAAGACTTATTTAGCCCTTTCCTATTGGTTCTTGGAAATGACAATTACTATTTGTAATTGTCAGACACGCAACCTCAACAACTTGTATTATATTTAATCACTTATACTTAGAATACTTGTGTATAAATAGAGCAACTGTGAGAGAAGTTAAAGTGTGCTTTGTATAATTAAAGTCTTGAACTTTTACAAAGGAACTTCTCTCCTACAAAGAGTATACAACTCACTGAGATAGCTCAGTAGGGTATATTGTTACCACTCAAGCAAAACTTGAGTTTCGATAGGAGACACCCCATACCCTTGTCTATTCAATCCCAAGTGTTTGTTCCGCAAAACACTTGGGTATAGATTCTTGGAATTATTTCTAATAAGAATTTAAACGTTGAAAAATATTGTTGTTTTTACATTCACGTTTTATAACTGTTAGAATAATCCTTAAACATTGTATTCGTCATTAACACCAATAGATTAACTTTCTAGTTAATTCTAATCGTGTAAAGGGACCAACAAGTGGTATCAGAGCCTCTGGTTTATAAAATCTTTTAAACTAACCAAGAGTGCTCTAGGTTTTTAAAACCAAGATCCTACTATGGCTGATATCAATGTACCCCAGCTAGTCGACAAAAAGGGTGGCAGCTACTCAGCTGTTGCACCCAGACTTGAAACTGGGAAATTTAGCAAATGGAAGAAGCGTATGATTTGCTATCTTACTGGTATGGAACCCTACTACATCACCTGTATCAGGGATGGCCCATTTGTCCCTAAGACTGGCACAGGGCTAAACAAACCTGAAGCCCAATGGACCATAGATGAGAGGAGGGTGGTCAATCAAGACCAACGCCTGAAAAGCATCCTTATATCATGTCTTCCTGACGATATAATGGAATCAGTCATCAACTGTCTAACAGCCAAGCAAACTTGGGATGACTTGGTAAACAGCTTTGAGGGTCCCTCAGATACCAAGGAAAATAGGGTCATGGACCTTAAACTTGAGTATAATACTTTCAGGGCAAAGGACTCTGAAAGTCTCTCACAGACCTACACCAGATACAAAACTTTGATAAATGAATTATCAAATGATGGTGTTGTACTGACCAAACATGAGACAAATGTTGGCTTTGTCAACAGTCTCCCTGAGAAGTGGCTCAACTTCTCACAAGGCCTGAGGAATGCTAACCACATTCAGACCCTTGAGCTCCCTGAAATTTATGGGAAGTTTGTCTATGAAGACAACTTGATCTCAAGGAGATACACTGACTCAAAAACACATGAGTCCAAAAAGGCCTTAACCTCAACACCCATATCAACTGCTTTCTATTCTAATGGTGTTGTGCAGGATACTCAAGAGGTTTCTGAAGAAGAAATTGATGAAAGGACTGATGAGGAATACCTGAATGACCTGAACTTGGAATTCCAAGAGAGGGCACTCCTTGCTAGTTCAAAACGTTTCATCAAAAGAAATCAGTCCAACTTTACAAAATCAAAAGCAAATGAAATCACAGAATGCTTTAAATGTGGTAAAAAGGGTCATTTTGCTAAGGACTGTTATTCTAAAACTATCTCAGAACCCTCTTACAAATTTTCAGGAACTAGCAAGTTTCAACCTAAAATGTTTCAGTCCACCCAACAATACCAAAACAAGGGTCTAAAGGATTTTGAAACAAAATATAGGAATATCAAAGCTAAACTTGCACTTCTTGAAGCCAACCCCATATTGTCTCAGGCTGTTCAAACACCTAAACCTATTCAGACAAAGAACAAGGTTTTAATAGCTGAAGCATATGATTGGGATGATGAAGAAGTTTCCTCAGATGAGGAAATAAGAGTTAGTGCACTGATGGCACTTTCAGAAGAGGATCAGATGGCTGTGGGAAAAGGCCATGCTAGAAATGGAGAATGGGTCAACATCACCATGAAAAAGGTAAATACCTTACTTTCTATGGATGATGATTCTGATTGGCAGTCTTATATGAATTATATTTGTGTTGATTTAAAGTTTGTTGAAGAACAAAGACTTAACTTGCTTTCAAAATATAACAATATTGTGTCAGAATTGAACAAATGTAGAGATGAACTGCTTGTACTTAAGCAAGCCAAACTAGAAACAATAACTCTACAAATTCAGAACACTGAGATTTTGAAACAAAACCAAATCCTTCAAACTGAACTTAACAAAGAAAAGGCTATCATTCAAAGCTGGACCAAGAAGAACCCTAAGGTTTTTGACACTATGGGATTAATCTCTCAGAAAACCATTGGCATTGACCCTCTTATGGTTGATCCAATTATGTGTCAAAATGAATTAAACTTTGTTCCAGCTGGCATATCTTTTGAGCAAGAAATGCTTCCCAAGTCAAATGACTGGATTGTCAGGGACAACCCAGTCAGTAAGTTACCAAACTTTGAGATTGGAAAGATCTTGCTTCCTGAAAGTCAGGCCTTGAAAAATATGCTAGGACTCACTGAAAAACTCAGTAAGCTTGAACTCACTGAACCAATCACTGAGTCCTTGGATGAGTCTGAATCAGAATCATACCCTCCACTTCCTCCACTGAATACCCTTCAGGGTGCTACACCTAACCTAGGCCTCCCACCTATGGTCTTCTCACCACACTCTCCTAAGGAGAGATCAGGAAGGGGAACAACCATCCTGAAGAGAGCAAACCTTGATGTCTCAGTAAATACTGATGACTCATCAACTTCAGTCCCTTCTGAAGAAACAACCCAAAGCCCTGACTCAAAAATTGATCAGTTGGCTGAAATGGTCAGGAAGCTAGGAGAGAAGATTGAATCTTCTGAGAAATCTTCTCAATCCAAGAAGGAACAAAAACCAACTTCCTCAAAAACCAAACCCAAACCCACCAAACCCCAGAAAAGATGTGAGCTATGCAACTATACAAATCATCTCACTGATGATTGCTATAGAGTCCTTTATTGCATGATTTGCAAAAAGGAAGATCACAGGACCTCTGATCATAAACAATGCTCAGTCATGTCAAACTTTTCAGGACTCAAGGCTCAGTGCCTGAACTACCCTTCTGATTCTAAGCAGAAACAGAAGCAAAAGCCCAAGCTTTTTCCTCCCTGCCCTTTGTGTGGGTTTAATGACCACCATCCTGACGATTGTCAATATGACAAACATGGTGAATCTAGTGGAAGCTCCACTCAGAAATCCTCAGGAAAAGACAAGGTCATTCAGTCAAGAAAAGGAATGAAGCAATCCTCTCAGACTACTGAGGCTACCCCTACTACCAAATGCAAAACATGTGGTAGCTCAATCCACTCAACCACTGACCATGAATCAATTAATACTTTCATAAGGACCTACAATACCAAACCCTCCATGAAATGGAGTCCTAGAAAGAACTGACCTAGTTTACTATTTGTGCAGAAACATGCTAGGGACCCTATTTGGCATCTAGATAGTGGATGTTCAAGGAGCATGACTGGTGTTAAGGAGTGTCTGCACAAATATGTGGAAGAACCAGGACCCAAAGTGATATTTGCTGATAACTCATCATGTCTCACTGAAGGTTATGGTTCAGTTAACTGCAATGGTATTGTCTTTACTAGGATAGCATATGTAAATGGTCTTAAGTACAATCTGATCAGTGTCAGTCAACTATGTGATGCAAAGTACATAGTTCAGTTCGATGATAAGCAAGGAACCATCTTCAATGCAAATAAGGAAATTGTCCTCATTGCACCAAGGAGACAAGATGTTTATGTATTAGACATGTCAAGTCTAACTTAGGATGGAACATGTCTCTTTGCTAAGGCCACTGATGCACTCAACTGGCTTTGGCATAAGAGACTAACCCACCTGAACTTTAAGAACATTAACAATCTTGTAAAACAAAACAAGGTCCTTGGCTTACCATCACTTGTGTTTTCTAAGGATAAACCATGCTCAGCTTGTGAAAAAGGTAAACATCACAGAGCATCCTTTAAAACCAAAACCAACTTTTCCATCAGAAACTGCCTACATCTTCTTCATATGGATCTATTTGGACCTGTCAGTCCAAGGTCTATTAACCATGAGAAGTATACTCTGGTCATAGTGGATGAATACTCAAGATACACCTGGGTATTTTTCCTGATCAAAAAGAGTCAGGCAGCTGAAACAATCATGTCCTTTGTCAGGAACATTGAAAATCAAAATGACATTAAGGTCAAACAAATTAGAACTGACAATGGGACTGAGTTCAAAAATAATGAACTTGAATGTTTCTGTGATGAGAAAGGTATTTCCCAAAACTTTTCCTCTCCATACACACCTGAACAAAATGGTTTTGCTGAAAGGAAAAACAGAACACTCATTGAAGCTGCCAGGACAATGCTATGTGGATCAGTCCTTTCCAACCATTTTTGGACTGAAGCAGTCAAAACTGCCTGTTATACACAAAACAGATCCATAATTGTCAAGAGACATGGGAAAACCCCATATGAGTTATTCAAAGGAAGAATCCCTGACATCAGCTACTTTCATGTCTTTGGGTGTCCTGTGTTTATTCATAATCACAAGGATCACCTAGGAAAATTTGATGCAAAAGCTGATGATGGATACTTCCTGGGATACTCACTTGTCTCAAAAGCCTTCAAAGTGTTCAACACAAGGAGACAGCAGACTGAGGAAACATTTCATGTTACCTTTGATGAGAGCACTGATACAATCAGATTCTCAACTGCCTCAGTAGAAGAGATAGGAATTGATAATTCTTCTAGATATCCTCCTGATGAATATCTATCTGAAAACAACTCTTCTACTCAGTATCAAGAAGATGCTAACCTCTCCTACTACATTATCCCTCACAACCTACCAAACCCAACCATCACTGAGTTTGTTGAAGCACATACAAGTACTGATGATATCCTTCAGTCTGAACAAAATACTCAGGACCCAAACAATCTCAGTGATGACTCAACCCACTTAGACACACAAGGAAATGGAAATCTTGTGTCTAATCCTGATCATACCCATCAGGCTTCTACAAGTCCTAACCCACTCCCAAGACCTCAGGATAGTTGGACCAGATCTCAGGATATAGAACTTGTCAATATCATTGGTGAGCCTTCTGAAGGCATGCTTACAAGAAGCATGGCTGCTGAACTGAGAGCAGCCTCATCCAATGAATGCCTATTTGTGGACTTCATTTCCACAATTGAACCCAAAAGTGTTAAAGAAGCACTTAAACATCCAAGTTGGGTTCAGGCCATGCATGATGAACTAGAACAATTTGACAGAAACAAGGTAATGACCTTGGTCAAATGTCCTGAGAATGTCTCAGTCATTGGCATGAAATGGGTATTCAAAAACAAAACTGATGAAAATGGCATAGTCATTAAAAACAAAGCCAGACTTGTAGCCAAAGGCTATAATCAACTAGAAGGCATTGACTATGAAGAAACATTTGCACCAGTAGCAAGGATGGAAGCCATCAGGATCTTCCTTGCTTTTGCTACATACATGAACTTCAAGGTATACCAAATGGATGTTAAAAGTGCATTCTTAAATGGTTCACTGAAAGAAGAAGTTTATGTTGAGCAACCTCCTGGATTTGAAAGCCATGAGTCTCCTGATCATGTCTATAAGCTTAACAAAGCCCTTTATGGACTAAAGCAAGCTCCCAGGGCATGGAATGAGACTCTCTCAGCCTTCTTAATCCAAAACAAATTTGTCAGAGGCAAGATAGACAACACATTGTTTATCTATAAGACAAATAATGATGTCATACTAGTACAAGTGTATGTTGATGACATCATCTTTGGCTCAACAAGTTTCAAACTTTGCAAACAATTTGAAAAACTAATGGCAAAGAAGTTTGAAATGAGCATGATGGGAGAACTGACATACTTTCTTGGTCTTCAGATCAAGCAGACTGATAGAGGAACCACTATCAGTCAAGAGAAGTATGTAAAGAATCTACTGAAGAAGTATGATCTCAGTGACTGTGCCTCAGTCAAAACTCCCATGGCTCCCCCAAACAACCTTGGTCCTGATCTAACTGGTAAACCAGTCAATCAAACTCTCTTTAGAGGAATGATAGGATCACTGATGTATCTACTTGCATCAAGGCCTGATATCCAATTCTCAGTATGTCTATGTGCCAGATATCAATCTGACCCAAGAGAATCTCATGTCACTGCTGTGAAAAGGATATTCAGGTACCTGAAGGGCACTCCTAACCTTGGATTATACTATCCAAAGTGCTCAGGACTTGATCTCAAAGGATACTCAGACTCTGACTATGCTGGATGCAACATGGATAGAAAAAGCACATCAGGCTCTTGCCAAATTCTTGGTGGGAAATTAGTCTGTTGGAGTGCTAAGAAGCAACAGTCAGTTGCCCTATCCTCAGCTGAGGCTGAATATGTTGCTGCAGCTAGTTGTTGTGCAAATGTAATCTGGATGAAAAGTCAACTCAGTGACTATGGAATTCAGTACAAGATGGTACCCATCTTTTGTGATAACACAAGTGCAATTGCAATCTCTAATAACCCTGTTCTTCATCAGAGAACAAAACATATTGATATCAGATATCACTTCATCAGGGACCATGTCATAAATGGTGACATTGAATTACACTTCATTCCTACTGAATATCAGTTAGCTGATATCTTCACCAAACCTTTGGATGAACCAACTTTCACAAGACTGAAAGCTGAATTAGGAATGTTGGATATAGAGAATCAGTCCACTGACTAATTTTTTTTCTCTCTTCCAACTAAAAGTGTAAATTCTTAACATCTCAGGTCCCTGACTGAATATGTATATCAGTGAAAACATCTCACTGAAGCCTCTTCCTCAGGAACTAAACCCAAGTTCCTGAATCCTTGTCTCAGGAATCATTCCTCATTCCTGAGTCATCAGTGACTAATCCCAAGTCCCTGAAAACCAATCACTGAATGAAAAGTCATTCAGGACCCTGAAAAGGACATTAAATACTAACTTAAATGCTCTAAGTATCTAGTTAGTAAATGTCCGAGGTTGGTAACTGAACACATATTTAATTCAAGAATATTTGTTCTTTTTTAGCCTTTCTGGCTTCCACCTATGGGCCACCACATTCCCACTTGGCATTAAATGCCTCTCCAATCACATTTCAAATATGTGATGACTCATCTCTGCAAGTTGCACTTTTGCAGAACTGCTCAACTGTTCACCTCGACTGTTGCGCCAAACCAGGAAAGTGGAGTGTTGGCATTAAATGCGGATCCCAAAACTTATTATTCAAACCAATTTCCAAATAATTTTTTGAATAAATAAAGATTTGCTCAAATGACCAAAACACCCCCATCTCCTCTTTCCTATAAATACCCCAACCAGAAGAATACATACACACGTTTTTATAGAATTTTAAGCAAAACTCTGCCATTTTTTATTCTCAAAAACAAATTGTGTGTGCATTCTTAAGCTTTAGAACCCCTTTAACCTTAGTCAAACCCAGACTTACCCATAAATGGCTTCTTCTAAAGCTGTGAAATATGCCCCCAACGTGGATTTCACAATGGAGGGTGTAGACCTAACCAAAAATAATGTGGTGGGAAATTTCTCATATCCACAAATCTACCCAGCCTACAAGAACGTTATGAAATATCTTCGTAATTGTTTTCTTGCAAAGGCTTTCACACATACCCCCTCAGTCATCTACCATGACTATTTGAGGGAATTCTGGTGTACGGCTGTGGCAACCAGCCCCAAAGACACCAAAGAGTCAATCATCACCTTCACGGTGATGAATGGGAGTAGAACCCTCTCCTTTGACTACTCAGCATTCATCAAAGCCACAGGCCTTGACTTTGCTGAAGCCTTTTCTCCCAACCCTACTGATCAGGACATAAAGAATGAACTGATCTTTCTTGCACCCTATGACCCCAGACGTCCAGGAATGTCTGTGGGAGGCTTACTGGAAAAGGCTCCAGTAGTCAAAACATGGTTCCACCCTATTTGGAGGATACTGATGACATTTGTCATTCAGGTCCTGGGTGGAAATAAATCCTCTACGGAACAGTTGAACTCATCACAACAATTGATGTTGTTCAGTCTCCTTGAGGGTACAAAAATAGACATCGGGGGAATAATCTTCCGAGACCTCGTTGCTAAGCTCTCAGGAAAACATAGGCAAAGGCACATGTCCTATCCTAGATTTGTTTCCTGTGTGCTTCAGGACCTACTCGGTTCTGACTATGTGAGGACTGATGCAGAAGGTACGAAGCCTGAGGTACTGCACAAGTCAAACTTCACTAGTGGCATCAGTGAGGTTACACTTATTGCCCTGACTGAATACATGCAATCAGTCATTCAGGGTAATGACGCTATCTCTCCAGTTCCTTCACCGACCAAAAAGGTGAAGAAGACAAAGAAGGGTCAGTCCAGCCAGGTGGTTAGACCCAAGCCACTCGCCACTGAGACTGATCCTCAAAACCAACTCAACCTTAAAAAAGAGGTTGAAAAAGGCCGAGACCTCTGAGACACCCATTTCTGAGACCCTCTTGACCTCAAAACAAAGGCCAACGGAAGTCACTGAGCAATCATCCTCAGTGACCTCGGGCACACCCATTCCACATGGTCCAACTGACATAAACAAGTCAGAGGGATCAGGAAGCATTCCCCCCTCACATCCCGATGAAGGTATTGATAAATCACAATCAGTGCCCAAGGGAGGAAAGGGTCCTGAACCCTCGGTAGGGCAGCACCACCCTACTGGGAAGAGGACCCACACCCCCTCACATCCCGATGAAGGAGCTGTCAAAAAACAATCAGTTCCCAAGGGAGGAAAGGGTTCTAAATCCTCGGTAAGGCAGCACTACCTTACTGAGAAGGGGACCCACAAACACTCACATCCCGCTAACGTTCCTGAGCAATCACCCTCAGGATCTCAGGGAGAAAAGGATCCTAAATCCCCTGAAGGACAGTACAATCCTGATGGGAAGGGGGTCCACAAACTCTCACAATCAGTACCTAGTGATACTACTGAGAAGTACCCATCAGTAGTTGAAGGTGCTAAGGGGGACAAAGACTCAGAGGGAAAGAAACAACCCGCTGATATGGAACCCATCAACCCCTCAGGCGGATCCAGTCTTTCAGGAACTGCCCCCAAAAGCCAGGCTGGTGTTACCCCAGTTATTATGGCTAGTCAGGTTGAGACAACCCACTCAGTTATTATGACAAAGGGGTCAGGACCTGACCAAACCGAAGGCAAATCTTTTTATAAAGAGGAGCCGGTTGATTTTTTGGGTATTGAGTCCATGGGGGACTATCAGGCTTTTATGGAGTCTGATGAAGAGCTCAGGGAAGAGAGTGAAGAAGAAATTTTTGAGGCAGGAGAGGATATGGAAACTGATGTACAACCTGATCCATCACATCAGTCCTCTCCAAGCCAAAGTGAAGAGTCAGGCTCTCAATCTTCTGATTCATCTACTGACATTCTCCAGAAGTATGATAACTCTCTTCCCCTCACTGAAAGAAAGTTGGTCAAATTCCTACTGAAGACCAACAATGCTCTTTTCACTGGTCTCACTGATGAGATGTTTGATCAACACACTGAAGCAGCTGTTCACTATGCCAACCTGAAGGCAGATGTTGAAAGTTTTCATGAAGATGTGATCGAAATCCAATCAGACACCAAACATTCCCTGACAGCTATTGATCTTCATTTCCAGAAGTTCAATCTTTCTCTTGAAGGCATCACCAAAAGCCTTGGTACTATTCAGTCAGCTGTTAAGGATGACCCCATACTCACTGAAAAGATCCTTCAAGCTGCTGAGACTTATCAGAAGCAGTCAACTGAAATCCATGATCTCCTCAGCTTACTGAAGGATTCTAAACTTCAGGGTCTTACTACCTCCTTGGACTCAATCAGGACTTCCATGGGTCTTCAGGAAAAACATCTTGGTACTTGGGCACAATCTTCAACATCCTTGGCATGGTCTCTTGGGTCAAGGATGTCAGGCATCGAGGCTTCTCAGGCTTCTCTGGCAGATCAGATCTCAAGTCTTCAAAAAGACACCTCGGACATCAAATCAATGATGACTGAGATCTATCAGGCCTTCAAAGGTCCTACTGCTCCAGTGACTCCAACTCTTGCTATCACCATGGCTCAATCAACAGTTGAGGGGGAGAAAGACACTAGAGTCTCAAGCCAAAGCCAACAACCTTCTCACACTGAGGGGGAGATTCCTTCTCACACTAAGGAAGACATTCCTGAAGCCTCTTCCTCCCATCAAGATAAAGGCAAAGGCATTCTCACTGAGCCCGAGCCTCAACCAGCACCTATCACGGTTGCAAAGGATCCTGAATCACCACTCAGGATCCCATATGAAATTGATGGAGTTCTTTACCACTTCTCAGCTGATGAACTCAGTACTTATCTTCAGGAAGAGGAGGCAAAGAAGAAGTTGAAGGAAGAGGAGAAGGCAAGCAAGTCTGCCTTAATCAAGGTTGTTCATGAAGAGGCTGAGAAAATTGGTCTTGAGGCTAAGGATCTCTCAGGAAGAGAAGGTGGTATGACCTTTGTGAAAGCTCAGTCTGAGGAGATGACCACTCTCAGGCAGAAAAGGGAGGAAAGAGCCAAAAGGGCTGAAGAGATCAGGCAGAATAGGATTAAGAAATATCAGTGGTATATGACTGAAAGGATGAAGCCAGAACCAATCACTGATGTTCATATTCAAAGAAACACCAATCCTGCTGTTGTCACTGTCTACAGAGGTGCTGACAAGAGAAACTTTGACGTTCATTCACCTTTCAGATTCGCTGACTTTGGGATCACTGAATTGGACGAGTTGGGTCCATTAATAGCAAAGAAATCAAATGTTGTGGTCCCTAATCTGATGAAGTCATTGAGTCTGAGGTATGAAAGATTGGCAGCAGCACCTCAGGAACTTGGCATTCAATCTCTTCTCCCTGAATCTGCACAACCTGCTTCCTCTCAGTCTTCTTCAAGGAAAAGAAAGAAGATAGAAGCTGAGCCTGAGATCAAGATTCCTGGTCTTGACTGCAATAGGGCTCTCCCTGAAGGTGTTCCTTTCAGAAACAATATGGTCATTGAACAGCCTGAAAGAGGGTTGTTCTTCATTGATGAGTTTGGTGACAAAGCCTTCCAGAGGTGGAGTGATATAGATCTATCAGGGATCAAAGCAATGCTAGGCTTTCTAATGATGGCCTCTCCACTCAAGAGTCCTGAGAATGTGAGGTTTTGTCATGACCTGAAAAGAAAAATCAATGAACATCCTGACCAACATGAGCTGCAGTCGAAGAAGCCCAAGCTTGAAGCCCTTGGAATCAAGTTGAACTGATGACCTGCCTGAATACCCAACACTATCCCTTTTTGTACTTAGTTTTGTTAGGACTTGTAAATGATATTAATAAAATGATGTTTTTATTATTTCAGTGTCCTTATTTACATTCTAGTACATTCAGTATGAGCAGAAGTCGTTAGCTCACTCATATCTGATCAAAACACTTAGGAATAATTTATATCCAAATAGGGGGAGATTGTTGGGTCATGTAAAACCCAAGAATGCTTCGAACATGATTTGGACACAAATTAACTAAGTGTTAACTTAAACCGAGAACAATTCAAGTCACTGAGAGAACAGCCTCTCAGTGAGTCATCTTCAGGATGCTTAAGGCGAATTCAAGAAGAAGGATTCACTACTCAGGAAGGCGGTACTCCCTGAGTAGGACTTAAGCCAAAGAAGAAGATGATGGGTTCAGTGAGTATTGGATAAGAGCTCACTGAACCCCAGTCTCCTCAACCAACAAAGTGATTGAATGACTGAGGAACCAACGCCTGAAGAAAAGGCGGGAACAATAGGGAAAAGATCTGAGAAGATAAGAGTGTAAACCCAACACTCTTCTCTTGTCAGACTCAACCTTCCCTATTGCGGCTAAAAGTCATGGAGTGTCAGCCAACAACTCCCAAAGACTTATTTAGCCCTTTCCTATTGGTTCTTGGAAATGACAATTACTATTTGTAATTGTCAGACACGCAACCTCAACAACTTGTATTATATTTAATCACTTATACTTAGAATACTTGTGTATAAATAGAGCAACTGTGAGAGAAGTTAAAGTGTGCTTTGTATAATTAAAGTCTTGAACTTTTACAAAGGAACTTCTCTCCTACAAAGAGTATACAACTCACTGAGATAGCTCAGTAGGGTATATTGTTACCACTCAAGCAAAACTTGAGTTTCGATAGGAGACACCCCATACCCTTGTCTATTCAATCCCAAGTGTTTGTTCCGCAAAACACTTGGGTATAGATTCTTGGAATTATTTCTAATAAGAATTTAAACGTTGAAAAATATTGTTGTTTTTACATTCACGTTTTATAACTGTTAGAATAATCCTTAAACATTGTATTCGTCATTAACACCAATAGATTAACTTTCTAGTTAATTCTAATCGTGTAAAGGGACCAACAGTAGATAAAGTGTTATAATGCCAAACTTCGACTCCGGGGGTATCCTAATAATAGCTTCTGTCTCTGGACTCGTAGATGAGTTGTTTCGGTCGTATATAAAAGGGATATCCTCAAAATCGTGTTAAATCAGAGACCTTGATGTGGACCTCATTTTTGTATGCAACGGTTTTCTAGGGAAGGTTTGGAAACTACTTAGCGTCTAAACTAGGTACCTTTATCGGACTAAAACTTATCGAAACAAGAGTATGAAGAAATTCATTTCTCACCAAAAATAAAATAATAGAGGAAAATAGGAATTTGGGAACGAGAAGTAATTACACAAGTAGCTTTTATGAGTAGTGTTGGCAATCTAACTTGTAAATAGCAATGATTTCGTTTTTAAGCTTAGCTTGGGGACTTGTGAAAAATCGGGGACGATGAATTTTATCCATATGGTCACTTCTTTATGAGTCGTGTTTCCTACTCGAAGACCCTAAAAATTATCGTGAGATAATGAAAGTCAAAAAAGTCGTCACTTGAATAATAAGAAAAATACAAAAATAGAATAAAATAAAAAATGAGGAGTTTTTAGAACTTAAGATTTCTTGATCTCTTTTGAAAATTTTGCTACTTCTCAAAGTTAGTAAAAAGAGATTGGAAATTTTCGGTTTCAAAAACGTGTTTTTATAACATTGCGTGAGGACACGTCAATGGCTTAGTCTGGGGGATTTTGGTATGTGTTAATTCACATACCTTTTATTGACCAAAACCGGACCCAAAACGACCAAAAACTAACCAAAATGCCAAAGATATTTGTGTTTTTGTGTTTGTTTATATGCAGGTACGGATATCGAGAAAAAGGACAAAATCAAGCAAATACCGGAAAAACGAGCACGAGATATGGAAAAGATATTTACAGCCAATGCCGGGAAGTTTTATGTCAATCAAGTCCTCAAAGAATCATCATTTGTCAAGAATCACCCTTAGATCAACTTTTGATTATTGGCAAAATCAGTCCCTAGATTTTCAGAATTTGCATTTTGGTCCCTATAATTAAAACCCTTAAACCCATTCCTACACTACATCTGGATTTCTATAAATCAATCCAACCCACCCAATAAATCCAACCCACTTAAAGTCATAACCCACTAGCCCACCTATCCTAAAACCAGCCCAGCTTCCACAAACCTTGACCCGATCCATAGCCTTTTATATCTGGTCAAAGAATAATAAACCCCAAAGTCAAACAATAATTAAAAATTCACCACACACTCACCCCGCCCCCCAATTCACCATATTCCCAGAAATTACTGTGCACCACATGAACCCTAGATTTACCCGTACACTTTTCACCGCAATTAAGGGCAAATTAGACCAATCATTAGCCTTCTAGAAGCGTCAGAGGAGCAGAGTTGCACGAATGGGACAGATGGCAGGCTCCTATTGGACCGAACACCTCAGAGATTTTGATCCTAGGGCTATGGATGAATGGGGAATGATCTAAGGGTGATTGAGAGCTCAAGAGGCACACGGATTGCCAGCTTGGCAGGCCTGGAAGGGTCCATGATCGGCTATAAATTGAAGACCTCCTCCTCCATTGATGTTTGTCCAATTTTCATGTTTTAGAGAATTGTTACCATTTTTATTCTTGTCATTTTAAAGCTTTCGTAGTGTAAACTTTTATTTCAGTTGTATTCACATTTCAGTATTGTAATTTTACATTCATTAATACAATTTAAGTTTTTCATTTAAATTCCTTGTCTCATTTACATTTTAAGCAATTACTTTGTTACAAGTCTGTCTCAAACTTTCATTTCTGTTCTCACAAGCTCATTTGAGCTTGTTAAAGCTTTTGAAAAAGTTTTATTGGCTCAAAACTGTTTTTATCTCACAAATTCCCACAAGTCAACATAAAAGTCAACTGTGGTCAACATAAGCTTTGGAAGAAATAAGCTGATCTCATCAGCTTATTTGGGTGATTTTTTGGCTTACTGGAAAAGCCTGGGTGTTACTTTGTTTGAATCAAATCAGTTTTTACATATAGCTCACTTGTAAGTTTCATTGGTACCTTATTAGCTTATGTTAGCTTATTGCTTTTTAGTGCTTATTTAGATTTGGATGTTGCTTATTAGTGTGTGTTTAAGTGAGTTATTCAGTAGATAATCAGTAGATTAGCTTAAGTCAGATAATTATAGTGTTAAAAGAAGCAATTTCATATATTAAGGAGTGTTTGGATCTATTACTGTTAGGTGCATATCCGTTTGTGTACTGTAGTTTTACCTAGTTAGGAACTTTAAATTTGCTTAAAATAGGTGTTATAAGCTGTTAGTGTTAGGTGTTAAGTTGATTTTAAGTGCTTTTGATGTTGTGAACCCATAGGTGAAATAGTAGAAGTAATACTGCCTTCAATAAGCTCAGCATAAGCTGAGCTTAGTTGGAACCTCATTTTGGCATTTCTAGGTTGCTTGTAGTTGCTAAAGTCATTATGCAAGAGCTGGTTTGAATTGGTCAAGTATTGCCCATAGTTTGCGCCAAAAGACCAACACTGCTGCATCAGAACAGTTATGTGCAGACTGTACATTCAGCTGCTGATTTAGGATAATTTGTGGCTTAATCTATTGAGCTTAGGTATCAGTTTTTGGTTTCTAATTAGTTTAGATAGTATGCTTTGAGTTTTTTTTATCTGGGATTCAGCTTGTAGCTTATTCAAATAGCTTTTAGAAGGTCTGCAAATATAGCCCCAGAACTGCTATCAAGCCTGCACATTTTTGTTGTTCAACACCATCTGTTTATGAGCCTGATTAGGGATGCAATTGCGGTTCACTTTTGGGCATATTTGGTTTTTCAATAGTTTGACATATGAACTTTCAGTTTATGATCTGGGATTTCCCAATCAAGCTTATGCTTAGCTTAAAATTCAGCTGCAAGACTGCTGATTCACCACTGTTCTGCCTTAAACTTTCAGCTGCATTAAGTGCTTTTTGGGAATAATCTGTGTGCTTATGCTTAGCTTAAAATTCAGCTGCAAGACTGCTGATTCACCACTGTTCTGCCTTAAACTTTCAGCTGCATTAAGTGCTTTTTGGGAATAATCTGTGTGCTTTTCTAGTGTTTTCAAGTTAATTCATGTTTCCAGTAGTTTGATTAATCAGTCTTGAGCTCTTGATAATTTTTGGATAGCTTTAGCTTATTTTTAGCTTATTTCCCAAGAGCTTATCTGGCTGTTCAGCTTATTTAAGCTTAATTGCTTTCTGAATTTATTTTTCATAGATTAGAAATTTAGTTTTAGAATTACTCAAAAATTTTCAGATTTTTCCAAGTTGTTTTAATATTTTTAAATCATTTAATTAGTTTAAATTAGTTTTAAATTCATAAAAATTAAATAAAAAGTCAAAAAAAATATTTTTCTTTTTCCAAAAATTTTCTTTTTATATTTAGGATTTAAGAAAAATTATTTTGCATTTTTAGAGTTTAGATTTTAGAAAATCACTTTTATTTACATTTTTAAATTCGTCGCGTAACGTTTTCAAATTCCGGTTTTCGTTTTTAAGTTTACGTGCTTAGTTTACTTGTACCCTTAGCATAATTAGTAGTTTTCATTTATTATTTCATTATTCTTAGTGTAGAAAACCAAAATTCCTCTTTTTAAACATCATTCACTACACGAATCACGTCCCGAGAACACAAATTCCATTCGACCTTCGTTGGGACACGACCCGGGGAAAATACATTTTTTGTATCTTTCCTTGGAAAAATAAACCGTAATAAAACGACAAATCAGTAATGAAGGATATCAATATCAGTGAACACAACTCCAAGTTCCAACTTCTCCACAATCTTCTCGATCTCTGTCATCCTCTTCTCCAATGAAACCAAATGCTCCCGAATCTCTGTCTCCGTCATCTCTGTAGAACTCAACCTCGCAGCATGCTCATGCAACCCAACATACAAATCACCCATAGCTCTCCTATCTCCCTTAATCACCTTCTTCAACCCTAGAACATCAGTCTGTCGCATACTCAACCGTCGAGACATCGACATGTAGCAATCCGTACACCAACCGATATCCTAACGCAAATGGCTCAGCTCAGCCCTAAGCTCTAAGGGTGACACTCGCGGCACTGCTGAAGACTCTCCAATCTCGAACATCGATGGTGGCTCAGATGTCACCTCGGTAGCAAGTGCATGTCCCAATGCGTCCGACGTATCAGACTCATATGTGACATCTGACACTGCTGGTGAAGTGGTATAGGGAGATCCTCCAGCTCTTCCTCCTCGTCATCATCACCCTCATCATCATCATCCTCCATCTCATCATCATCCTCAATCTCATCATCAATAGGGTATGGATCCTCCTCTAGACTAGGTGGTGCAAGCGCGGGATCAAGGGGTGCAACTGACAACTGACCGGATGGGACTGGTGCAGACATGATACTCTACAAGGAGTATTGGAAAATATAAAAATTCTAGCCAACTTTTATAAAAATGGTTTTATATGAAGTAAAATAGCAGCGAAAAGTTTAAGTACATAATAGTATGAGAGAATGCATACATAAAATATAAAAGAGTGAAGTGGCACGGAGGGCTGATGGCTATCGATTGTGAAAACGTTTTAACACCAGGAAAAGAAAGAAAATGTTTATAGTCGAGTATGACCTCGTTCTCTATAAACCGTGTCTCTGATACCATTCTGTAACACCCCCAACTCGAAATATGGCAGCGGAACAAAGTTTAGGGTATTACTTTCGGGTAACGCAGTCACAATCATAGATAACGACCTCATAACAAGCCGTTTAAATAAAAACATATCATTCGAATTATAAATAAACACTAAAGTTCAAAAAGGTTCTCAAACATCATACACAACGGAAATAAAGGACATAGTTCAAAAGGGGATTTCCGAATGATAAGTGATAGTAAAAAGATAGTAAAAAGTAGATAGATAGTAAAAGCCGAAAGCCATCGATAATCTTCATGCCACTCCCAGTGCCAGTACAGTATGCATCAATTACCTGAGATAAAACATGGTTAAAAAGTCAACACAAAGGTTGAGTGAAATCCATAGGTTTAAAATAAATAGTTGAACACAAGATTTTTAAGTCTGGAATATATAAGTAACAAATACATATATCAGGTAAGCGTCAAACAGTTGCTAATCTCATGACACGCAAAACGTTAACCGGCACCAAATAACATTGGCATAAGTCGACAGTAACCACGTAATTCGTAATATAATAGTTGCCCTCGAGCTAGATACTTTGCCAGATACCTAGTGATAAATCGAATATAGTACATCACATGCGGACCGGACTTAGTCAACATGGCGGGATGGTCAAATCCTATAGGCCTATATCCCTATATTCGCACTCACTTGCAAGTGATTAATGGTTCATGATCGAGGGACTTGCTTTCGGCAAGGTCGATACGTAGCAATATCATCTTAGTCAGGAATAGCATACATTTAAACAATTGTGTTCAAGAAAAGTAAATAGCATGTATCTCCCCCATGGGTTTATAAACAATTTAAAAGTAAAGTGGGGCTATGAATCACACCTTAGTAGTAGAGAAACGAGATATAGCAAATAATCAGATGGAACAGCACGACAAATAAACCTCAGCACAACCTAACAAATAAACGGCATGTCTCAGATGTAATCCTCAAAACGATTTATATAATAATACTCGTGTTTGAAAAACAAACGGTTTTGTTTCAATGGCATTTGAAAGAAAAGGACATTTAAGACTCGTGTAGATATGAGAAAGCTAAATAAGAAACGTCGGTAAACGCAAACGGATACGCAAGAAAAGATAAAAAGAAAAGAGAGAAGAAATAAGAAATGAAAGAAGAAATAGTAATAAGAAAGGAAATAAAACAAGAAGAAAAAATCAATAGGTAGTTTCGGTATTTACCCGTTTCCCAAATAGTTGCTATAATGTCATGATTTAGGAAGAACGTATAAGTTTCGAAAAAGGTTTTCAAGATATCAAATAGTTGCAAATGATTTAGTTATAACAAGGTTTTATCGAAATTTGGACATGATGTGTCCGTTTATAAAACATTTCCAAGTCGTTACGACCCTTGAATAATAAAAGTTTTATCGCATTTTACAAGTTTATATATACATAATTGGACACTATTATTCGTATAAATATTAGTTGTCAAGTTTATCGACCATTTTGTGTATGTTCGGGTCCAAATATGTCAAACTCTTATGAGTCTAACATACTCTTCCGTCTCATGTACCAAAATTGTCCATAAGTTTCATCGACTAATATCGTAAATCCAATAACGTCCAATCCTCAATCCAAGCAAAGGTATATATCCAAGTCCAAGTCCAAATCATATCCCATATTGTCCAAACATCTATCCAAAACAACAATCGATAACAAATAAATAAATAAATAACGGAAAAATAAAATAAACGACCAAATAAATATAAAATTGACTCAAGGTTTTCTAACCTCGAGTACGACACGGCCGAGACTCCCGTGAGTCTCGACTAAACACAACTCGACACTCTAAAGTCAATGACCATTGCCGTGACTCCCGTGAGTAACGGCTCAACTTCATTCGAACCTAAGTGGTTCTCGGCCCAAACACACTCATCCAAATCCAACACCAATCCAATCCAAACAAACATAACCACAAAACTAATCCTAAACCTTGGCCGTGACTTACCCCGAGTCATGGCTCACACCCCGTCGAGCCAAGGAGGCTCTTGGCTTCCACTTAACCAAACCAAATCCATTTGAACCCAAACACAACCACAAACAAACTACTAATAATCAAATTTCCCACATGCCGCGACTCTCCATGAGTCACGGCTCGACTCAAATAAGTCTCAACTCTCGGATAAGTCCAAACCCTAGACCAAATCCGAAACCAACTCATCAAATTTCAACATAACCCAACCAAATCTAATCCTAAGCCTAGCCGTGACTCACCACGAGTCACGGCCCAACCCGAGGTGGGTTTATGACTCTCGGCTGAAACAAAACACACCCAAATCCAATCCAAAAATCCTAACCGAGCCACAAACAAATGAAATCAAGGTCAATAAAGCTAAAAACATCAAAAGCTATCACAACTCACCCCGAGTCAACTCGGACCGAGTCGCGGGTAAAACAATTAGATCCACACGAGATTTGATCAAAACAAAAGGTTTTAATAAAAGTTTTGTAATAGAAATGGTTTTATCAAAGTTTTAAGAATTAGGGTTTCGGTTTTATAAAAATACGAAGGGAGGGGGGTTGCGTGAGTGAGTTACCGAGAAGAAGAGGGTGGAAAGGGTGGTGGTGATGGTCTCGCGATGGCGGTGAGGCTGAGGTGATGGTTTTCGGTAACAAAAAAGATTGAGCTCAAACCTTCCATAAACAATAAGAGGCCTTCGATCTATGTGTGGGTGAAGTTTGGAGGTTCGCCGAAATTTTTTTCGGCGACGACGGAATTGGCGGCCGGCGATGGTGATGAGTTTTTCAGCGAGAGGGGTAGAAAGAGAGAGAGAGTGGTGTAAGTGTGTATGTTTTATTAGTGAAGAGAGAGAGAGAGAGAGAGAGAGAGAGAGAGAGAGAGAGAGAGAGAGAGAGAGAGAGAGAGAGAGAAAATGGGTGTTTTATAAAAATGAGAGGGACCATTTGTGTGCAAACAAAAGTGAAGGGGGGTGTTAGTGTAAAAAGGGTAAAGGGGTAAAAAGAGAGTTTTTATCAAACTTTTAATACATTCACTGCGGGACCCATTTAACGTACCAAACGGCTCGAAAATTAATGAAACTTGCGTCATTGTTCTCGAAATAATTTTTCCAATAAATACGAGTATAAATACGCATAACTTTCTCGAAGTTAATTTTATTTGGCAAATTCGATTCGTTTCGTGCTTTCTAGGATGTGCCGGTTCAATAAAGGGACAATGTTCTCGTTTCTCAAGATATCTCTCGTTTCTCAAGTTCAGGAAAAATTTAAATGCTCATGTGATGCAAAAATAAATATTTGGCTAGTGTAAAAGGTTTTGGAAAATTACCGGGTGTTACAGCACCTACATCATATTTGGAAATCCGTCCCGGTTTTCAGTTTGCGTTATCAGTCGTGGTTGTGAAAAGGTGAGGGTACTTGCGCTTGAACTCGTCTTCGCGCTCCCAGGTGAACTCGGGTCCTCTCTTCGAATTCCAACGGACTTTTACAATGGGAATACGACTCTGCTTCAACTGCTTGACTTCACGGTCCATAATTTCGACTGGTTCCTCAATAAAGTTCAACTGCTCATCAATCTGGATTTCGTCGAGTGGTATTATGGCTGACTCATCGGATAGACACTTCTTCAGATTGGACATGTGAAACGTGGGGTGTACTCTACTAAGCTCTGGTGGTAGTTCAAGTCTTTAGGCTACAGGACCAACTCTGTTCAAAATCTTGAACGGTCCAATGTACCTAGGGTTTAGCTTTCCTCGCTTTCTAGGTTGTGTCGGTTCAATAAAAGGACAATATTCTTGTTTCTCAAGATATCTCTCGTTTCTCAAGTTCAAATAAGTTCGGGAAAAATTTAAATGCTCAGGTTATGCAAAAATAAATATTTGGCTAGTGTAAAAGGTTTTGGAAAATTACCGGGTGTTACACATATGATTTTTCGGAGTGTAAATTTCAATACTTACAAAGAAAAAGAAACTCGAAAAAAAATCCGTGGAAAGTATATCTAAGTGCCCCTCTATAGAAAAATGAATTAATTCTCTTCACAATGGTATGATTCGTTCCGCATAACGATTAACGATTTCTGAGATATTTAATTTCCAAAAAGAATGATGAAAGTGTGATGAAAAAATGAATTGTTAGAATTTGTTTATTACGTAGTAAATCTTTAGAAAATTTGTGATCAATATTGAACTTTTCTTATTTTGGTATAATTTTCTGTCTGAAAAATGCTATGTTTATCAAAAACTTTACAAAATTTGTCCACGTCTTTCTCATTCATCATATTTACCAGATTGTTCTACACTAGTCTAGAAGACTTAAGAATTCTATGGAATATGCAAGAAGGTGTTGGAAGCTCTTGAAAATACTAAAAATGTCATGGAAACCTTAACATTGTGTTCTCAAGAAAAAAAATAAGAAGAAAGTGAAAGTTAAAGTAAAGTAAAGAAAAAGGAAGTAAAGAAAGAAAGAGGAAGAAAAGTTGTCTTTCACCATAAAAGTGGGGTGAAAGTTTTGAAAGAAAAATCCTCTCACTTTCACTCATTTACTTTCACTTTCCTTTCAAGAAAAACTTGAGAACACAACTTTTATCACTTTGTTTTTCTTTCCTCCTTTTTACTCAACTTGAGAACACAATGTAAGAAATCTCCTCCTTTGAAAGGTTGTAGAAATAGGCCCACCTTGGGATTTGTACATAATAGCCCTAATTTTGTAGTATAAATAGAAGCATCCTCATTTGGGAAATCATCTCTCAATTCATTTGTAATCTTCTTTTATAAATTTTCTCTAACATTAAAAAGTATTTCCCCATTTCCATTGTTCCTTTTATTAAAGCTTTTTTTGGTTGCCTAGTTCGGCGAGTGTTCGAGAAAGACTGACTTAGTCGAGAGTAAATGTTGCACGGAATACCCTTGTCGAGACAAGTCTGTGACAAGTGGTATTAGAGCGAGTCGATTCGTGATGATGGAAAACAAAAATGAGAGAAATTGTGCTAGTGGAAGTACGGTTGTTGACGAGAACCAGGGTCAAGATGATAAATGTCAATACCTCAAGAAGAGGAGTTCGTCTAAAGACGTAGCGACAAGTTTGAATAGGAGACTGGCGGGTGTTGAGATGTTTGTGACAGAGTTGAAGACCTAAGTTAAGGGTTGGAAGGTTTAGACTCCGAGTTCGTGGGTATGAGGGCAGACTTTAAGGTGGCCCTCACCACTCTTGGTGACGACTTCAAGCGTGAGATCTATGACTTAAGAGATATATTCATAGGTGAGATCACGAAATTGCGGGAAGAGTTTGGAAAAGAGATCTCTGTTATCTATCAAAGCATTAAAGACATGCAAGCGAATGTGGTGTTGTGTAAACGATCCATGGCTAGCGGAGGTGAAACACTAGTCATCATGCTGCAAAGGTGGATGTTCCTAAACCATCACTGCTAGTGAGAAAACGGAAATCTAGGGTGGTCGATGATTTCTCGTGGGAGATGGAGCAATACTAGGAAGGTGTCAACATTGTGGATGATGCTACCAAGATAATACTTGAAGGATACCATGGCATTATGTTGGAGACGCAGGTACGGAGATATTGATCGAGGTACGTGTACTATTGATGTCGATACTTGGGTTGATTTTGTGACGGATTTTCATAATCAATTCTATCTGGAGAATGCTAAGAACGAAGAGAAGAGTCGGCTTTGTAAACTCAAGCATCCCGGGATGATTCAGGAATACGTCAAGGATCACCATCCTTATCTTAGAGATTCTGGATCTTTCCGACGAAGACTCTCTTTTCTATTTTCTTGATGGTTTGCAAGGATGGTCAAGGAAGGAGTTGGAAATACATAGAGTTCAATACGTTGCTATGGCTATTGATCATGTCGAGGCCTTGATTTACTTTGGTACGAGGAGGGAACTGTCCAAGCCGAAAGACTGAAGGGTGAATTATGAGAAAGGTGGGGGAGAAAAGGACGCTTAAGAGAAAGTCAATATTGCACGAAAGCCACCAAATGGGAAGAGCAAAGGCTTGAGGATAGCTTACAAGAGTAGTGTATGCTTCATGTGTGATGCACCTCATAGAGCTCGATATTTTCAAAAAAAAAAAAAAAAAAAAAAAAAAAAACGAGCCTCATCAAAATGACGACCCAACTCTTACAACCAACCAAACAACCAAAAACACTCAAACTTTTCTATAATCATTTCATACATTTCCATCTACATTTTTTTGTTTCAAACCCTTACAACCAAAATGAATAAATGGATCAACAATTTACTCGACGCATTATTTTCTTACGCTGTATTCATATTTTAATTATACTGAATTTGAATTTTAGTTTATAACAAGAGGGAGACGACCCCCCCCCCCCCCCCCCCCCCGCGTTGCGGGGGGCTATTCGTTCATGTTACATGGAAAACCAAATCCAATCTGGTGTTTGTATCCCAAACAGTTACTGAAGTAAAAACCAAAATTATTAGAGGGGTGTTTGTGTTGCCTATTTGTCCGGCTTATCTTAATGTGTCGAGTCAAATCCTGTCACCAACATCAGGTTCCAATAACTGTTGAAACTGCATAATTTCACTCCTGTCACCAACATCAGGTTCCAATACCTTGGTGTACATACTTGCTACAAAAGTCTAGTTACATTATCCAAACAGTTTCACTACTAAAAGTTTATGTACATACTTGCTACAAAAGTCTATTTACATTATCCAAACGAATTATCTTGCGGGTACGTGACACGGCAATAAGAATCAGAAACACCGACGGCGCCTGCAAAAACACTACAAATTTTTTTTATCAGCGCGTATGAAATAAAACCGCTGCACAAATTCAGACTGTGTGTGTTGCATTATCAGCAGCCTTGCTATGAATCATTTCAAAAGAGGCTAAAATGGTGTTGGGAAATTTGGAGTGCATTTTTTTGTTCGTTTCATCAGTTAATTCTTTTTAAAGTGCAATAACCATTATGTTACATGGATATCTTCATTCACATCATTTGACGCGGATGAAAATAGCCCAAGAATTTTGGCGGGGAAAGCCTCTAGCAAATTCTGTTTTCTTATTCCTAAGTTTTACTGGTTCTGAAGTGTAGGGAGCTTTTGAAATTAGGATTTAATGTCCGAGCTGGTGTAAGAAGTACTCAAAAAGCAGAATCTCTGGTGAAAGTATGTGTTTGATTATTAGTCCTTAGGTTGATCATGCATTCCAATTTTCTGAATAAGTTGTTAACTAAACCATGTCTTACCTGTAGATTGTGCAGCAGATGAAGCTTGATTCGTGAACCAACTTTTCCAGTTGCTCCTGCAACAAATATGGGATCTCCTTCTTTTTCGCCATCTTGTGTTCTTGTTTCAGTAGCCTTTGAACCAACTGCTGCTGCATAAAGAAAAAAAAACATCAATGGTTAATTTAGCAATCTACTGTCTACAGTCCACAATAAAATCCATTTTGAGAGTTCCTTTTGTTCGAAAATAAGAGTTTAGCGATCAATAAACTGCAGTAGCAGTGCCCAAAAAAAAACAACGCATATTTCCTACTGTTGCTTTTCTTCCATACCTGTTAGGCCAAAGTGCGTGAGCAACAATAAACTGCAGCAGCAGTGCCCAACTTTAGTAAAGTGCAACAACAATTCTGGTTAAAAAAATATTCTGGTTTATCCTCGTTTAGCAATCACCATCAATATTCCTGAAACATATTAGTTATCTGTATCAGGTTTTCAAGAGAAGCAAGGGCAGAAATACAGATGGCAGAAGCAACCGAAAGCATACTTTGGACACGGTTACTACAACTCCTATTACTGAAACGTTAAACGATCGTTTCACTATACAACCATCATTTTCAAGATGTACCTATCAAGTATTAATTGCAGCAGAACATCCAGAGTGCAAAAAGATTAATTTGTTGAAAGACGTTGGCCTATTGCACATTGACGTCTATCATTTGCATGTGAACTGCTAGAGGGTGTAGTTGTCCGGGCATTCCTAAAACAATAATGGTCAGTGTATTAGTATCAGTTAACTTCCGGCTTATATAGCTTAAAAGAAAGGAAAATGTATGATATTTACGATGCAACTATTCAAGCATGTTTGAATGTATAAGGTAACTTGCCTGCACGCCGATTGTGTGTGCACAATGATTCATTTATACCTACCAAAATAATAGAACATCAAAAGCTAAGATTACGTAAATCAACCTCCACACGACATACACAACAATTCTGGAACATAAAAATAAAGGAAGTAAGTTACTTATAGGGTGATTGGGTCTCGGAAGATTGGTCCAACTCCTTTTTTAACACTAAAATAAGTTTCCTAGAATATTTGTTGGTGTTTTTGCTACATGTACTAATATATAAGTTAAGTAACAGACATTCAGGAGTTTTTTTGGTAGATACCTGGTTGTACACAAAGTCTTTTTTTAGCTTTCTTACTGCTTGGCGTATCCCCTTCGTTTTCCAAATTTTTGAATAACTGTTTGCGCACACCTGATGTATCTTTTGCTTCTGGAGCATGAATCTTTTCATCCGGGTCAGTTGACACAGGTGGGGGAGACCTATTGTTTACACGGATGTTTGTTATTCACATATTTTTAAATATTATGATATTTATAGCTACAGAATATATGTTACCTCCAAACGTCTTGACTATGCACGAACTTACGGCTAAAATCGTTGGTTGTTCGTGTGGAATCGCAACTTGCTGCTCGAACGCTGTAGCCATGTTGTTCCAAAAACTCAAAGTGACGGTGTTTCCACTGATGAAAAAGAGGATTAAATTGTTTGTGTAAAATACACGGATCTTTTGTACAGGATGTTTAAGAGGTAACTCACTTGAGATTTTGAATTTCCACATTCTTCCTGAGAATTCGATTTGTCGTGGCGCTGCCAAACTCTTTGATCGGCCCGACGGCACGAATTATTCCAATATAGTCTGCAATTACTTGTGAACAGTGAAGCTAATTGCTTATATCAAAACATAAGATGACCCAAAAAACGTACCTGTTAAGATGGATTCTCTCACATCTGCTCGACGGCCAAGTTCGTTGTATGCAAGGAAATTAAAGTAATGATTGGGGAATCCTTCATCTTCCAAATAAGTGACCCTTGTATATCTTCCCTAATAAGGCGGCTGGTTGAAAACCCTAATTATTGCACCGAAAAAGAAAAGTGGGCTTCTACTGCACCGAAAAAGAAAAGCTTGAAACTAATTTGAGACATATCAGTTTTGACCAAAGCCAAAGCAATTTAAAATAGAATGGCAAAGGTCATAGAAGTATCCGAATTCCGTTACGGTTTACATGCTAGATTTTTGTAAGATATGTGTGTTTATTGAATGTGGTAAGCATGTGTGTTTATCCGAATTCCGTTACGGTTGCAATAAACACACATATCTTACAAAATCTAGCATGTTCCAGATAATTGTACACATCACAACTGCTAACACATACTCGGTTCTTTAAATATGGAACAGATTTCAGAAAGCCGGAACAACCGACATGGCTGCGTTAGTGTAAACGCCCTGCCAAGATACGAAAGTTCTCAGACCTCAAACAGTTTCAATAATAGACCAATCATCAGAGCCTATTATTCCGGCCACACTTACCGCAGACTGATGAAGCGAAAAGTGTACCGCTTTTAAGGGGTCATTTAAGCCCTAAATCGTATTTATTTGATCAAATATTGCCCTAAATCGTTCCTTTTGTCATTTTAGGTACTTTTGAGAAGAAATCTGGATAAGGAAGCATTTTGGACGTTTTTGGAGCATAAAAGTGAAGAAAACGACAAAGTCTCAAAATCGTGCTAAAAGTTACCTTTGACGGCGTCAGGATTATCCCTGGACGGCGTCATGGCTTGGCAAGAAAAGGTGGATGTGAAATTTACTCATGATAAGCCAGAGAAATTTGCATGGGAATTCTGACGGCGTCACGCTTTAATATGATCAAGGTCGTCAAGGCTTAATTTAAAGAGGGACGGCGTCACAACTAAATCTGACGGCGTCAAGCCTTGATAAGCCAGAACGGATTTTTGAGAGCTAAAGAGGGACGGCGTAAAGAAGGTCATCCGGGAACCCTAAAAGCGGCGAGGTGACGGCGTCACACTCCATAACGTGACGCCGTCAGATCTGAAAGTCTATATATAGTTTTGCAATTTTTTGTCATTAGTGTGGAACTTATTGAGGAACTTTGTGTGTGAAAACCCTAAGACGAATTTGGCAGCTTTTTCAAGGCTTTTTGCCTTGAGATCTTCCATGTTACATTGAAGATAAGTTATCAATTAATCATTCAATATGTCTATGTGTTGTTTGATTCTATCTTGTTCTTGTCTTTTGTTTAACATGTTAGGCTAGATTTATCTTGTGTTTGCTTAGATCTAATGAAACCTAGCTATTGATTATTGGTTATTAGTGTGTTATTAGTTGTATTGGATGATTGTTCATCTATGTTAGGCTTAAGAAAACTGGCTAACTTCCTATTCGGTAACTTGCTTGAACGTCTTAAGAAACATGAACCAATGCGTACTAAAGGTTTTTGTTAATACAAATAGCGTCTCAAAAACGTTATTTATATTCTTTGATCTTTCATTAGTTTTGTTAATGACAAATATAAGGAATATCTTTTAGCAAATAATAAATACTAGCTTAGTCTCTTAAGTACACACTTTACACTTCACATATTAACTAAGAATTACAAGTTTAGTAACTTGTTTCCTTAAAAAGAAACTTTAATTCTAAAACCATTCCATGACATCATTGCATACATCACATAGAAGATCTTTGATATATCTTGGTTAGATTTACAAGCAACATAGTTGACATTTGAAGATCTTGGATGATATGGTAAGATACAACTAAGATATGGTAAGAGACAACTATTACATAGCTATCACATCCCACGGATCCAAGTCTTGTAAAGGACGGATCCCTTTTGAGGGATCCGCCGGATCCGTGAGCTGAAGATCAGCTTGCCTATAAATAGGAAGCTGATCATTTGGCTCTCTCATCACTCATATAGCTTTAACACATATATTCATTCAGTACATATCTTACTAACATCATTCATAGTTGCATTTCACTTTGATCTTTCATTTTGTAGAAAGGAGATCAAGCATTCAAGGATCTACAGAACCGTAATCCTTTAGTTGCATTACTGTGTGATATTGTAGTTTGTTTCACACATCATATCTATCATTTGTAATCAGTGAGTGTGGTTAGTGCTTTAGTCCTTAAAGCACAAGGAGTGTAGGGAGTAGTTGTACCCGTGTAAAGAACTCGACATCTAGCTTAGTGTCGGTAAAGTAAATAGGCGACGTCAGGTTGGTTCTACCTTGTGAAAGAACCCGGTGTTTAGCTTAGTACCGGAAAAGGAAGTAAGCGACGTGTAAAGGTTTTCTCCACCTAGGAAAGGAGTTTGTTTCTTAGTGAAAGATAAACTCTCGAGTAGGAAACTCGGGGAGTGGAGTAGGGCAAGGAAGAGAGTCCTTGTAGCCGAACCACTATAAACAACAGTGTCGTGTGGTTTGATCTTTCCTCTCTTTATCTTTTACTTATATTGTGTGATTATTTATTTGTGGTTGTTTCCTTTGAAACTAACATATAGAAACAAAGCATATAAAACTTTAAAACGGTAAAAACTATTCAACCCCCCTTCTAATTTTCCACAATTGGCATCAAGAGCTACGTTACTTAAGATCTTTAAAATATATTGTATTTTAAAACTTAAAACGATCCATGGATTTTGAAAACTTTAAAGAAGGGCAATCTATGCAGAGACCACCTCTGTTTGAACCAAATTGTTTTATTTATTGGAAAAATCGCTTTGAGACTTATGTTAAGTCAAAGGACATAGATCTATGGTATATTATAGTTGATGGTGATTACAAACCTATTAGTAATAATATTTCGGGTGGTCGGGATGAAGGAGCTACTCTTACTCGTCATAGTGATGAGCAAAAGAAGCTAATTGCCAAAAATAATGAAGCCAAAATGATGCTTTATAATGCCTTACCTAAGAAAGAATATGAAAGAGTTTTTATGTGTAAAACGGCTAAGGATATTTGGCAATCTCTTATTATCACACATCAAGGGAACTCACAAGTAAAAGATAACAAAATTGATCTTCTTGTCCAACAATACGAACAATTTGTTATCTCTGAAGATGAGGCCATTGATAGTGCGTTTGCTAAGTTCAATACTATTATTACATCACTTAAAGCACTTGATGAATCTTTTTCTAGTAAGAATTTTGTCAGGAAATTTCTAAGAGCACTCCATCCGAAATGGAGAGCAAAGGTGACAGCTATTGAAGAATCTAAAGATCTCTCAAGCATGACACTAGATGAGCTCATAGGAAACCTTAAAGTTCACGAAATGATTATGGAAAAAGACTCGGAAATTGTCAAAGGCAAAAGGGAGAAGATTAAGTCTATTGCCTTGAAAGCCAAAGTCGAGTCAAGTGATGATGATGAGTCTTGTTCAAACAGTGATGATGAAGAGTATGCCATGGCCGTGAGGGATTTCAAGAAATTCTTCAGAAGACGAGGAAAGTTTGTAAAAACACCTCGTGATGAAAAGAAATCCTCTAGGAAAGATCGTGACGATAAGAAAGGTAAGGTTGATAGGAAATGCTATAGGTGTGGTGACTCCAGTCACTTGATAGGAGATTGTCCAAAGCCTCCAAAGACCAAGTCTCAAAGATCCTTCGTTAGTGGAGCTTGGAGCGATAGTGAAGGAGATGATGATGATGAGCCTAAGAACAACGAAATGGCACTTATGGCTAATGACTCGGAAGAGGTACATTCTGATTCATACTCCTCTATAGATGATGAAACCTTAGAAGTAGAATATAACAAACTGTGTGACGTAACTTTAAAAATCATAAACAAAAACAAGTTTTTGAAAACAAAGACATCACTTTTAGAAAATGAAGTATATTGGCTTAAAGAAAAAGCAATACGAATTGAAAAAGGTAAAGATAGTAAAGAAACGTGTGTGTCTTGTCAAGAACTAAAACTTGAATTAGAAACCTTAAGAAACACACAGGAAGATTTAATCAAACAAAATTCAAAGTTTAAAAGGTTTGATAAAAACATAAGTTGTGCAGATGAAATAATGAAAATGCAAAAGCTACCTCATGATAAAACAGGACTAGGCTTTATGAAACTAGGAACTTTAAGTGAGTATAAGGAACAGACTGTGAATAAAACTGATTCAACCAAGTTGGACACTCACGGATCCGACGGATCCAAAAATTTAGATCCGCCAAGTGTATCCAAAGGATCCGCGGGTACTCAAGTTGAACAGAAGGTTCACAAAGTCGACCGTTCCGAATTTGTTAAAGTTACTAAGAAACCTAACAGTAGTATAACCAATAATAGACATAAACCAGCAGTATCTTTAGGAAGAGGACAAGCTAGAAATGAATATAGAGTTAAAACGGATCAACAGAGACCTCAAATGAGTTTTCCCAAACACCCCTTTCCAAAGAGTATAGTTAATCCACAACATACTTATCAAAATAATTGGAACCAAAACATGCCTAGAAACTTTCATGGTCCTAGCTATATGTCATGGAACGATGGTCCACCATTTACATACATAAACCATGATAATGTCATGTTTAACCCAAACGGACCCATGAGATATTGGGGACCAAATGCTTGAGTCTTTTATGAACTTAGGTATGCTTGAAAGTTGATCTTGAACCTGATGAGTGGATCAAAGATAGTGGGTGCTCAAGACACATGACGAGAAACAAAAATCTTTTCTCAACCTACCAAGTATATGACGGAGGTAATGTCACATTCGGTAGCAAGCTTAAAAGTAAAATCATCGGAAAAGGTACAATCTCTCATGACTCTCTATCTATTGATGATGTTGCTCATGTAGATAATTTAGGTTTTAATTTACTTAGTATAAGTCAATTATGCCGCAAAAAGTATAACGTCCTTTTCAGTGAAAATGGAAGTAAAATACTTAAAGATGGCATAACCGTAGGAAAAGGTGTTTTAAAGAATAATGTCTATGTTATGAAATTAGATAAAACACCTAAAGATAAGTTATGTCTTACCTCCTTGGACGAAAACTCAACTCTATGGCATCGACGCTTAGGTCATGCTAATATGAGGCTTATTCAATCTTTGTCATCCAAAGAACTCGTTAGGAACCTACCCAAGTTGAAATATGACCAACACTTTTGTGATGCTTGCAAAATTGGGAAACAAGTACATAATAGCCATAAGGCTAAAAACATGGTATCTACATCTAGATGCCTAGAATTATTACATATGGATTTGTTTGGCCCGTCGGCTATACAAAGTTATGGAGGAAATTTTTACACTTTAGTTATAGTAGATGATTACTCTAGATATACATGGACAAAGTTTTTGAAAACTAAAAATGAGGCATTCGACAAATTTGAAATTCTAAGCAAGAAAATTCAAAATCAAATAGGAAGTAATATAGTATCTATTAGAACTGACCATGGTCGAGAATTTGACAATGAAATTCAATTTGGAAATTTTTGTGATAATAATGGAATAACTCATAATTTCTCAGCTCCTCGTACACCTCAATCTAATGGTGTAGTAGAACGTAAAAATAGAACAATTCAAGAAATGAGTAGAACTATGTTAAATGAACAAAACATACCACAAAAGTTTTGGTGTCACGCTGTAGATACTTCTACATATATCCTAAATAGAGTTTTAATTAGACAATTTTTAAATAAAACTCCTTATGAAATTTATCGAGGCAAAAAGCCTACATTAGGATATTTTAGAGTTTTTGGAAGCAAGTGCTTCATTTTAAACACAAAGGACTATCTCACTAAGTTCGACCCAAAGTCGTATGAAGGTGTATTCCTTGGGTACTCACAAAACAGTAAAGCATACATTGTATTAAACAAGGAAACATCAAGAGTCGAGGAATCGATGAACGTAACATTCAACGAAAGTCCACCTCCCTCTAAGACATCACCTTTGGTAGATGATGACTTAGTTGAAAGTCAAATGATTAATGATATAGAAAACATTGAAAATGACAATGAACCCGTAAAAGGAGAAATAGTCAATATTAAAGAAACTAAAAGTCATCCATTAGAAAACGTCATAGGAAAACTTAATGAAAGAACATTGAGATCCAAAGCTCAAAATGAAAGTAATTATTTTTGCTTTATTTCAACCATTGAACCTAAAAATATAGACGAGGCAATAAAAGATGAATCTTGGGTAATTGCTATGCAAGAAGAACTTAATCAATTTATTAGAAATGATGTTTGGACTTTGGTACCTCCACCTAAAAACCAAACCATAATAGGCACCAAATGGGTCTTTAGAAATAAAATGGATGAAAAGGGTATTATATCTAGAAACAAAGCTAGGCTAGTAGCTCAAGGTTACAATCAACAAGAAGGTATAGATTACGATGAAACCTTTGCACCAGTAGCTAGACTTGAGTCTATTAGGATATTACTTGCATATGCATGTGCACATGATTTTAAGTTATTTCAAATGGATGTCAAAAGTGCTTTCTTAAATGGTCTTATTAATGAAGAAGTATATGTTGCACAACCTCCCGGCTTTGCCGACTTTGAAAAACCAAATTATGTTTTTAAACTTAAGAAAGCTTTATACGGACTTAAGCAAGCACCAAAGGCTTGGTATGATCGACTTAAGACTTTCCTAGTTGACCATAAGTATACCATGGGCCTAGTAGACAATACTCTCTTCACCAAGAAAAAGGGATCACATATTATTATAGTCCAAATATATGTGGATGACATTATATTCGGTTCAACTTGTCAAGAGTTATGCGACGATTTCTCAAAAATCATGCATGACGAGTTTGAAATGAGTATGATGGGGGAACTAAACTTTTTCTTAGGTCTCCAAATTAAACAATTAGAAGATGGGATATTCTTCAACCAATCAAAGTATATCAAAGATATGCTTAAGAAGTTTGGTCTTGAAGACTCAAAACCCATGAGAACACCCATGTCCTCCGAAACCAAACTTACTAAGGATGAAGAAAATGAATCCGTAGATAGCACTAAATATAGAGGAATGATTGGTAGTTTACTCTATCTTACGGCTAGTAGGCCTGACATTATGTTTAGTGTTTGTGTATGTGCACGTTTTCAAGAAGATCCAAAAACTTCCCATCTTGAAGCTGTTAAAAGAATCTTTAGGTATATTAAAGGTACTACACACTTAGGATTATGGTATCCCAAAGGAACGGGTGTAGAAACCATAGTGTATATTGACTCAGATCACGCAGGTGATTATGTTGATAGGAAAAGTACTAGTGGTATTTGTACTTTTGTAGGATATTGTCTAACATCATGGTTCGCTAAGAAACAAACTGCCCTCGCAATCTCAACAACAGAGGCAGAGTATGTGTCTGCAGGAAAGGCGTGTCAACAAGCACTGTGGATGAAACAAGCTCTCGTCGACTATGGAATTGAACTCAACAACATTCCTATTCTTTGCGACAACAAAGGTGCTATCGATCTAAGCAAAAATCCAGTCCAACACGCTAGAACTAAACATATTGAAATACGCCATCACTTCCTTCGTGACAATGTACAGAAGGGAATCATCTCAATTGAGAAAGTTTCCTCAGAGGACAACATTGCCGATATTCTCACTAAACCACTTAAACGAGAACCATTCAATTATCTTAGACTTGGATTAGGATTAATGGAACCCAGTGATTAGGAGAAACATTAGTGTAAACTTTAGTTTAGCCACACACGACACTAAACCAAAACACGTGTTCTGATCCGCGGATCCAATCGACAACAAAGACGGATCCTTTGTTTGGGATCCGCCGGATCCGTCGTATGCTGTGATCAGTTTATTATTAAATAAACAAGAACAGCTACTATTCATTCCTCACTCCAAAACATATCACCTTACTACATTCGACACACACTTAATCTCCATCACATTTTAGACCATTTTCTTCCACAAATTTGTGCTTCTAACATCACTGTAAGTATTCTTATCATATTTATACTCCTGATCTGCGTCTAGGATTTCCATTTCATGCACAAAACATAAACTTGGGGTATATGCATAATTCTTAAAAAATCATGAAGCATGTTTATTGCATTATACTTAAAAACATGTTTTTCTTAGTTAGGAATTGCATCTCATAGCACATTGTCTTAATTTAACAAAAACCCATGAAAATTTTTCACTAAAATCTTCTAACGACTAGGTAAAATGATTTTTTTTCTTACATTGTTCATACAAATGCAAAAACGTTATCTTTTAGACTTCACTTGCATAATGTCTCTTGAATGCTAAAGGGAATACATAACTAATATGTATTTTCGGGTACATTCAACCGTAGCTACATTGAAATAGGAGTGTTTGGGTTATCTCTCGTTTGTAAACAAAACTTGCATAAACTAATTTTTCTTGCATCAAAAGGAGTCGAGATAACCGCACCTCCACATTGTCCCCATGTAGGCACACACTAGGAATTTTACACTTCCTTTGATCATTTTAACTAAAACTATGTAACTTTTTGTACTTAGGAAAATCATGCCTCCCGCAACCAACTACGATCACAAGAAAACCGTTAACTACTTACCCAAAGTTCACAAAACCAAAGGTCTAACCAATGCCTAAATCGAAATTTTCAAAGCCTTAGAGAATAAGTATGTCCATGAGGGTAGAGCCGTAGATTCATCATTCTATGAAGGAACTCAACTTAGGGAACAATTAGCCGCAATTCGATTTGATTCACTTTTAGACATAGATGAACCAATCATTCCTAGGTTCATACTTGAGTTCTATGCTAGTGTAGGTCTTAGCTCGAGTGATGAAGGTTACTTAAGTCTTCATTTTACTCTAAATGGAAATCTTGTCAACATCCCTCTTGATCAATTTGGTGAGGTCTTAGGAATTCCAAGTCAAGGAACATGTATTTACTCGGACAAATGGTCCTTAACAATCTTAGACTCCAATCTTGATAGGACGGCACCATATGCCACTCCTCTCCAATCAAAAGAAGTGATTAGGGAACATCTCTTCATTCCTAAGAACAACCCCACAAGAATGTATCGTGGTCGTGAAGTTGCTAGAGATCCATTTGCAATGGAACTTAATGAACTAAGACCCGAATTCAAGAAGATGGAGGATGTATTAAGGGCAAATGTGATGTGCACCATAGGAAACCATGATCATATCAATGCTTGTTTATGCCACATGATGTACAACATCTCTACTCGTCAACCATTCAATCTTGCTTATTATGTTGCCAAAAGAATGTGTGACATTCCGGTTCAAAGCAAGATTGCAATGCCTTATGGTATGCTCCTAACCCGACTCTATAGAGCCTTTGCACCCGCTCGTCCAAACCATTTAGGCTTTGTTCCGGATTACAATGAAATTGAACATACCTTCGTTCCTTTGAGTGACTTTAGGGTTAGTATTGATAAGGGCAAACGTCCTCGTGTTCCAACATCATCCTCATCATCTTCAATGAGTGAAGATGATGGTATGCCAAATTCTAGGATTCCTCCACCCGAGTACTTGAGCCATCTTCCTCCAATCCAACATGAATCCGCTGAGTATAGAAACATCAAAGGAATGGTGAAGAATCTGGGTCGTTGGATGATGAAATTACACAAGGGGATGAAGAAGTTGAAGAAGAAGCTGAGTTGATGGAGTGTTTGGTTTTAAACAATGTTGGATATTGTGTTGTTAAACTTATATATGTCTAGAATTTATCTGATAATACTTGTTGTGTATGTGTAATAACTAACACTTGCAGGTGGATAACCATCATGGTTATCAATTTTCCAAGTTATAGCCAGTGTTTGGCATAACACCTAAAACGGTAAGTTTCTATGTATGGATTAAACTATGTGCAATCATGTGTTAATGTTATCATATTTAGTTGTTTTGCTATACATATTAGATGTTAAGTAAGGCCTAGGTGAATTTTCGGGTTTTCGTCGAAAAACGAAAAATATGACATATGTTCTGTTTAGTTTTTAAGTATTAGGCATACGGATCCGGCGGATCCCAAAACAGGGTTCCGCCAAGGCTTATCGTTGGATCCGCCATCCTGCGGATTTGGCGGATCGCTAAAAATGGTTCCGCATTTGCAACCATTTGGATCCGCAGGTTTCCCAGCAAAATTATAAAACTTTTTCGACTTATCCCGATTCTTAAATCTTAGTGTTTAGTATCATTTAGGATTTATTCACTGATCACAATTCCTCTTAGAATAATTTAGGAATTCTTAGAAACTTAGGAACAAAATTTCTCACCAAAATTTAAATTTTTGAAATATAGGTGTGAGTTACCAAACTGATACAAAGAAGGAACCCTTTTTAGGGATCCGTCAAATCCGTGGAAATATCAAATCATCATGTTTTCCACTATCTTCTTGTAATAACTGCAAATCCACAACATATTACTCAACCAAAGCTCAATGGATTGACTTCCTTGATATGACCTGCACAAATTTTTGTTCCAAATCATTAGTAACCAACATTCTCTATTGGATTCACATCAAATCCAAACACACAGACTCACAAACCTTCTGTCTATAAATTAGCACTTTAGGATCATCCCTTCACACAACAACCATTTCCTCTCCTGTACATCTTAGATATCTTACTTCACCATGACCAAGTCACACAACTCTTCCACATCTAGAACTCCAAGAAGAACAGCTCGCATTAGTGTTAAACCCTGTTGTTTTATCAACTTAGCAAACTCCTCATCTGAGGAAAATTCTCCTCTCAATATATCATCACCCATTGCTAGTGAAAATTTCCTTACACTCTCCACCCCAACACCATCACATGTTGTTATACAAACACCACCACCAACCATTACTCCAATAGCCACTACTCCACCACCGGCTCCATCACAGCCTGTTAGATCACCATCACCACCAAACTCACCCAAACTCCAACCATTGGAATTATTTAGGACTCCTCCTACATCACCACATCTTGATGACTTAGAAGAACTTTCACCAAAATTACCCAATCTTCCACCCATGACCTTTGAAGGTCAACAACCCATGCTTTTTCACCTGGTTTACCCGGATATCCATGGCCCTTTATACCATGATGCACAATCATCCCAACCTCAACCACAACCTCTATCACCCACATCCACTCTAGTAGCCATTGACGAGGCAATATGGATGAATATACCTCAAACCCAAGAAGAGATTAGTGAAGAGCTCAATCGTCTCTACACTCTCTCGGGTATGGTTGACCATCGCCTTCATGAAGCAATGGACATTCAAAACATCCTTATGAACTCCCTCCAAACACCACAACAACCATCAAACAACAACAACAACCAACCACCACCACCATCACCACCGCAAAACTTGGAGCCTAATCTTCCTCCCGGCTTCTCAAGTCATGATTGCGCACATTGTGAGAGAACGGCTCACTTGGCCCAAAGGACCAACATCTTGGTCCATGAGCTTCAAAATGAGATGAGGTTCATCTTGAACCATGTTCTTGAACGTTTAAACGCAATCTCTCATCCGCCTCAATAAAAGTGTTGTTAGGAACCTTCTAGGATGATGTTGTAGTTGTCTTTATTTAGGATTTATTTTGTAATGTACCATCATATCATATTTGTGACTTTTGTCACATAATTTTCAATTAATGAATGTGATGTTTTTATGCTTATGAGTGATCAACATATTGCATATTATCATTATCATTGTGAGCTAACATTCTTATATAGCATATATTATACCTTGATTATGATTACCGGAGGTACAAATAATGATCAGACACTTACTTTGACTTTTAAAAGTCAAAACTTATTGAAAGACTTGTTTGGGAGAATACTTCACAAGCATTCTACTTCTTAATTGAAGTCATTCATTACTAACACTTCATTTGCAGCATATCATACCTTTCATAATATACGTTGGTACTCAAGAAGTGAGGAGTATATATCAAGGGGGAGCATCTCATAAGCATTTCATATACTAACCATTTGTTTTGTAGATTCATGCATCATTTCCTTGATTACTCCATCTAGGGGGAGTATAAAACAAGGGGAGCTTTAAAGTTCTCAAAATCGCATTCCGCTACGCTACTCTTTTTGATTCGACAAAAAAGGGAGAGAAAGGAACTAAGTTTGCATCAACTGTGATTCATCACAGTACATACATTTTTTACAAAACTTTTCTTTAATAAACAAACTTAATATATATTTTTAAGAACTCATGCTATATTTATTCGCTTGCTCAAAAATATACCTTATGTTTTGTCATCAACAAAAAGGGGGAGATTGTTAATACAAATAGCGTCTCAAAAACGTTATTTATATTCTTTGATCTTTCATTAGTTTTGTTAATGACAAATATAAGGAATATCTTTTAGCAAATAATAAATACTAGCTTAGTCTCTTAAGTACACACTTTACACTTCACATATTAACTAAGAATTACAAGTTTAGTAACTTGTTTCCTTAAAAGGAAACTTTAATTCTAAAACCATTCCATGACATCATTGCATACATCACATAGAAGATCTTTGATATATCTTGGTTAGATTTACAAGCAACATAGTTGACATTTGAAGATCTTGGATGATATGGTAAGATACAACTAAGATATGGTAAGAGACAACTATTACATAGCTGCCACATCCCACAGATCCAAGTCTTGTAAAGGACGGATCCCTTTTGAGGGATCCGCCGGATCCGTGAGCTGAAGATCAGCTTGCCTATAAATAGGAAGCTGATCATTTGGCTCTCTCATCACTCATATAGCTTTAACACATATATTCATTCAGTACATATCTTACTAACATCATTCATAGTTGCATTTCACTTTGATCTTTCATTTTGTAGAAAGGAGATCAAGCATTCAAGGATCTACAGAACCGTAATCCTTTAGTTGCATTACTGTGTGATATTGTAGTTTGTTTCACACATCATATCTATCATTTGTAATCAGTGAGTGTGGTTAGTGCTTTAGTCCTTAAAGCACAAGGAGTGTAGGGAGTAGTTGTACCCGTGTAAAGAACTCGACATCTAGCTTAGTGTCGGTAAAGTAAATAGGCGACGTCAGGTTGGTTCTACCTTGTGAAAGAACCCGGTGTTTAGCTTAGTACCGGAAAAGGAAGTAAGCGACGTGTAAAGGTTTTCTCCACCTAGGAAAGGAGTTTGTTTCTTAGTGAAAGATAAACTCTCGAGTAGGAAACTCGGGGAGTGGAGTAGGGCAAGGAAGAGAGTCCTTGTAGCCGAACCACTATAAACAACAGTGTCGTGTGGTTTGATCTTTCCTCTCTTTATCTTTTACTTATATTGTGTGATTATTTATTTGTGGTTGTTTCCTTTGAAACTAACATATAGAAACAAAGCATATAAAACTTTAAAACGGTAAAAACTATTCAACCCCCCTTCTAGTTTTCCACAGTTTTTATGGTTGTATTTAATGCACAAGCGAATTCTAGTGATCCCATGTTAGGAGCTTCCTAGCCGGCTCGACATAGGAGTGAAGTAGGAGCTTGTAGAGTTGGGGAAGTACGTACGCCACCCCACGATTGGTATTAAGGAATACACCCGTCATCCACGCAACTAATACACACTAATCAACCGGTAAAAGATAGTTAGGGAGTAAGGAAATCTAAGTAAACACATTTCTCTCCACATAAGTTTTCACCAACCTTTTCATTTTTGTTATTTTATTTTATTTGCATTCGTAGTTATTTGGGTTAGTTGACTAGCAACTAATTCCGCCCACTCTTTCAAACCCGAGATTTTACTTGCTTTCATAAAAATATAAAAACATAAAAAAAGAATCTTCTCTCATCCTTAGACCTATTAGAGTAGTTTTTCATACCTAACGAACACTATTCCCTGTGGAGAACGATCAATCCCCCGTACTTACCACTACACTATACTACATCGGTCAGGTACACTGCCTGGTGGGGTTGTAAGCCTCTTGAGATCCCTCGAGAGGTAAAACCTGTTGTAAGGTTGCAAAACCACGCATCAAGTTTTTGGCGCCGCTGCCGGGGAATAGTTATTGTTTAGGTTGAATTTTTATTTTATAGGTCTACTCACTAGATTCCTTTCTAGTGAGATTTTTTATTTTCTTTTTCTAGGTTTTCTTTAGTCTATCTATTTTCTTCGTTTCTTTGTTCGTAACCATTACCATTAGACATCATGGAAGATGGTAATATCCTTGATCCCAACATCCCACCACCACAACAACCACCATCACCTCCTAGAGCCCGTACTTTAGGAGAATACTCCCGTCCTAGCCACCATGGCTATCGAAACACCATTGAGCTCACTCAAGGAGCCAATGTCACACCCTTGCGATCCGACACCATCCGGTTGGTGCAAAGCGGATGCGCATTCCATGGACTTCGTTCTGAAGATCCTAATCAACATCTCAAGGACTTTCTCAAAATTGTTGATTCTATAGACCTTGATGTTGCCACTCGAGAGACGACCCGATTGCGTCTCTTTCAATTCTCTCTGCGGGACCAAGCTAGTCAATGGCTAGAGCGTCAACCCGCAGGATCCATCACCTCTTGGGATGATCTCACCACTCGTTTCCTTGCTCAGTTTTTCCCACCGGGAAGAACTACCAAGCTAAGGAATGATATCTTGATGTTCCAACAACGTCAAGGCGAAACTCTCTATGAGGCATGGACTCGATTCAAGGACTTACTCCAAAAAGTCCCTCATCATGGCATAGAACTTTGGTTCCAAGTCCAAATCTTCTATGACCATATCAATCTCTACACGAGGCAAACCATTGACCAATCGGCCGGTGGTAAGCTACGTGATCTAAGTGCGGAACAATCATGGGCTCTCCTAGAGGATCTTGCTCTTTATGACAACGAAAGTTGGAGTGATCCCCGTGATTTGAACAAAACGGTCAAGGCAATATCTTTGCCTTCGAACAATTCAAGCACTTCCGACCGTAGGATCATAGAACTTGAAGACCAAGTCAAGTTTCTCATGAAATCCTATGAGGCTCCTAAACCTTCAAGCCAAGTGAACAAAATCACTTCTTCATGTGAATTATGTAGTGGTCCCCACGACACTCGTGATTGCATGGAACTCCCCGAACAAGCTTTTGTGGACTACGCATCCTCGCGTACCGACGGAGCGGGAGACAAGTGGTACACTTTCAAACCCGAGTCAAACCCCTATGGTGATACATACAACCCCTCATGGAAAAATCACCCGAACCTTAGGTGGAAACAAAGCCAAAACGCACAACAGACCAATTCTTCCAACCCACCTAATCGTTTCCAATCAAGCGGTTCCAACTCGAACCGTACTTTCAACAACAATCCTTCCGGAAATGGTAGTACCAATAACTTTGAAGGGTTGATGTCCCAATTTATGGCATCTCAAGAAGCTCGGATAGCTAGATTCGAGTCCGAATTCAATCAACAACAAACGGAGATGACCAATAAAATTGACAACTTGTTGAAAGCTCTCAATAACCAAGTGTTATCACCTCCACATAAGGACGCTAGGAACACAAATAGCGGACCCCAAGTAAAAGACCCCTCTTCATCCAAACACGTCCACTTTGTCAACATTGTCACTATTATACCAATTGATAGGAATGAGGATAATAGTGAACCTAAGGATGAAGATAAGAAAGTCGAGGTTGATAAGGAAGTTAGGACAAGTGAGATTGAAGAAGTAGATGATGATGAGGACTAATTCAATAGGCTACCCACTAAGGAAGAGCTCGCATATCATACAAACTTATTCGATGACCCCGAGGCACCATACTTCCTAGGTAGACTAATCATAGAAATGGGCGACCCTTCTAATCTCAACATACCATGCAACATCGGACATTTGCATGTGTGGAAAGCCTACATCGACCTTAGATCACCCATAAACATCATGACTAGAGCCCACTACAACTTGATAATGAAAAATCAACTTGGGTATAGGATGTTCCCTGACAAGGGTTGGATGAGTAACTTCACGGGAAGAGTTAAGGGATTACCGGTTTATGTAGGAAACTTCACCTATGTCACCGACTTTGTAATTGTAGAAGACATCCGCCCAATAGTCGATGCATCCTTAACTCAAGTGGTTTTTGGAAAACCATTTGTTGAGGTCTCTAGAATGACTTATGAACCTTCCTTAGGGATAGTTAGATTTAAGGATGAGACCGATGAGGTAAACTACCAAATGCCATATAAGATAGAACAATTCCAACACTTGTCAAATGTTGAGAAGGAGCTCAAGCAAGCGGTCTACTATAGGAATGATGAGGATAGAAATAAAGGAGTAGACTATGTTATGGTAAGGATATTCGGTTTCTACAAGGATTGTTTGAAATTGGGACCGGAATATAAAACCGGGAATGAAAATGGCCTTGGAACCGTGACCAATGATGGAATCACGTAATGTACGTGACTTTGAGTCTAGCTACAAGACTCGTTAATAAAGAAAAGCGCTTCTTGGGAGGCAACCCAAGCTTTATTTGCTTTGTGTGTTTATTTATTTGTTTGTTTGTTTTTATTTGTTTCCGTATGTATGTTTAATTTTTATTATTATTGATTCATGTTCAAAAGTAAATTGTGAAAATGCTTTATGTTGTTTTTAACTTCGTCTTAACTACATATAAAGGTATTTTGCAAAAGATAAGTGTAAGGGAAATCTAAATCGGTTTATTAGAACACAAATGAACATGAATCGTAATAATATTAAATTAACATACATATTAGTATTTGTTTGAGTCAAATGCTTGTATCGAGTCATAATGATGTTTTGCAGGATTTCCAGGAAGTAAGGTATAGGTTTTTCCAAAATTTTTTTCCGGAAACGTAACATGAGAATTCTGTCAGATCATTTCTGACAGCGTCAGGCTTTACAACCTGACGGCGTCAGGTTTAATTTTCTGAAAATTTTTGAAAGTTTTGTTTTCATAAAAAGTTTTTATTAAATATATAACTTATAATCTCCAGGAATCTGCAAAATTATCATTCCACAAGCATTATATCCTTATATATAGAGTTTATCCCGCCGATGTTATGCAGGTTTTCGTGTTTGTTTTCTCAGGTTTAACAGGTTATTTTGGACAAGGAAATGTTTTGGATCAAGCTTTTGGCGATGCATCAGTCGTGAAGCTTTTACATTCTCTTTGGAAGAAGATCTAACCGTGTTACTTCATTATCCACCGAGCGAATCAGGGGAGTATTTGATTTCATTCTTTTACTTTATGCTTTTACATTTGTTATTTGAACATTGGGGACAATGTTCATCTTAAGTGTAAGGGGGGGGGGGGTAAAAGTACGATTAGAGAATGCTATTACGCTTGATTTTTGTTTGTTTAATAATAGATGTGTAATAAAACTGAGATAAATACTTGTTAGGGTAATTTTAGTGCCAAATTTAAAATTTTTTACAACATTTAGGAGTGAAACTTTAGTCCTAATAAGCGTCTCATGGATAGGAGTTATATGACTAGCACAAAACCGTACCACTAAAAAAATTTTCCACCCCCAAATATGTGAGGTTCGCCCCTAGAATTGGTAGGAAAAGCATTTATGCTATGATGTGTGTGCCGGTAGCACTTAGATTCTAGAACTTGCGTTAGGACCATTCCAAGGCCACAAGTGAGACTACATTCGTGTAGTTAGATTTACTACATGATAAGAGGCATTAGGATTAACCCATTGTTTTACACCTGTGTTTTTGTTATAATTACGTTGGCTACATTGGTCAAGTAATTCTCCCACACCCTTTGCGTTGTACTCATTTTTAGTACACGATACCCCTAGTACACCCCTCAGAGCCTATCTTTTCGTTTCGACCTTTAAGCATTTTACTTAAAGGAAGAATTTGTTTACACCCCACTTAAATGTACACCCAAATCGCCTTAGCCTACCTTGTATGCACTCATTTTTAGTGCATTATTGTGACAACATTTGTTTAAACCCCAAGTTAATTATCTAATTGATTACATGGTTGTTAAGTCGAGTCATATCTTTGTACATATTGTTTTGGGACGATTGGGACTCATGGGTAAAGTACTAGTGTAATGGAGTAATGGGGAAGAACATCATTTATTACCCCCATATGTGCTAAATATTTTAAAAGTACTCCAAGTTTTTCAATTATCTTAATTCGAGTCATTAGAATAGTTTTTTGTAAAGTTATGTAAAAGTTCAAGTGTAAGGGGGATGCAACGCCCCTATGATGTATTATTTTGGATGGTAGGGCAAAAGTGTATGAAAAAAAAAAAAAAAAATCAAAAAATCAAGAAAAATACAAAAAAAATGAGAAAAAGAAAAGTAGAAAAAACATACGGACTACCATCCCGTTTCATTTTATGTTTATTTTATATTTTTGTTATTTTCTTTCATTAGCTTAAATCGAGTCTAGTCTTGGCTTAGCAACATTGTATAGTACATGTAATTAATCAAGATCTTTAACTAGCCACCAGTAAAATATCCCTTATCCAACAAAACCGTGTTTTCCTTTTCCCTACACCTAACGTTATAACCCGTTTAAAAGCCCTCTTTGATAGTTTATCTTAGGTGCTTACGCCTAGTGGAGGAGGTTTTTGATCCTTTCCCAAGCCTATGGTAATCTATTTGCTATGACAGGTAGTGAGAGATATTATCCGTTTTCATTTATGAGATTTATTTTGATGACACTTGAGAGATGTGAGTATCTAAACACTACTTGTGAGGTGCTAGTTTGTAATCTCCGTGCTTATTATGATTAAAGTGGAACGATTATTTGTTGTAATTACTTTTATGTTAACATTAAATGACCCCTAACTTGTATTTTGATTAGAATAAAAGCACATTTGCTTGAGGACAAGCAAATCCCAAGTGTAAGGGTATTTGATGAAGCGAAAAGTGTACCGCTTTTAAGGGGTCATTTAAGCCCTAAATCGTATTTATTTGATCAAATATTGCCCTAAATCGTTCCTTTTGTCATTTTAGGTACTTTTGAGAAGAAATCTGGATAAGGAAGCATTTTGGACGTTTTTGGAGCATAAAAGTGAAGAAAACGACAAAGTCTCAAAATCGTGCTAAAAGTTACCTTTGACGGCATCAGGATTATCCCTGGACGGCGTCATGGCTTGGCAAGAAAAGGTGGATGTGAAATTTACTCATGATAAGCCAGAGAAATTTGCATGGGAATTCTGACGGCGTCACGCTTTAATATGATCAAGGTCGTCAAGGCTTAATTTAAAGAGGGACGGCGTCACAACTAAATCTGACGGCGTCAAGCCTTGATAAGCCAGAACGGATTTTTGAGAGCTAAAGAGGGACGGCGTCAAGAAGGTCATCCGGGAACCCTAAAAGCGGCGAGGTGACGACGTCACACTCCATAACGTGACGCCGTCAGATCTGAAAGTCTATATATAGTTTTGCAATTTTTTGTCATTAGTGTGGAACTTATTGAGGAACTTTGTGTGTGAAAACCCTAAGACGAATTTGGCAGCTTTTTCAAGGCTTTTTGCCTTGAGATCTTCCATGTTACATTGAAGATAAGTTATCAATTAATCATTCAATATGTCTATGTGTTGTTTGATTCTATCTTGTTCTTGTCTTTTGTTTAACATGTTAGGCTAGATTTATCTTGTGTTTGCTTAGATCTAATGAAACCTAGCTATTGATTATTGGTTATTAGTGTGTTATTAGTTGTATTGGATGATTGTTCATCTATGTTAGGCTTAAGAAAACTGGCTAACTTCCTATTCGGTAACTTGCTTGAACGTCTTAAGAAACATGAACCAATGCGTACTAAAGGTTTTTATGGTTGTATTTAATGCACAAGCGAATTCTAGTGATCCCATGTTAGGAGCTTCCTAGCCGGCTCGACATAGGAGTGAAGTAGGAGCTTGTAGAGTTGGGGAAGTACGTACGCCACCCACGATTGGTATTAAGGAATACACCCGTCATCCACGCAACTAATACACACTAATCAACCGGTAAAAGATAGTTAGGGAGTAAGGAAATCTAAGTAAACACATTTCTCTCCACATAAGTTTTCACCAACCTTTTCATTTTTGTTATTTTATTTTATTTGCATTCGTAGTTATTTGGGTTAGTTGACTAGCAACTAATTCCGCCCACTCTTTCAAACCCGAGATTTTACTTGCTTTCATAAAAATATAAAAACATAAAAAAAGAATCTTCTCTCATCCTTAGACCTATTAGAGTAGTTTTTCATACCTAACGAACACTATTCCCTGTGGAGAACGATCAATCCCCCGTACTTACCACTACACTATACTACATCGGTCAGGTACACTGCCTGGTGGGGTTGTAAGCCTCTTGAGATCCCTCGAGAGGTAAAACCTGTTGTAAGGTTGCAAAACCACGCATCACAGACCCAGTAACAAATACACATATTCTACACACGTTTAATTTCATAGCTGATATAATCATGGCAAACTACACACACATATCTTACACAAATTCTGCCAATATCTTACACAAATTCTACACACGTTAAATGTATCTTATATAGTGGTAAGGCAACTGAAGTATCCAAATTCTGCCAATGGCTGCAAAGAAACCCGGTTGCACGGCAACCATATATGTCGTGCCATCCGGTCATTGCCCCGCCAAATGACAGTTGGATCTTGAACGACACATTTAATTTCGCTCAATTCGCAACAACCATTACAGCCTATACAGAAAAAATTATTAGGAATTAGTATGAAATCCAAACCAACTGCAGGCTTAGGTGAACAATCAACCAAAGAGGCAACCGAATCCATGACCCACCGCCCCATTTTTTCTTTCTTTCTTCCAGCACTGCATCGTAAATCATATGCTTCCCTAAAACCCATCACAGACAAAATTAACATAACAAATCCAACATCAGTCAACCAAAAAAAATACATAAAACAATTTAAACCTATTTTGGAAACATAAAAAATCATACCTTTAATTATGCGGAAGGCTATTTAGTTTGCCTAACACCATCCCAATTGAAGTTCGAAATTAGGGTTTCAAACCTAAAATAAATACACCACCCAAATTGAAGGTCGAAATTAGGGTTTGAAACCTAAAACCAAACAACGGTTGAATGATTGTATATTAAGTTAGGTGGCGATCAACTTGATGCGGGAGAGGCATGAGTGCAGTTTGATCTTGTGGTGTATTCCTGGTTCGGATAAGAATGAGAGAGAGAAATAGGCGGTGTGGTATGTCTGGTGGATTCTAGTAGAAAAAGAGGCGGTGTGTTATCTTCAGGCAGAAGAGACCAAGGTTAGTTTGCATTGGGCCTGAGATGGAGTAAGGTAAATCCGTTGATGGGCCATTAAAACAGGCTAAAGGTTTAACAATATAATAATGCCACCGACATTAAGAAATAACATAGAGTAATGTAGGGGTGTTCATGGATCGGGTAATATCCGCAGTAACCGAAAACCGAAACCGAACCGAACCGAAAATAACCGAACCGAATTCTTAACCGAACCGAATTGGTAAAAACCGAACCGAACCGAACATTTTAATCGGTTTATGGTTCGGTTATGGGTTTAGCATATTGACAACCGAACCGAACCGAAAACCGAATTATAATTAATATTTAATATTTTTTATATATTAATTAAAAAAATATAACTTGACTAACCCTAGGTCCTATGATGTTAGGGTATTTTGTGTTCAATAGATGTTAAAACTTGTCTAGGTATGTCGTTTTGCATATATTTTGGCATACCGTCATGGGGTCATGTGCTATGATTAGTTATTTCTTAGGAAAGTTTATGTATCTGGATGATGTATGTTCTATTCTCTAGGTTTAATCATTTGACATACATATCAATATGTGTATGCAAGACTGTTATGGTTCAATATTAGAGCAAATATAAATGTTGTTCAATATTCAAGTACAAATTTTCGGTTTTCGGTTTTGACCCATAACCGAACCGAACTTCGGTTCGGTTCTCGGTTCGGTTCGGTCACAAATATTTTCGGTTCGGTTCGGTTTTCGGTTATGACTCAATTTTTTTTTTAACCGAACAACCCGAACCGAATAAACCAATTAACCGAGAACCGAACCGATGAACACCCCTAGAGTAATGTATGATTACTGATTTTGGGCTTCATATTACATTGTTATAGTCTTACGGATTGTTCATATTTATTTATCAAATAAAATTAGACGAGCCAAAGTATTTGAGATGGGACAAAAATAGATGCATCATATCGTTGGGCTGCACATCAGCCCAAACCCAACGGACCATTTTGTATGGTTCAAAATCTAAGATATAAAGTTTTAGTTAAGTCGAGGTTCAGTGTCATACTAAAATAAATAAATAAATAAATAAAACTAGAAACTGATTAGCATTCTGATAAGATCGAGTTTGTGTTCGTGCAATAGGTTACAGTACCATTTCTTCGTAGCTAAACATCAATGGTTCAATGTGAACTTGATTTCATTGAGGCAATAATGGACCTGTTTTAAGCTCATTTTTATTTGACATTTTCATGGTTTGTATAATGTTATAGCCAAAAAAAAAAGTAGCAGTTTGCAGATAGTTTTCGTGTAAGATGTAAAAACTCATATGAGACTAAGTTTCGTATGGAATGGCAAAAAAAAAAGTAGCAGTTTGCAGATAGTTTTCGTGTAAGATGTAAAAACTCATATGAGACTAAGTTTCGTATGGAATGGCACTACTAGTCCTGTTGACCGACAGGATGGCACATTGTTTAGATGTTAACACCGCTCGAAACAACTCGACTAGTGGATCATAATGCTTGTAAGGTGTTTCTTCTATAAATAGGCTGTATAATTATGAAATTTTGGCTTCGTACGTTAGCAGTAGGCTTAACATATGAAATGTTTTTTAGTGGAGCACATCCATCGGTTCTTACTCTATAATTAACATTTGTGCTTGATATTCATTCGTCCTATTATAAAATAATTCAAATATAAAATGAAAATAGAGCAACTGACTTTGCAAAGGAAATCAGTTTACTTTGATAAAAAGAATTGTTGGCTTCATGTCAAAGCTTCTACTTTCTTTTCTTACCATATTTTGGATGTTCATGCTTTAATAGATAGGTTTGTGCTTATATAAACAGGTTATGGTTTGCATTGCAGACCAATTAATGTGGGATGCGTCATGCATATTAAAATCAATACCAATTTTAGTAGAAAGTACAATAGCTATGTTTTACCATATGATCTATAAATAAAATGCTTATCATGCCTGAAAACATGTCTGATAACAAGATATAAATAAGTGCCAAATTATTAAGTGAAGTTCAAAAGAGAGAAAATGAATGTCACGCACGATTCATATGATAAAATGGATTAAACATATGTTTAGAAACATTTTCTTCATCAAATTGTTAAAAATTTAGTGAAGATGTATATAAACTTATTTTCATATTCCCAGTTTTTGTAAAATGTCAATTTAAAAAGCGAACATTCATACTTACATTTAGTACCGTGTAGTTTTAATGATGCGCCTAGCCGTGTTAGAATGCGCTTTGAACTTATACATTTGAACTCTCATGTATTGTATATAGTTGCGAAACACACATGTAAACATATTCTTGTCTCTATTGTTACCAGATAGATTATGAGTACTATATGCAATCATGATATCAAGATATATTACAAGTAACATGAATATAATAAGCCATGAATACAAAATTGTACATTCCCCCATGACCCAAAAAATCAACATTTTGTAATTGTGCATTGAAAGTGATCAAAGATTCGTCTTTAAACAAAGAAGTAGAAACTTATAAATTGCGAGTAGCAAAAGTGTGATGGTACAGAACAGAATCAATCAATCAAGTGACAAATAAGCAAAGAATGTATTATTTGGTGTATTTAAGCAAAGACAAAGTTAAGCCTCACCAAAATGTCAAAAAAGAAAAGCCCAAAAATATAAGAATCAAATGGACCAAATGTTTCACCTTTTTCACCTTTGACTTTGGCTGACCAAGACCAAGCAACAAACTACTCTTTTATTCACAAAAAACCACATATGCAATTTATGGATAATGCTTGTAAATCAAGCAATAAACTTTAATCCTTGTTCTTTATGTTACTTTGTTGGATCATTCATGTTTTATTTCTTCTTTCATCTAATATCAAATAATACCTTTTCGTTTTGGTTTATATATTTAATATTTAACATGTTAGTACTTTTGCTAAGGCAATGATGCAACCGAGAATATGAATAAAAGAACTCTAAAGGTGTAGATTGGCAGGGACACCTCAACCCTGTGTACCTACTAGGTACCCACCACCCCTACCCGGCAAAGGTGTGATGCCTGTGAAATGCCTAACTATGGTACCCACAACATGCTGCGAGCCGGAATCGAACCCGCGCCTTTAGAGCATACATGCATGGATCCAAGCTTTAACTGGCAGCCGGTGGCCATCTGCGCTAAGCAGATGGTTTGAATAAAAGAACTCTATACTAACATTGAGATTTAAAGTCTTATTAGCATCTGAATAGTGAAAGAAAATCTTAATGTTACTTTAGGGGATTAGGTCATAAAATAATAATATATTTTTTAATATACTTATTTGATGTGTGAACTTTAAAAAAGTTATGAAAATGTAATGAACTTTTATAAGTGTTTTAATTTGGTATGTGATGAGACACTTATAAAAGTTCGTTACATTTACACAACTTTTTTAAAGTTTATGTATCTAACTTGTACATTTGAATAATACATTACTATTTTTCGACCTAGTCCCTTACTTTAGAAGTAACCATATTTGGCATCTGAAATTTCGACACAACGTGAAACTAGAATTAACGTTTCATATATAAATATATTATTTTGCTTATTTAATTTTCGCTACAGTTATCAACTAAATAGTACAATATTTAATCAGTGGCAACTAAAATAGTGGTTGAGCTGATTTTTAAGTTAACTGCCAAAATAAAATCTTATGATTTTTAAGTTAACTGCCAAAATAAAAAACTTAAAGTGTTTATTGTATTTAAGCAAAAGCAAACACTTGATCCAGTTTGCTTTGAAAGTGAAAAACTAATTACATATAAAATTTTAATAATTTTGTATAAGTGCATGAGTTGGGCACGTTGGAAGAGATAAAGACATCCAACATGACAAAAGATCCACTCTTGTAGGAACTAACAATATTTTTATATGGACACACAAACAATATTATATATACACATTCACTTTTTTTCATTGGCTCAAATAGAATTCCCTTTTTCTTTTTCTAATGCAATTTGCAACTTGAAAATATTTATTGTTAACCTATTCTTACCCTGTTTTGAAATACAGGAACAGTCTCTTTACGAATTATTACACAATAGAATGTTTGTTGGCATATATACCTTAGTTTGAAATTAATTTAAGTTTTACCTTTCAAACACTTTGTGGGTTTAATGATATGAAAAGAATGGATTTAATGTAAAAATGAAACAGAAAGATCATCTACAAATTAAGAAGAAATATAGTAACCAATTTGGATCTGCAACTTAACATAAAACAAAATATCGTTGTAATAAATTTGGTTTTTAAGAGAATTAACTGCTATGTATGAATTTAGAAAATGTTTGGTACTATTCATGTTCACACCATGTTACATGCTTAACAAAGTCTATATAGAAAATTAATGTTTACGTTTACAGGTGAAGAACAATATGAAACCTCTTATTGCTATCCACCACAATTTACAAACATTGTGGTGACAAATTAGGGTCAATCAGCAGTTTAGCAACATTTTTTTCATACCTTGAGAGTTTTCTTAAATTTTATCTATCCTTGTGAGACTTTTGTTTATACGTACCTTGCGAGAGTTTATTAGAAAAATCGAGAATTCATCAAAATCCTGCGCACATTTTTGAGTATTCTGTGAAGAAGAATGCACGGTACAATGTAAATTTCTCACTTTCCTTTAAAGGTATAACATAAACATCTCCATTACAATCATTTTTAATAATCTTTTATATTTTTTGAACGACGACTTATTCCAACACCTATATATATCACTAGGGATGAGCACGGTACCATAGGGATTAGTACCGAACCCATATCAAATTGGTGGTTCCGTTTTTTTTCCCGAGCATGAAAGGAGGTACCGGTACCGTATCATACGAGATTCCGGTACCGGTCATCGGTACCGAAAAATCAATATCTATCCAGTTCTTCCCATTTTTTGTTAAGCCGGAAAAAAAAATTCCATATTTTATGATAGTAATTTTTTGTGAAAGTAACAAAAAAAGAAGAAGACAACATGCATTTTTGAGTCATTTCGAACCACAACGTGTCAGAAAACGCAACCAACAATTAAATAAACACGTCACCAAGATAGTTGTAACTTACGAACGTTCCAAAACTTTTAAAATCCCACCAAAATCATAAGAATTCGTTCAAAATAAACAAACTAAACAGTTTTCAACAATCTTGTGTACATATTAACGCCTCAACTGCGGCATAAGACAAGTTAGTCCAGTACGGGTCAAGAACCCGACCTCCCATCCCAAAAGCCGACTCCGATGCAAAAGTGATTATTTGGATTGCCAATGTATCTAAGAAATAATAAAAACTTGTGAAACAACCATGATGTACTACATATGTAATAAAATCATCAAAAAGTATAATAAATTACCTTTAGACATTAGAGCTACTATGGAAAATCTTGGAGCATTAAATTTTCTCGAGAATGTCAAAATCACTAGTAAATCTAATTCACGGCTCATTTAGGTTTTTGGGACGTTTAGTTTATTTTTTTATGTTTTACATGACTATTGCTTGGTAGAGAATGTGACCAATGAATGTTTGGATAATTTATTTAATTCAGAAACATGAATACTCAAATTATGGGAATTTTTTCGGTAATATCCCGCTTTGGTACCGGTACCGTATTAGTGGTCCCAAAATTTTTTTGGCTCGATTCATGGTACCGGTCCTGTACTGTGTATCAAGAGTCGGTACAATGTCGTTACGGTTCTGGTTCAATGCCGAGATTCAAATCTAAATGCTCATCCCTATATACCACCAAATATCTCATACAATCTCATAAATATCTCAAGTTAATAGATCACTCGCATACCATTAGAACAAAGGCATGTCATAATTTATATCTCAACAAAATACATATGTTTGCAATTAACCTTTTAACTTACAATATTTTATGTTATTGGATGGTCCTACTATTTTAAATATTTACTAAATGCACTTTTCTGTGTTCAAGAAAACTGCAAATGTATCTGTGAATATCCATGTTTTTATTTCTTGATTCAAGATAAATAAGAATAACAATGTGTATAGAATTTAGGGGTGAGCACAAAAACCGAAAAACCGAATCGAAACCAAAAAAACCGAAAAAGTCGAACCGAAAAAACCGCCCCATTTGACAAACCGATGGTGGTGGTTTTGAATTTTATAAAAACCGAATGTTTGGGGCGGTTTTTGGTTTCATATGAAAAACCGAACCGAGAAAACCGCCCCGCCCCACCTTTAAATATATTTTTATATACTTTTATCTTTATAAGAGATTTGCTATTTAATTTTAAAGATTTGAGTATACAACTTTATCTATTAAAAAAAAGCAAAAGTGTTGTTTATTATCTATACTTTCAAATTTGTTATATTTATATATATTATATCTTTGTTTTCGAGCAATAGTTTTCTTTGAATGTTTTTGCAAGCGAAAAGTGCAAAGCCGCAAAGAAATGCATTTTATATTTTAGATTCATGTTTGGTTGTTTCGTATGTTTTTTCGAAGCTTTGGATTGCTGGATATTATGCTATTATTGATATTTGTTTAAATATTTTTGTTTGAAAACTAGGAATTGTAAACTTTACATAAGATCAAAACTTGCTTGTTTTCAGGTAAGAAAAAACCGAATAAAAACCGAAACCGAACCGATTCAATGTCAAAAACCGAAAAACCGAAACCACAAAAACCGACACCAAACGGTTTGTAGTTTTCAAAAACCGAAATATGCGGTTCGGTTTTTGGTTTTACCATAAAACCGCCCCACCCCGCCCCATGCTCACCCCTAATATGTATAGAATTTATAATTAAACATAAAGGGATCACCCAAGGCTTTGGTCTAGTGGTATGTGAGTGGTCTATTAACCTAGAGATTGCGTGTTCAAGTATCGCTTAAGACATTGTAAGGTATTATGTGTGAGATAGGTGGGATATGAGTATTAAAAGTTGCGTTCTAAAATAAAAGCCTTAGCTCCAAGCCAATTCATTAAACATTAGAGAATACTATTACTCCGCATTTTAAAAGTTTTAATTAGGATACTATTGTTAGTTTTATGGACATTATTTTAGTAGTCGTATGTTATGATCGAACTCGAGATCACGGGATTGCACACTTTACGTATGAGAACTAAAGATTAATAATTTTATATAAAACGTTATATTTAATTATTAATTATCACAAAACGTATAACGAACGTTAGTATTTAACGGAAGTGACTAACGATCGTTAAATAAGAAAAGGAAGGGACTAAGAATGAAATTAGATGTCAAGAAGGTTCCGGAATCCACCTCCTTAACAAGGGGGTCGATTGGTTTTGTATTTGGGTTACCAAATTCAAATCAAACTTGGACTCTAAGTTTCTTCTAGTATATAAGCAAACCAATGGTATAGTTTTTGACACCTCTTGTGCACACAAACTAATCCCTAAAAGTTTTCTTTTCTTGTTTTTCCTTTTGGTCGATCGAATAAAAACCCTCACTAGGGTTGATCGATTTGTTACTTATACAAAGTGTTTGGTTTTAAGTTTTGTGATTTATTTACTTGCATAACTTTAGTTTTATTTAGTACATGTGTACAAGAACGTGAATCAAACGCATTATTGTTTGATTCTTGGATTGAATTGAAAAATCGGTAAGGGGTAATTCGTGTAATCCGTATAAATCCTAATTAGGGTTCATCACTTCTATTGCTTGGATTGATTCTTGTTTTGCCAGAATAATTATGGTACGCATACTATTTATTATTCTTTGATGCTTATTATATTTATATGAATGTCATGATTATATAATTCCAACAGTGGCATCACGAGCCGTTATAACATGTAATTAATTACCGAAACACATAATAAAAAAACGAATCTTGATTGTGTTTTACATGTTGTCGATTTAGGGTTTAAATCCAATCGAACCCTAATTTTAATTTTAGGGCCGATTGCCCTTAATTAATTTTTAGGGTTTATGTTTGGTTATTTAATTTGATTAGAAATCCTAGGTTTAACATGTTTATGTGTTTGTAAGTGATCCTGTGGTAATTTGCTAGTTGTTAGGTAGAATTCATGCAAACGTGCATGTTAGGCATGGATTCATTGTTGTGATGATTTAATTGTTTTCACATGTAATTTAATTGATAGATGTCGAATTGGGGAAGACTCCAATTAATTAAGTAATCAATTATGTGCAACGTGGTGTATATTTAATTATGACTAACGCAATCGATACGTCGATGCATGTGGCTCACTTACCATTGTAAGTGATAGTCTTAGTTAAATATATGCATAATTAAACATAGATTGATTATTAATAGGTTTATCAAATTAGTTTGCATGTGGCTAATTGTTTACATAATTAATTGTTAAGTTATGTGTGTTATTTAGTTGTTTATTATTATTATTACTTGTTTTTGTTTAATTGTATGACATGTTTTAAGCAAAAAAAGGGTAATTTATGAATAGAAAATAAATGGACTAAATAATGGTGAAACATTATGTAATAAATTATGAATCTTGCAAAGTCTTATGTGCCGATAGTGGTTCGCTTCGCACGGTAATTTGCTCCCAGGCGAGACTAGCAAGGTTATAATTTATAAGATGGTTTATAAGACTAGAGTCATAAACTTTTAATTGATTGTTGAGTTTTGTACCAATAGTAAGAACGGCTCACCCAGTTTTGACAAACTATAAGAGGGGTATAAGGAGGATTGATATTAAATTGTCAAACCAAAAGAGACGCGTTTTTAATTGGCACTTGTGCTGACGTTTGTCTCTCCGCTCCTTTGTGCGTCAAATTGGAGCTACCAAGTAAGACTATTTTATGTACAAAATCACCTTAAGGGTGAATTGACCTCAATTCCACGTACCATTTTGTGGTAATTATCCGAATAACTTGGGTCTTTTGACTCATGCAGTAGTAGGATATAGTGCGTGATAATTATAGGTAATTTTTTGATTGGTGAACCCAATACCTCAATTAAAACTTTGTTGATTTGAATCTTAGCTTATAATTTCTAAATAAAAAGGTTTTGAAAAACTTATGACACGAAGATGTATGCATGCTTCTTTGTACATATTTTGATTGACACATCAAAATTAATACCCTTAAAAATTAAGTCAATGCCATCTAATTAAAATAACACTTGAAGTTGTAATTTAGTCATGTGAGAGCTTGGACTAGATTACAATGGAAATGTAAATTTCATATTTTCATTACCAGCAGATCAACTGATGTAATGGAACTATGGTAATTTACAGTTTTTAAATTAGACGACTTAATTGAGTTGTAAGTGAGAGCTTGGACTCAAGGCATAAGATGGGGATAAAATATGCTTATATTGTAAATTGTTTGCCAATATAAATCCCATAAAGATCTAGGAATTGGAAATTGTTTGCCAATTATTGTTCGACAATTACCTTGTTGAATACTTTCATTACTAGCAGATCAACTGATGTAATGGAATTATGTCAATTAGGATCCTAGCTTTAAGAAAATTCTATGGTTCATATGAATATAGACCAATGGGTATTTAATTTTCTCAAAGATTGAATTATCGAAAATACTAAAATTAAATTTTGTATATTCTTTTAATGTATTAATGCAACATTAAACCGTAAACGTGGGATATTCTTTTATTAGTAAATTGATCTACACCCATAGGGGTTTTTGGCTAGAGTCAATTTTACTAAAAGGATAACCTAGTCTCCTTTCCATGAGAGAAGCGTGAGACTTAATCCTATTCCTTTTCATGAATGAGAAATGTATGATAGAAAAATTAGAATTGTCTAAATTCTAAGAAATAACTCATAGCAAACTTTAATAGTTAAGAAAATTGCACATTTTCTGAGTTATTTAATTAGAAGCTAGACTTATTACCGCAAAATGGTAAAAGACAAACTAGTATATTTTATCTAGTTGTTTTGTTTTGACCATTTAAAGGTGCTACATACCATTGTGGGGATGGTAGACCTATTAAGGAAGAAATTGCACGCCCAATTTTTTCAAGTTAATTGCATCGATGGATAGTCCATCATTTACAAAGTAGAATACATTCTTTTAGTACCTAAGTAATTGTTACGTATGGGTTTTCTCAAAGGTGTAGGAAAGTAAATAGCATACTATTTGCTTTTACTGGTTATGAAACACTTATAATGTTGTCAAATTCAGTGGGAGCATTGTGTTGTAATTACTGAATAATGAATTAATATAATGATCTGTAATTCAGTGGGAGCTACAAGTTTTGTCATCTTGGTAGTAACCCAGATTATCTCTAGAATGTTCTGAGATAATTACTTTCCAATAGTAGACACTTGAGTTTTTAAGGATAGTCATGTACGTTTCCTTACTAGACAATGTGGTTCTATATCTACTAATTATGGTAATATCTATGACACAATCATATTGATCACATAAACATACGAGTGACGTGTTGTTTATCTGATACATGATGTTGTTCCATGCATAAGTGGGAGAAATATTTATTGTGTGCAACGTACAACACATAGAAATATGATTTAAAGGATTCTCTTGACTGCAAGGTCAGAGACTAATGTTCTAATGTGACTTATTCACATCTAATTAATAGAACACTTGAAGTTGTAATCTACGTCATGTGAGAGCTTGGACTAGATTACAATGGAAAGGTAAATTTCATATTTTCATTACTAGCAGATCAACTGATGTAATGAAACTACGTTAATTTGCAGTTTCTAAATTAGATACCTATTAGAACAAGTGTCAATATGATAATAAGACTAATTCAAACTAAATATTTATGCATTATTGGAATGACATAAAATAAATGAAGTAATCTAATACTACTTTAATTTGAATATTTATGTAATTTTGGAATGACATAAAATAAGTGAAGTAATAAATTAACTTGAAATTACTATTGAAACCAAGAGATGGTGTTCATAATTACTTTAGTTAAACATGTTTATGTTTTATTGTAAAGATATAAACATGAATTCTTACAAGACTTATAATAAAGTAAGACGTTAACTTGTTATGTTTTTAATTAAGACATATACAAGAAGTCATTGAGTTGATCAATGATTTATAACGTATAGTGGGATTATAACAGTTTATGTCTTCTTGTTGAGACATGGACATGAAGTGAATTGGTCAAAAAGTACTTATATTATATAGCATGCAATTGGATTAGAAATTCTATTATACCATTAAGTTGACTTAGTTGGTGAAGATAAGCCAAATGAAATATATTTATCTTACATATTGTAAGATTGTATTACAATATTAATCCTAATGAAATACATAATGTTTATGGTATGTTCAGTTAGAAAAATCAAACTCTTGTTATATTGTTTGATTAAAGATAACTATATATTCTATTCTTCTAAAAGTTATCAAGGTTAGAAAATTGAGTATGGATTGGATATTGTAACACCCCAACCCGACAAGGGTAAAGGTGTCACATCACGGTGACAAATCAGAGCATACATAATACACAGCGGAAGCCATAAACCAAAATCAATAAGAAAGTCAAGCCAACACGGCTTAAACCAAATTACATGAGTTCAAAAGATAAGATAAACCAATGGAATAAACAAAAGAAACAGAATCCCGAAACAAATGTCATAATATAAGGGTGGTCATCTAAGGTAAAAGCTCCAACCAAAAGCTCTAATCTCTCAATCCCAAAGCAGAAGTCCCCAGCTCCTAGCTTAGATACCTGCCGCACACGAAAAGAAAAGACGTGCGGCTGAGCTTAAAAAGCTCAGTGAACAGATACATATAATAAGCAGAAATAATGAAGAACGAATCATGGCAAGGTTAAATGATAACGAAACAGATATAATATATGGTGCAATAGGAAATATCATAATGTACAGTCAATAAAAGGGATAGAATAATATAGGATAGTAATCCACCACGAGCCCAGAACATATCAGATCATATCATATACAGTAACCATAGAGGAGCGACCTCTTAGAAATGTGAAGGGCATGTATAGCACACAGTACCAATCACCAGACAAATCATATCATATCATATACAGTCAAATCCACTAAACAGAACAGATCTAGGATGCATCCATACGCCCCTACCCAATCACATGCAGACCAAATCAAAGGGACGGTGTAACCAAATCACTAGGGCTACACACTAGTCATGCCAGTGGTGCATCACAGACACGGCCATGTTACCTTCATGGCTAGGGTCACAAATTTTGGCTCGGGTATCAAACTAAGAGTCACAAATCATATCATATCAGAAGGTCATATCCAAAGGTTCAAAACAGATAGATCAAAACAGATGGCTCATAACAAAAGGTTCAAATCAAATCTTTTCAGAAGTATCAAGATCCAAATCAGGTTTTAACAGATCAGAAGATGCAAATCAGAAATCATATCATGTCAGAGAAATAAGACACCCTTACTGAAAAAGGGCAGAGTATCTGTACCTTATTCAAATGCAAGCACAAAGAACAAAAGCAGAAAGTACTGAGATAGATCAGGACCTCTCCCTCTTTACACCTAGAGAAAGTAGAAGACAAATTACTAAGGGGGGTTCAAGTTCAGATTATCATTTTTAGTTCATCTTTCCATTTTAAGAACTTTCCAGATTTAGTAACTTTCTATTTTTAGCAGGTTTCCATAATTAGTAAGTTTCCATTTTTTAGCAATATTCAAATGATACAAGCCAAGTTAAGTCTTCAATTAGCTTATTATGGAAGGAACGTTCATTTTAACTCATTATACAAATCTAAGATCAAATATGATAATCTTTCATAGTTTAGGGTTATTAATGCAAATTTACCAAAGTTAAAGGTCCACATTTGAAATCTTATCATTTTACCTTTCAAACACTTATACTTTCCAGAATTACATGTTTAGCCTTCAAGTTCCATAATTTACAAGTTACACCCCTTTACTTTATTAATTACAAATTAAACCTTATACTTTTATTATTTACAATTTAATCCTCATCTTAGTTACATTACACATCAAGTCCTTTTATTTATTCAATTTACAGAAAATACCCTTCAATATAAATATGTTACAAACAGCCCTCAAGGTTTAGGTAATTTACATATTTAGTCCTTGTAATTTATTAAAATACAAATCGAATTATATAATTAACCATAATTACATATTAAACCCTTAAATACTCAAAATTACACATTTTACCCTTCATAATATTATTTACTTCGAAAACCTTTCATTTTCCAGAAATTACACTTTTAGTCCCTCGTTTTATTTATTTTCCAATTCGAATATTCATAATTAACAAATTACATTTTAATTCCAAAACTTTCATATTTTACAAATAGAACCCTCAATTTATATTTTATTCAGATTTCCCTTGATATATAGAGTATTACAAAAATGGTCCATGACTTTTAAAAATTACAAAACATACCCTTTACTTTATTTCTCCAATCGATATATACAAAATAAAATCAAAATCAAACCCTAACAATTACTAATCATTATGCAATCATTACACTATCATTTAACCATCATTTATTAACCAAGAACAACCCTAAATCCTTAAACCCTAATTCGTTCCATTTTATTTCTTTTCTTTCTTGTTTTATTTTAGATCCGATATAACCAAATAATTCCAAAACCACGAATTAAGCAACAACAATTCGAAATATTATTTTTTTGATGTTATATGATGTACATGCAAGCCACGAAAATTATACATAAGGTCCAGAAAAATCGCATGAATTTTATATAGAGTTTTTGTGTTTTTAGGGTTTCGAACACATTAATTTCCATACGATCGAATTAAGCCATTACAATTCGAACAACCATTTTTCTAGACTTGTTTGATGACTAAAGAACTCAGTAAAATTATAATAAGAACCCAAAAAAATCGTTTTGTATATTTTACGTAATTAACCCATATTTACTCATTATAATTCGTACTATGTAAAAATCCTTGTATGAATCGAGTTTAACATTTTTTATGAGTTACAATAGATGAAAGGGACATAATAAAAATACCAGGTTGATTAATGAACGAGTAGAAAGGTCACAACAAATTTAAACTTGGCGAATGGGTTTTTCGAATCAAGAATGCCTAGCGATCAAACAAGCAACCCCACGACTCCAAAATTATTTTTCCCCACTCCTTTAGATGATGAGCCACAGCAGAAAAATACCCCACGAATTTTTGGATGGCCGGATTTGTGTTTTACGAATTGTGTGTGTGTTATTGTCTAATCGGTTTTGTAAAATAGGTAAATTAATTGTGATTGATGCAACAATTATGGAAGGACCGAATATAAGGGAAGGAATGGCCATAAATTCAGAAATTTTAGTTAGGCAAAATTAATGGGCCTTAATTCTATTTTAATTGTCCTTTAATTGCATTTTTAATTACCATAAACATAAATATAATAACCAAATAAATTCTATAGGCGCCCCAAGGGTATTTTGGTAATTTGGTAGCTTGCAAATATATTAAATGGTGTTGTCAAAATTATTTGGGATCATATTTTGTTCATTACCCGAAGTTTGGAATCGATTCGGTACTTTATAAGCTTTTAATTAAATTTTTAAACTTACAGGGGTAATTTGGTCATTTTACACATTTTCAGATTTTAGGGTTTTACAGATATACTCAATAAGACTCCAATCTAGAAGATTAATAAGACACCATTTTATTATGGAGTGTGATGAACCACATTAAGTCTTAAAATGAAGTTCTGAATTTGTTAAACTACTTATGAGTAGGTTATTAACAAACTAAATGTTAGGAACTGTCAATATGTATTTGTAATGTCACAAAAGGAGAACATTGTATTGTTGTTTTTTTTGCTAAGTATTTATAGATAGTATATAAATTACAAAAGGCAAGTGGGAGTTTTATCTTAAAAAGATAAAATTACAAGATACATAATCTTCTAAAACACACTAGTGAAAATCATGATGAGGCTAAACATGTAAATGATAGACCTTAAGATGATGGAATTCTCATTCATAGATCCGCAAGGATATCACAGATATTTGATTAATATGTTGAGGATTTTATTATGAAGCATTACCAAATATTGAATTGGGTAAATTGCTCATACTATGAATGTTAAAGATGCTGTCCACAAAGATAATCAATTTTTGGAAAATTGGTTTATCTTAATTGTTAATAGTTAGAATAAAGAATGAAGATGCGGTTTTTCAAAGATAAGGTAACCCTAGTGGTTTGAATCTTTGTGTAGAAATCATGTTGGGAATTAAATATTCAAGAAGTTTAATATCGGGTTCTATTCAAAGAAATACTCTAAGTGTGATTCTGCTGCTAGAGCATTTGGTTCCTGCTGGTAATGTTTGTTCCTGCTGCTAGAACATTTGATTCTGCTGCTAGCGATAAATGATTCTGCTGCTAGGCTTAACATTCTGCTGCTGAAGGATTCTGCTGCTAGCGTTAACATTGCTGCTGCTAACGTACATTCTGCTGCTAAGTGGATAAGTATGAAAATATATTATGTGTATTTTGGTCAACAATATACGGTAGATAATATCTTACCCCATGTGCTTAGTTAACAAGTTGTGTACACAGATACGTGTTGTATCTTATGTACTGACACACTCAAGATAAATTAGCAAGTAGTTTGACTAGTCTTTAAGCAATATTGTAAAGATCTTCTTGGACTATAAAAGAAGATCTTAGACTAGATATTATGTGTTGTTAATACTTAGAACTTTCATAACTGTTAGAACAAGAACAAACACAAAAATATCACAAGTAAGAAAAACTTAAGATTCAAGGTTGTAACCCTAGTGATATCTCAAGATCACTCGTATTATTATCTTAATAATATTGAATCGTTTTGGTGATAATCTTTCATTGTTCATTGACATATAACAATCACAACTGTTCCATTTCCATAACACAAATAACCTTCTAAGTGTGATTAAGTAGACTCCGCATTCTTAATCATATTAACTCAATATATCATACACACAAAGTACAAAAGGTTTAACCACCTTAACCGTGTGTCGAATCCTAACAAGTGGTATCAAAGCTCAGGCTGATATTTGATTTAGAAGAAGAAGTAGAAATGGACGTTGAATCTATTCAGACAAATGTTGCTGCGAAGATTCCCATGCTCAAACAGAATGAGTTTGAGATGTGGAGGCTGAGGATAGAGCAATATTTTCAAGTGCAAGATTATGCACTTTGGGAAATCATTGAAGATGGAGACTCTTACCAGCCAACCACCACTGCATCAACAGTGGACGGAAAAGTGGTGTCAACTCTGCAGACAAACCCAACATCTGCAGAAGAAAGAATAAAGAAGAAAAATGATTTGAAGGCAAGAAGCATGCTGATGATGACCATTCCCAATGATCAACTTCTAAACTTCAGCAAATTCAAAGATGCCAAGTCATTATTTGAAGCTATTATTGCCAGGTATGGTGGAAATGAAGCCACCAAGAAAACCCACAAGACACTGCTCAAACAGCAGTTTGAAAACTTCTCCTCTACATACAATGAATCTCTTGACCATATGTTTAATAGGCTTCAGAACATTGTGAGCCAACTTGCTATTCTTGGGGTTGAAATACCTCAAGAAGATTTGAACTCAAAATTTCTGAGAAGCCTACCAGAAGAGTGGGCTATGCATGTTGTTGTCTGGAAGAATAAGCCAGACCTTGATGTAATGGAGCTTATAGATTTGTATAGCAACTTCAAGATTGTGGAGCAAGATTTGAAGAAGAATGGAGGTACTAGTTCTAATACTGGGAACATGGCATTTATGTCAACTCCTAGTACCTCAAAATTAAGTGAAGAGGTAAAAGTTGTTGATGGTGTTGGTACTGCTAGTTCATCAAGCAGTACCATAGGTATTTTGGATGAAAAGACTTGTTGTGCATTTCTTACAAGTCAAAATAATGGGTCCATGCTCACCTATGAAGACCTCCAAGAGATCCATGAAGATGATCTGGAGGAAATGGATCTAAAATGGAAAATTTCTCTTCTTAGCATGAGAGCCAAGAAGTTCTATGACAAGACGGGGAAGAAGCTTGTAATCAACAACACTGATGCTGCTGGTTTTGATAAGTCAAGGATAGAGTGCTATAACTGCCATATGATGGGTCATTTCTCAAGAGAGTGCAGAAGACCAAGGCAGCAAGATAGCAAGAACAAAGTTTTTGGAAGCACATCCAAAATAAGGTAGGTTTCTGAGCGAAAATCAAAGGCTATGGTAGCTATTGATGGCTTAGGTTTTGATTGGAGCTTCATGGCTGATAAAGAAGAAACTCCTGCTCAGATGGCACTTATGGCTTTTTCTGCTACTGAGGTACAAAATCATAAAGCTTGTTCAAATACTTGCACTGCTCTTAATGCTCTACAGGTTTTAATCAAACAATATGATGATCAAAAGAAAGAGTTAAACATCACTTTTCAAAACTTTATAAACTATAAGTGTGGATTAGAGACTCTAGAGAAACAAATCACACACTATAAGGAAAATGAATTAGCTTTTTCTGATGACAAAGCTCTCCTAAGACAGGACATATTCTTTAGAGATGCTAAAATTAAGCTTTTGAGAGAAGCTTTTGATAGGGTCAAAAAGGAAAATGGAAACATTCACTTGACTACACAGGCACTAGAACATGCTTCTAGAGGTGTGCACAACATAATAGAATGTCAAGTGATTAATAGAGCTAAGTCAGGGTTAGGATATAAGAGTGTTCCACCTCCTTATAGAGGCATCCCAAAACCCCCAGGGATTGACCTAAGGAATTCAGGTTTACCTGAGTTTCAAGAACCAATAATGGAATATGGTTCTAAGACTACTGAGAGTCTTAAGGTAGAAAAAGTAAGTGAAAATTTAGATAAAACTTTACTTTATCAGGACAAGGTGTCCTTTGTTAAGAAATTAGATGCTATAGTTGTTGAAGACTGTACAACTGATAGTGATGAAGAAGAACAGGTTATGTCTAAACTTGAAGTGGTTAAGAAAGTAGGAACAAGTGTTCCTAAGATAGTCAAACACAATACTGCTAAGCCTAAATCAAACATTAAGCATGTTAGGCAACCAGTTAGATATTGTGAACAATATATAACCACCAACAAGCCCAGAGGTAACCAAAGGAATTGGAATAACCTCAAGTCTCATCAACTAGGTGATGACTTTGCTTTTTATAACAAAGCTTGTTACACATGTGGTAGTTTTGACCATCTTGCAGCTTTCTGCAACCATTGGGTAACTGGGTATGAAAACAATATGGTGAATTTCAAAAGGCAAACTCCTCAAACTCACTTTCACTCTAGTTCTAGTGTTAATAAAACAAAACCCAAAACAGTCTCAAATAAGTCTATCTCAAACACAGATCCTGCTGGTAGACAAATGGTTCCTGCTGCTAAACTAATTGTTCCTGCTGCTCGACCATCTATGACTGTTAACCCAAAATCAACAGCTAAGAGTGCAAAAACATTTTTCAAATATGCACCAAAGACTGTTCTAAGGCCCATTCAAACAAAAGCAGTGGTTCAAAAACAAGTTTGGAAACCAAAGGGTAGAACTGAAAAGCTAGCAGTTCCTGCTGGTAAGCAATCAGTTCATTCTGCTGCTAAGGGAAACAGGGCAAATGCTGTTAAGCCCTCAGCATGTTGGATTCTTAAATCCAATGTTGCATCAACTGTCCTTAAAAGATTAAATTACATTGATGCAAGAGGAAGATCCAAGTCAGTAATGGCTTGGGTCCCCAAAAGAAACTAATACTTCTCATTTATGTACAGGAACATTCAATTGATCAACAAGAGGATCAAGGTTATCCAGATAGTGGATGTTCAAGGCACATGACAGGCAACAAGTCTTATCTCTCAGATTTTCAATCAATAGATGGAGGCTATGTTACCTTTGGAGGAGGTGTTGGTGGCAAAATTTCTGGTAAAGGTACAATTAAAACTGGAAATTTAGATTTTGAAGATGTGTTCTATGTAAAAGAGCTAAATTATAATCTTTTTAGTGTCTCACAAATGTGTGACAAAAAGAACAATGTTCTTTTCTGTGAGACTGAATGTCTTGTACTTTCTCCTGATTTTAAGATGCCTGATGAAAGTCAAATACTTCTTAAAATTCCTAGAAAGGGCAATATGTACAATGTAGACATGAAAAACATTGTTCCTAAAAAGAATTTAACTTGTCTTGTTGCAAAGGCCACATTGGATGAATCAATGAAATGGCATAGAAGGCTTGGTCATACTAACTTCAAAACCATAAATAAAATTGTTAAGAATGGTTTGGTAAGAGGTTTACCTCAAAAATGATTTAAAAATGATCAAACATGCATTGCTTGTCTTAAAGGCAAACAACACAAAGCCACTTGTAAGCCCAAGATTTTTAACTCTATCAATCAATCATTATCTATGCTTCATATGGACTTATTTGGACCTGTTTTAGTAAGTAGTATAATGCATAAGAGATATTGTCTTGTTATAATTGATGACTATACTAGATTTACATGGGTTTTCTTTTTAGGTTCTAAAGATGAGACTACAAGCATCCTTAAGACATTCATTACACAGATAGAAAACCAAGTAGACAAGAAAGTGAAAGTCATTAGATGTGATAATGGGACAGAGTTTAATAATAGAGTTATGGATGATTTCTACAAACAAAAAGGGTATTAGGAGATAATTTAGTGTTGCTAGAACACCACAACAGAATGGTGTTGTTGAGAGGAAGAATAGAACACTAATTGAAGCTGCTAGAACTATGTTAGATGATTCTAAGCTACCTATAATCTTTTGGGCTGAAGTAGTCAACACTGCTTGCTATGTTTAAAATAGAGTTTTAGTTATACAGCCTCACAATAAGACATCATATGAACTTTTTAGAGGTAGAACGCCTGCAATAGGATTTCTTAGACCTTTTGGATGTCATGTGACAATTCTCAATACCTTAGACCATTTAGGAAAATTCGATGGTAAAGCAGATGAAGGATTCTTTGTTGGATATTCTCTTAATAGCAAAGCATTTAGAGTATACAACACAAGAACTATGATTGTAGAAGAAAATCTACATGTGGAGTTTTTTGAAGATAAATCCAATGTAGAAGGTCAAGGACCAAAATGGCTATTTGATCTTGAAGCTCTAACCCATTCTATGAATTATGTGCCTGTTGTTGCAAAAACTAATGATTTTACAGGTTCACAAGCAACAGATGAGGCAAGGTTAGAAAAGGAGACAAACCAAGATCATGTTTGGATGCCAATATGGTCAAATACAAGTGTGGAATCAACTTCAACAACTGATGAATCTTCTTCTGGCAAAGCTAAAGAAGGTGTTGAAGATGAAAGTAAAGAAGATGGAACTCAGGAACAACAAATTGTTTCTGCTGGTAATTCTGCTGCTAGGCCAAATGATTCTGCTGCTGGCCCTTCAGAAATGAAAGAAGCAGAATTCTCAGACAATGAGGTGGATTTCAACAATCTTCCATCAAATTATCAAGTTCCTTCTACTCCACAAACAAGAATTCACAAAGTCCACTCCCTAGATAATGTGATAGGAGATGTACAATCAGGTGTGAAGACAAGACAACAACTGATGTCTTCAGACCAACAAGGGCTTCTTGATGCCCTTTATGCTTCAAAGCAGCATGAGTTTTCAAACTCTTGCTTGTTTGTATGTTTTCTCTCACAAGATGAACCAAAGAACATTCTGAAAGCCTTAGATGATTCAAGCTGGGCAGAAGCTATACAAGAGGAGCTTCTTCAGTTCAAGATTCAGAAGGTTTGGGTGCTAGTTGATTTACCTAAGGATGCAAAGGTAATTGGCACTAGATGGGTTTTCAAGAATAAAAGGGATGAAAGGGGAATAGTGATTAGGAATAAGGCTAGATTAGTAGCCCAAGGGTACACACAACAAGAAGGGATAGACTATGATGAAGTTTTTGCTCCAGTAGCAAGAATTGAGGCAATTAGGCTTTTCTTAGCTTATGCTTCATTTTTAGGCTTCACAGTTTACCAAATGGATGTCAAGAGTGCATTTTTATATGGAACAATTGAAGAAGAGGTGTATGTTTCACAACCTCCAGGCTTCATTGACCCACAAAATCCAGACAAAGTGTACAGAGTAGTTAAAGCTCTCTATGGCCTTCATCAGGCACCAAGAGCTTGGTATGAAACACTTACTTCCTATTTAAAAGCAAATGGATTTCAAAGAGGAAAGATTGATCAGACACTTTTCATCAAACAACACAAGAAGGATCTTTTGTTAGTGCAGGTGTATGTGAATGACATTATCTTTGGATCTACAAGGAAGGAGATGTGTTTTGAGTTTGAGAAACTTATGCATGATAAGTTTCAGATGAGTTCCATGGGGGAACTTACATTCTTTTTGGGTTTGCAAGTTAAACAGTCGTATGAAGGCATATTTATTAGTCAAGATAAATATGTTGCTGAGATACTAAGGAAGTTCAACTTTTCTGATTCAAAAATGGCAAGCACACCAATGGACTCTGAGAAGCCTCTTCTTAAAGACTTAGATGGAGAAAATGTAGATGTACACACATACAGATCTATGATAGGCTCCTTGATGTATCTTACATCATCTAGACCTGACATCATGTTCTCTGTTTGTGCTTGTGCAAGATTTCAAGTAACTCCAAAGGTTTCTCATTTAACTGCAGTCAAGAGAATTTTTTGATATCTCAAGGGTCAACCTAGGTTGGGTCTATGGTATTCAAGGGAATCACCTTTTGACTTGGTAGCATTTTCAGATAGTGATTATGCTGGTGCTAGCTTGGACAGGAAGTCAACAACTGGAGGATGTCAATTCCTTGGGTGTAGACTTGTCTCATGGCAGTGTAAGAAGTAAACAATTGTGGCTAATTCAACAACTGAAGCTGAATATGTAGCTGCTGTAAGTTGCTGTGGTCAAGTTCTATGGCTTCAAAACCAACTCCTTGACTATGGGTATAATTTCTTAAACATTGTTATTCATGTTGATAATAGTAGTACAATTTGTATTATTAAAAATCCAATGCAACATTCTAAAACAAAACACATTGAAATTAGACATCACTTTATAAGAGACTGCAATGTGAAAAGATTAATTCAAGCTCTTAAAATTCCTTCAGAATTCATTTTTGCAGATCTGCTAACCAAAGCTTTTGATGTTGGAAGGTTTCAGTACTTGGTAGCAAGTATTGGAATGCTTAATCCTCAATGATTTTCAACTTTGTGTTTTTGTAAATAAATTTTTGTTTGTGCTGCTAGTTTTAAAAGATATTACTGCTATTCACAAAAGTTTGTGCTGCTAGTACAAATTTAATTTGTGTTATTCATACAGTTAGTCCTATGATTATTCTAATACAAGACAAGTACTTTTTACTTTGTTCTTTTGGTTTTAGACTAACAATTTCAGGTATGATAATGTGAACACAAAAGGATGTTTCAAGTGAAATGGAAGCAGCAGAATGATAATATCAGTTGCTGACATATTAGGTTTATGATGGACTGAGTTTGGGAATTTAAAACTCCTTAAAACTTCTTTCTTGAAACCTAAGTATGCAATTTCACATTGAATTTATGACTTAGTTGGTCAGATAGTAACTGACTCAACTCACTTTCTATCATTTTATACTTTCAAGTATAATGTGTTAATCTTAGGATATCTGATAGAAAGAACAGCTAGTAAAAGTGAATCTAACACTTGTGTTAGAGGCAAAAATTACTATGAGCTGGAAACCCTTTCAAGAAAGCCTTTTGAATAGGTTTATCTTTACACAGGCAGTTATTTATAACTGAAAACATTGGTTCTCACACAACCAGAGGTTGCTTTAAACCGAAATTTTGATTAAGTGTCTGTTATACACTTAATCCCTTCAAAATGGTTGAAAGCAGTATGGTTTTTCATAATAAAATCAAGTACATACTGCTAAGGCAAAAGTTTCTTAAAAAAGATTTTAAAAGAGACTCACAAAAACCATCCATTGATGGACCATGAGTCAAATTCCCCATGAATCACCTCTCATAGGAGTTAACACACCTAGAAGTGATGAGGGCAGCAACTTAAACTCTTAAGGAATTGATGGCTACATATACAACATTGTCTGATAACATATTATGATGGATAGCTCAGATGATGGAGAGAAATATTTTGGTACATAGTGAGAGATCTTCCAAACAAGGGGAGGGAATGTTATTTGCTTCAGGGGAGGAAACATCTCAGGGGAGGAAATAAAAGCCCAAGAAAGGAAGAAAAACCCAATGTAAGGGAGAAAAAGTCAAGAGCATACAAGATGATGACATGGAGGTTGAAAATGACAAGAACATTCCAAAGGAGAAAGTTCTATCTAGGTAAAACGAAGAAAAGTTTCAATTTCAGTTCACCACGTTTGTTCATCACTTGCAAAGGCATGCTGATAGATGATTTCACTTGTTGAAACAAGCATCCAAGATACACAGCATCATTGCCTCTTATAATTCCTCCATCCAAGGAAGTTGCACCATCTTTAGGTCAGTGTTTAAGATGTGTGTTGATATTGTTAAAGTCAAAGAACAAAGCAGATGAGTTACTGAGAAAGATATTCAATCTTGAAGAACAGAAGTGTTTGAAAGATCTTCACAATCCATAATTTAATTCAGAAACATGTTGAAATGGATTCACATGTTTAGGGGAGGATTGTTGGGAATTAAATATTCAAGAAGTTTAATATCGGGTTCTATTCAAAGAAATACTCTAAGTGTGATTCTGCTGCTAGAGCATTTGGTTCCTGCTGGTAATGTTTGTTCCTGCTGCTAGAACATTTGATTCTGCTGCTAGCGATAAATGATTCTGCTGCTAGGCTTAACATTCTGCTGCTAGCGTTAACATTGCTGCTGCTAATGTACATTCTGCTGCTAAGTGGATAAGTATGAAAAGATATTATGTGTATTTTGGTCAACAATATACGGTAGATAATATCTTACCCCATGTGCTTAGTTAACAAGTTGTGTACACAGATACATGTTGTATCTTATGTACTGACACACTCAAGATAAGTTAGCAAGTAGTTTGACTAGTCTTTAAGCAATATTTTAAAGATCTTCTTGGACTATAAAAGAAGATCTTAGACTAGATATTATGTGTTGTTAATACTTAGAACTTTCATAACTGTTAGAACAAGAACAAACACAAAAATATCACAAGTAAGAAAAACTTAAGATTCAAGGTTGTAACCCTAGTGATATCTCAAGATCACTCGTATTATTATCTTAATAATATTGAATCATTTTGGTGATAATCTTTCATTGTTCATTGACATATAACAATCACAACTGTTCCATTTCCATAACACAAATAACCTTCTAAGTGTGATTAAGTAGATTCCGCATTCTTAATCATATTAACTCAATATATCATACACACAAAGTACAAAAGGTTTAACCACCTTAACCGTGTGTCGAATCCTAACAAATTATATGGACGATATTGTACATATTTTAATGCATGTCTTATGACAAGATCATTAATCATACTTAAGCAGTTAACTATGATTGGATATTCTTTTCTAAGCGCATTAAATATACAAAGATGGTAATTGTCATATTTATTTTCATGAATATGAAATTTGACAATGGAATATCAAAACTCTTTCTTGAGTGATTACTTGAGCGAGGACGGTAAGTAATCAAAAGGATTTTTGAATTCATAATAATCTTTGGAAGTATACATAGTGCAATAATTCATGAATGAGTTAATGCATGCATCTAGGAGATAATTCTTATGTTTAAATATTAAATTCAAATTTTGAATTGATAATTAAAATAAGATAATACCTAAGTATTCCTGAAAGCTAGTGGGAGTATTATGTTTACTTTCTTAAATCATATATGTTGTATAACATATAGGAAGTAACATTCCATATAAGTTAAATGTTAAGACTTAATTTGGAATGAAACTTCATATAAAAGATTTAGGAAGGAAAATATATAACCTTGGAATGTGTGTTTATTATTATAAACATATGTGGTAAATAAATATAATAGAACATGATATTTTATTTAGAATGTCTAAATAAATACATATCTTTAAATAAGATAGAACATGAATGAAATCTAAGTATGACTTGAAGATTTTTCATGAACATCATGTTACATAAACGAATTGTTATACGATGTTATGACAATGTTGATATCTAATTGAGAGTTATTAGATAACTAGTGCAATGAATATTCTGATGGAATATGTTTGGATATAGAATTACATCATCAGCCTGGAACAACTTCCATATTCTATATATGAACAATTTGTCAATTGTTGTGAAAATTGTCATAGCCAACAAACTTGAAAGTTTGAAAGGCATCAAACATTATACAGTAGATATTAAAGTTTACGAAATTTTAAAGAACATATTGTTGTTTGCATACAATGATGTTAATGAAATTGAGATGACACTCAATACTAGTCATGGTAGGATTTCATCCTTGTTAATGGTCATGTGTAATAGTTATGCTTAACTAAGAGCATAGTTGCATTATACATTGAAAGAATAAGAATACTTTAAACTTTAAAATTGTTTGAAAGTTTGATAATCATAAATTGGTGATTGAGGATATCACACACTTTATGAAATAATATGTGGCATTATCAAATTATTTGAATGTACACATACAAGAACTTCACCAGTTGAATTCTTGGAATAAGTATTCTCAAAATTCTGATAGATCAAAGTTGGTTGATTTATGTCTTGTCAACAAGTAGAATTTTCATGCATTGATCTGTTTAGTATTTGGATAAAGGATATTGTAAGCATTTATTATTGTTTAATGAAATAAAGTATTGGTTATGTTTATGTTCATTATTTAAATATTATCCTATATATTTCCATGTTTAATCCATGAATAAATTAGTTATTCTAAACGCCCGTTGTAAATTAATGATATGGGAATATCATTAAATTAAGACAAATCTGAGTTTTGGTATAATATACTTGAAAGTATATTGATGCGTTGACATGCCAAAATCGCATGATATTCAATGAATTGAATATAGGACTTATCCCAAACTACATGATGTTACTTTTTGCATGTTGTTATTAAGTAAACCATGAATAGTTATCCTCAGACTTGAGATACCAGATAACTGTTATGAATGTAGTGCATTATGTGGAACAATTTAACGCTATACGTAACTGGTAATCATAAGGATTGTTTTCGAAATTTTTGTAAAGTTCTTAGGTTATGCTTGTAGTCAAGATAGAATTTGTTCCTTCAAATTTATTTTGAAGTTTAATACTGTTGGGCCCCTCATAGAGTTGACAAGATGTTTGCGTGCGCACGCCCAAGATCTCCCCTGAATATGTTCAGAAGATTTGGTAATCTTGCTCAATCACAAACAATGAGAAACATAATATTTGAATAAAGATAATATCCATATCTTTATTTAATGTAGTATTAGTAACAAAAGGATAATAATAATGATGAATCATTAAAGGTTTTTCCAGGAGACCTACTCGAGTTGTACTAGAGGCATCGGCGTGTTGCAAGACGCTAACCGATGTGATTACACTATTAAAATATGTCCAAGTGGGAGCTGTTAGTTTTATGGACATTATTTTAGTAGTCGTATGTTAGGATCGAACTCGAGATCACGGGATTGCACACTTTACGTATGCGAACTAAAGATTAATAATTTTATATAAAACGTTATATTTAATTATTAATTATCACAAAACGTATAACGAACGTTAGTATCTAACGGAAGTGACTAACGATCGTTAAATAAGAAAAGGAAGGGACTAAGAATGAAATTAGATGTCAAGAAGGTTCTGGAATCCACCTCCTTAACAAAGGGGTCGATAGGTTTTGCATTTGGGTTACAAATCCAAATCAAACTTGGACTCTAAGTTTCTTCTAGTATATAAGCAAACCAAGGGTATAGTTTTTGACACTTCTTGTGCACACAAACTAATCCCTAAAAGTTTTCTTCTCTTATTTTTCCTTTTGGTTGATCGAATAAAAACCCTCACTAGGGTCGATCGATTTTTTACTTATACAAAGTGTTTGGTTTTAAGTTTTGTGATTTATTTACTTGCATACCTTTAGTTTGACTTAGTACGTGTGTACAAGAACGTGAATCAAACACATTATTGTTTGATTCTTGGATTGAATTACAAAATCGGTAAGGGCCAATTCGTGTAATCCGTATAAACCCTAATTAGGGTTCATCACTTCTATTGCTTGGATTGATTCTTATTTTGCTAGAATCATTAAGGTACGCATACTATTTATTATTCGGTTAATTAATTATATGTTATTTGTTCCTACGCTTCCGCAACACTTTGATGTTATGTGTTTAATTTATGATTGTCATGATTTTAATCTTACAACAACTATTACTCCACATTCTCAGAAGTGCAGGGCCTGTTTGGTTCAAGAATTCTTCAGGATTGTTAAGGAAGTGGAATTAGATTCAAATTCTAAATCGTGTTTGGTTGGAAAAATCATGGAATTGGAATGTTTTAACTTTCTTAAAATCCACATACTAAGGAATTAAACATTCCTTATACAACCTGATGGAATCTTTAAAAATCCACTAGGAATTAAAATAAAAGGACTACACTACCCATTAAACTAACCTTGTCTCACCTAACTTTATATTACCATATTCTCTTGTCCACTCATTTTACACTTTACTCCATCTCTTTCTTTTCTCTATTTTTCAAAGTGCAGGTATGATTTTGGTCGTATTTGTGGATCTACTATATTTTCACTTCCTTTTCTATCTATATCTCACAGTAACACAACACCTTAAAAGCATGTTCCACATTGATCCTTTTTGTTACTCAAATTTTTTATTTATTGATGATTGTGTCATTAGTGACTTTTCATTTTTTTTATTGTTATGTGTCTTATATTTTAATGATATTTTGTTCTTGTATTTTGATAAATAAGTTGATGTTATTTGTTTGTTGCTATAGTTGTTGTCGATATTGTTATTGTTGTTGCTTTCTTGCTATTATTGTTGCTACTTTTTGTTGTTTATGTTGCTATATTTTTTGTGGTTTTATGTTTGGTTGTTATCTGTTGTTATTGTAACTTCAAAGTTTTGATGGACAGGGAATGGCCCGACTTAGTTTAGCAACCCGTAAACGTAAGCAAAAGAGTAAAACCATGATTATGGCATGGTGGAATCAAGTTATTACAATTGTTGTTTGGTTTGTTATTTCGCTTTACATGCTGGTTATTGAATACGAAATGGAGAGACCATGTATTCGATACTCTACATCAAAAATAGATCGATTTTTAATATTGCATAGGTATGTTTTTGAGAGTGACACTATGTCCATATCTCAAATTAGGATGACTCGAAAGTGTTTCGTTAAGTTGTGTAACATGCTTGAAACATTGGGAGGATTAAAAGCGAGTAGAAATATGGATATTGATGAACAAGTCACCATTTTCCTTCACATTATAGCTCATAATGTTAAAAACGGGGTCATGATATGTCATTTTTACCGTTTGGGAGAAACCATTTGTCATACCCCGTCAAAGGCGGAAACACAGGATGTAACTGAGAAAGGCACATTGCATAACATCATAGATTCATACCTTACAATTATTTACGTAATAGTTTACAAAATATTCTTCGACCAAATTTAAAAGAGAAGCATGTCTCATTTGAAATCTTGACATCTTGACAAACATAGTAATAGGTATCAAATAGTCTGGCTCCGATAAATGTGCCTTCAAATACTTTAGTAATGATCCACCTAAAAATGGTAGTAGAAAACGTCAACATAATGTTGGTGAGCTCGTAGGTTTAAAAGTAAAACCATTGAGATGTGAAATATAACATAGGACAATAGTGCACATGAATACCAATTACAAGCATGTTATCCAAACAGTAATAGTGTCGCGCCAACTGAACCTATAATGTCCATCATACTCATAACCAATATCACGTGGGGAGCTACCCCGATAGATCTATCAACATGTAGGCTCTCAACAGAGAGTTAACAGTTACACCAACTGAACCTATAACCTGTGGGCTCTCAGCAGAGACTTAAGAGTGGCGCAGTCAAGTAATCACAAAACAAACACGTCACAGCATATAATTGCATCATCACTCGTATATGTCCAAAATCATGTAAAACAGTAATTCACAGCATGAAAACATTTGTAAAGCATTGAGTACCATTTTCCCCCAAGGTAAAACACGTTAAAAGTGGGGCTACGAGAACTCACCTTAGCAAAAGCAAATTCCGATTGATAAATTTGTAAATGGAAAATTTAGTCCGATAACTCTAATCGCGACCTAAATAATACATATGTCTCAAGTTCGAAAACAAGGCCATGCACGTAAGTTCATACTTTACTTTATCACTTGTACATGTTGTTGTAATATTCATCGACAAAATATAGTTGCGTCCATTTGATCATTTATTTAGAAAATCACCACTTTAGAAAACGTAACTTGTTTACCTCACGATCAAACTTTTGTCGTCAAGGTAATGGCTATTTCAAAAACCTCTAACGCACCTAATAAGTATATATAATGTTCTACCATTTCCGTTTACTTCATTTTAGCCACAATGTACTCCAAAAGGTCCAAAATCCGATTCAAAAATTCCTAACAGTTTTCTAATAGAGAAAATAATAGGCTGTCAACATATATATTGACGTAAACATTCTTTTGGCCATAACTTTTGCGTCATAGCTTCGTTTCTTAAGTTTGACCTATCCCTGTGACGGTTTCTAAGTGTGCTATCGGCTTTTTAAGGTCTCGGCTAGTCTAGATACCATTTAACCTCAATTTTCATTTTTTAAAATTCTGGACAGATTCATTTATTTTTCTGAAAATGTGGTTTTCGTCGTAAAAATTGAAACTAGCGTATCTTTTTAGTTACAAGCCCGTTTTAACTCATTCAAGCGGCTAAGTTTTCGTTATTGAGTCTATTTTCTATATTTCTAGCCTAAAATGGTTACCGAGTTACTGAGTTTGCTGTATTTATCAAAATGGGACAGAATCTATTTTTAAGAATGCCAAACTATTTTTACAAATCTTCTAGTCATTTTAACCACTTAACCACAACTTCAATTCTAGTCCTAGTTCCTCCATCAACTTCTCAATATAATAATAATGATCTAACCATAAACTCACCAATATTCTAAGGTCCATGTAAATATTCCTCAAAAATATTTAAATACACAAGTTTACTAACATTCATGTTTATAAGGTTTATTATCACTTTCTTGTGAAGAGTTTTACTAACTTGTTTTCTTAAAATCAAAACTTGTTCAAAACTTAATCTTTTGCTAAAAGATCTTTATGAATGTAAATCTTTATCAACATGTACCAAGTGATAACTAAGTATATACTCCGTACTTGTCTAGCATTATGACATAAAGAAAAACATGAAGTTTTTGTAGTGTAAGATTACTTACATAGGTGATTAGTGAGATATGAGTGCAAGACACTTGTTTAACCCCAAGATTATTGTTCCAAACCCTTGTTAGAATACCATAAGAATGCTTGAACTTAGCCACAACAAGAATTTCCTCCTCCTTGCTCCTCTTATGTGTCGACTTTATATGTAGAAGATGAGAGGATACATTTTTTTTATTCACTTGAACTAGCTAGTGAAAAAAATGAAGGCACATGGGATCTATTTATAATATGGAAGACTTTCAATGGTTTGGTAATAAAGTCAAGATTACATTCTTAGCTAGGTGAGGGGGTATGGTCGATTGGACAAGAGGGGGAAACAAAGTCACCAAAATTCTTGGACTAGCCATGCTTTGAAATATTAGACCCATACCTTGCATTAAATTGTAGTAGAATTTGTCACACCCCCAAATACTTGATTTGCAGCGGAATGGAATACCTGGGGCGTGACTGCCATAGCATCACAGTTACAGTTATATTGAACGACCTAAAGTGTCGTTTTAAAAAAATACATCGTTTGATTTCATAAAACATTCAGAGTTTACAAAAGCTAGGTCCCAAAAGATTTGCCAAAGTTGCGGAAATAAGTTTGTTACAAATCAAACGATAGTTAAGTGCATAAAATACAAGTGAGACGCGTCGTCACCGCAACTCCATGATATGTCCACATGTAGGCCATGATGCGAATGCCTTAATTACCTAAAAATACATTTCTAAAACGGTCAACAATAAAGTTGGTGAGAATCATAGAGTTTAGTGTAAAATGTAAAGCATTTGAATAAAGATTTCCCAGCAAAGGCATTGTAAATCCACTCAGTCCCAAGTCCCGCTCATACAAGACTTGCAACCTGTGTGTTTACAACCCACTGCCAAATAATATTTGGTTTGGGTAAACAAGAGAAATATATGGACCACAAGATTTAAAATAAATTTGACAATGTCGGCATATAAGGTTAAATATGACAATGTCGCCATGACAATATGGCCATATAATTAAGTGTGACAATGTCGCCATATTATTAAGGGTGACAATGTCGCCATATAATTAAAATAATACGTGATTAACGGTCCATGATAAATAAAAGAGGACTTTAACTAGACAATCTGGTAACTTAAACAAATGTAAATGAATTTAATGTACTTGGACTCGTAATAAAAATGATGTGCAGTGTATTCTCCCCCGTAGGTTTGAAATAAAATATTAACTTGAAAAACGGGGCTATGAAAACTCACATGATGCGATAGTAATGATGACAAAAGTGGATACACTGAAATAAGGCACGATCTCTAACTGCAACCTAATATGAATGATATGATCTAATGTAAGTCATGAAATGATGCTACATACGCAAATACGTATGTTATCGATACCACTCATGAATTTTTGGAAATAACATTTATCATAAAAAAAAATATATATTTTTGATGTCTTGTTAAGTCATAAAACATTTTACGTGTAAATACATTGTAACGATTTCCCACGATCGTTGTTTGATGATTTATAGCAAAATAATAGAGTTTTCTGTCGTAATTTAATATTTTTCAACAACTATTAGAAAATGACTAAGTAGCCTCGCAAAGCTAGTCGTACGTTGTTGAATATTGAGTGTTAGGAAATGATCTTCGTGTTTTTAGAAAGCTTGAAACAATATCTTAAATTCGTATCATCGAACTTTTGTCCATACGAGTCCCGGTCATAAAGAAAAATAATAGTTAAGATAGTTAGTCGGCTTAATTGACTGTTTTTGTGCAGTTTTCGGGTATATTTGGAAGGTCATATCTTACTCGTTACAAGTCCGATTGACGAACGTCTGATCAATTTGGAAAATAGGCCGGGAGTACTTGATTTTACTTCAAAGTGTTAATGTCTCAAACCGATTCGATCCTTGAGAAAAAGGGCTTTCAACATGGTTACTCGCAAAAACAGTTTTACACTTAGAAACATTTTTAATAAAAAGCTGATAAAAATGTGTTGTGAACGTCGGGTTTCAAACGCTTGTATCTCGGTTGTTATAAGCTCGTTTTGTACGTTCTTTATGTCCTCGACTTCGTATTACAGCTAACTAATAGATTCTTGATATGCCGGCTTGTTTAGTTCGCGTTCAATGCCTCGTTTTACCCATTGAAATTCGTGTAACAGCAAGCTATTTTTCAGAAAATAATTTTTAGTCGTCAAACTTAGAATTAATGTATTTTTCTCGTCGTAAGCTCGTTTATACTTATTGCAGCGGCCACGGCTTCGTTTTTGAGTGTATTTTCTAATTATGTAAGTCAAAATAACCCATGGTCTACCGAGATTTCCAGAAATTGCAAAAATGGACAGAACCTCATCTATATTTTCTTAAAACCATTTTTATTAGATCAAGGTTTGTATATATCCCTTCCAATCAATACCAAAGCTATTCTAAACCTACCATACACCTTCTTAGGGTGTCATGGTTTCCTAATCTTCACCAAAAATGATGGAGTTAATAAGATTACTCATAAAATTCTTTAAATTCATTTTAGTGACAAAAATATGTGTTAAGTGGTATACAACATAATTATATTTGCATGTTTTGTTACTTGAACATAAAAATAGATCAAATAGATGTATGAATGAGTGGAAAATTACTTGGAATACTTACTTGATTATGAGGGGTTTTTGAGGTAAATGACTTAATTACTTCAAGGGTTTTATGCCAAAACTTTAACTAGAATCACTAATAGAACTTGTAAATTACTTGATCTTGAAATCTTGATGGATTTTTCTTCTTCTTTTTGTTTTGGCCGAACCACAAAGAGGGTGGGTGGGATGAGAGAATTTTTTTTTAGTTTACTTGAAGTAGTATGTGAAATATGTAAGTAAAAGGAGATTAAGTAGTGTAAATGATGAGGATATTTTCTTTGGTCAAATGATAGTCAAGACTAGGCTTAGGAGGGGGAGGGGGGGGGGGCGGTTGGGGGGGGGACAATTGGGCATGAAATGGGGAAAGGGGAAATTATGTTGGTGGCTAATTAATAATCATGTCTCTTGATGTGTAATTTAGCTAGACTTGGTTAAGATATCATGTTACCGGGTATTGAGTTAGCTAGAAATAAATTTTGACAGAACAAAATAAAGTATGACGAAGTTGTATAAATTATAAACTCAAATTTCTTGCAAGTATCGGGCATCCAAATAATTATCGCGTTGAAATTTCGTAAACCGTCGTAGTTATAAGCTTTTAACGATATATATAGCAAATAATTTCAAAACACATGGTAAACTAGTAATATAATTTTTATATCACTATAATGAGTGTGAAAATATATTAGGATCATAGTCGGGAGTGTCGGTTATATTGTTCATAATAAATGATTGAGTGATAGCGTTTATTTAATAAATAAATATACGTGAACTGAAATTATGCAAACCCGTGAATGACCTAACATGCAGATGATGTTACTGATGATATGTAATCAGTGAATAGTAAACCCTAATGGTTACGCGGTGATGTTCTATGAATACGCAGCTAAACCCTAATGGTTTCGCGAATTTGGAATACCCGTAAACCTAGTTTACAAAATGATGAATGATAGGCACGAATAGTAATTTTCCTCCGGGAATGAATAGTGTTTCATGAATAGTAAATTTTTTGATAACGTCTCAAAGTCGTAAATTGACTTCAAAAATGATGAATAGTGAAATGATGAATAGTAATCAGTGAATAGTAAATTTCGTAGTTTGGAAAATGACCTCAAATTACGATTTGTCACAGTCTTCCACCCTAAAATGAATTCAGTCCCTGAATTCAGTTAGTGTTGGTCTCTGGAGTGGGTTTGGTGAAAAGATGTGGATATTTGAGTTGCACCTGGTCTTCCCGCTCCCAAGTAAACTCGGGACCTCTTCGAGAATTCCAGCGAACTCTCACGATAGGAATTCGACTATGCTTCAATTGCTTGACATCTTTGATCCCTAATTCCTACAGGCCCTTCGATAAAGTTTAAGTTTGTCATCGAGTTGAATTTCTATTAATGGAATGATGAGGGATTCGTCGGATAAACACTTCTTAAAGTGGTAATCTGAAATGTATTGTGCACACTACTGAGCTCTGGTGGAAGTTCAAATCTATAAGCTACTCGTCCGATTCTAGCTAGAATCTTAAATGGTCCAATTGTTAGACCCGTATCCCGGTTACGAGTAGGACCCACCCTAGATGGAATATGCTAAGGTTTAATGTGATTGGTTGGTCAACAAAGTTACGTAGATGGTCAAACCCGATAGTCAAACTAATAGTCAAAGTATGACTAATGTAGTTATATAAGGTATGATGTATAAACTAAAGGGACCTAGGTTGCCAAGTGTTGATTAGGTATTATAAGTTAGTTGTGATTAAAGTAAGAAGAAATGGACTTGAGGGACCATTCTTGCCAAGAGACCAAACTTGCTACCTAACTATCTATATCCAGGAGATTCTAGATAACTCCCTCCATTATTTTAGATAAGGGTGTGTGAGTGAGGCCGGTCTTTAGAGAAAGAGAAAGAGAGGGAAAGTTAGATGATGATCCAAGAAGAAGAAGATGATCAAGTCCTAGTGCTTATGGCCACCCTTTGCTATGATCATCATCAAGTAAGTATGTATGTTCTTAAAGTTATTGAGGTTATAGATTATGAGTAAAGTGGGTTTTCATCATATGATCAAGATATGATCATATGATTTGGAAGATGAGTGTATTTGATGGGTTTTGTTAACCCTTGTTATATTATTAATTGTTATGTTGTTAGGTTTTGGTTGATTATGAAGGATGAAGATGATGATGGAAAATTGTGATGATGATGATGATGTTATTGATGTTAATTATCTTGGATTGAGGTAAGTAAAATGATGATGGCATGTGTTATATGGATGTCTAACATGTATGTGTTATGTATGTTTTGTGGTTAGTGATGAGAGACTTGATATGTGCTTATATGCTAGGATGAATATGATCTAAGTGATGAATTTGGTTGTGAGAGTAAGTTGATGTTAGGTGTTTATGCAAGAATTGGAGAGTGGAGTCGCTAAGTAAGTGTTTGGATATATGTGATGCTTATGTGTTTGATTGAAGTATGATGGTATGTGATTATCGTTTTACTTACTGAGCGTAAGCTTATTCTTTTAGTTGTCAATGTTTTATTGTAGGTTTATGTGCGGTGAAATGGAAGTACTTGGACTATAGCCTAAGGATTTGGAAGCGGATTGATAGGTGGATTGCAATTAGGAGCTTAGTATAGAATACTGAGCTCAAGTTTCAAGGTTGTACCCCCGAGAGTCTTTTATTGATTTGTAAAGTGTAGTCGTGTGTCAAAATGTATGTCAAAGTGGTCATGACGATTTGGGAGTCTAACGATGAGTCAAAGTGTAGTTTATGTGTTTATGCATAAAGTTAAAGGGGCGTTTGGTTTAGTTGTAAATATACCCATTTTGGGTAGTAAACGGGTCAAGTGTTGTTGGAACGTGTTTGTTATGTTAAATTATTGATGTTGGTCAAGTTTGGTGTAAACATAAAGTCGTATATGTGCTATGTAGTGAAAGTGGGTCAAAAGGGGTTTATGCATAACCCGCCAGTCTGGGATCCAATTTTAGGTTCCAATATCTGGACCTAAGTGTGGATCCAGTTTATTCATCTTGGTTATGAAGTTTACTCATCTTGGTTATGAATCCAGGATCCACTTTTAGGTTCCAATATCTGGACCTAAGTGTGGATCCAGTTTATTCGTCTTGGTTATGAAGTTTACTCATCTTGGTTATGAATCCAGGATCCACTTTTAGGTTCCAATATATAGACCTAAGTGTGGATCCAGTTTATTCATCTTGGTTATGAAGTTTACTCATCTTGGTTATGAAACCAGGATCCACTTTTAGGTTCCAAAGTCTGGACCTAAGTGTGGATCCAATTTGCTCATCTTGGTTATGGTTCAGATTGGTCATCTTGGTTATGTTCAAGGAATTTTGTAAATGGTAAAAAGGTCAAAAGTAATGGTAAAGCGTTTTCCGTGTGTAAAGTTCAAAATTTTTGGTCCAAGTGGTCAAGGGGCTTTACAACTTGGTATCAGAGCTTTCGGTTTAAGTGAATTAGGTTTTCTTTAGGATTACCTTGACTTAAACCACTCGTAGACGCGTTAAGTTTAAGTTTAAGAAATGCGGGCAAATATTATGTAAGTTATAGAATGTGAATGTTGAGTTTTGAAATGAATTATGTGATTGCTATATGAGTATAATGATGAGAACTTATGGATGTATTTTATGTGATATATATGACTTGGTGTGTGAGTGATAGAATTACTGTGCACCTCGGGTTGTGTCGGTAATTATTATGTGAAGTGGATGTAGTTGAATATAGAAGAAATGAGTTAGAGACGGGTTATGGATTGTTTAGATTATGAGACGGAATACATGTTATGACTATGTATGCTACGTAGGTGAATGATAGTTTTGTATAGTATAGACTCAAGATTTAGTTATGAGATTGCGTATTATAGGAGGATAATAACGATAAGACGTGAAAGGGACTAGGAATTGGTATTAGAGATGGGTTAGTGAGTAACTTAAGATATTAAGCTTAAATAATGGGTTGTAGTGATGAAAAGTGTGCTAAAATATGAGGTGTAATAATAAAATAAATGGATGAGATTAAAGAATGACGATAGGTGACGATATCATAGAATGTGTGACGTTAAAGAGCATGCTAAAATAATAATTTAGGGAAGACGAGACAGAAAGAAGTTGCTTAAACATATAAAAAAATAAAAGAAGAGAGATAAGATACGAGAATAAGAATGTGATGGATTAAAAATGTAATAAAAAATGAGAGGAGTGCGTATGGGATAAAGGCGTAGTCTTGAAATAATTATATTACGGCTAAGGCGATTAGCGGTAATTATTAATAATGAATGAATGTGTTATAGTTGACGATCTATGTAAGGTCTACATGTAAAGGAAGCGAGTGAGACTAAAAGGGTAATATTAAAGATGCGGGATTGGTTAACGAGGGTTAAATAATGTAAGTTGAGGTAAGAGATGATAAACACATGGAAGTGTGTAATTATAATAAGCAGGCTCATATGCTCTATGCGCTTGCGCCCACTAAAATATACGAATGTAATGATGTATGTGAGGTGCTTATGACTTGGATCCATTGCTAAGGTGATAAAGGGTGAATGTTAATGATCCTTCGGGATGAATGTTAAAAGTGGTATCTTTCGGGATGACCAAGTAAACGAATGTTAAGGAATCCTTTGGGACGAATGTTAAAGATCCTTCGGGATGAAAAGTATTGCCTTCATCGGCAAATGGGGTTGCCTACATCCTTGGCAATAAAAGTATCCCCATAATGAATGTGTTAATGATATGGATCCAAGTCTAAAAAGAAAATAAGAAGTATAAAAAGGATGAAATAATAAAAGTTAATTTGAGAATTAGGATTAGTAGTGTTATGTCGGGAGTACATAACCATGAGTTTATATTTCTTGATTTACATCGATTGGGACGCCTCTCCATGTAAATGAGGAATTATAAATGAGTGGGCTTATGTGTTGCCGACACGGCACGAGTAGGGTTAGAGAAGTAGAAAGCAGAAGTTTAAAATTGGTTAGAGAATTTTAAGGACTAAGATAGGAGGGTTAGAATTTAACCATGGCTTTTAGTTGAGACTTAGGAGAAACCTTGAGGAGATGAAAAAATTGTAATGATGATATGATGTGCCTTGCGGCGTGGTACCAAATATGATGAATGAAAATAATAGAATGTGCACGTATTGGTCGAGTGTAATTATGTAAAGTCAAATAGTACGAGTTTCTTAAGTATCAAGTAGTCAAAGAATGAGAGTAGAGGATAAAGCGAGTGAGATGGTGATGTAACGATAATAGGGCGGATTAGAATGATGACTAGTGGTAATAAGCATGTCTAGTATTATGTAAAATCTAAACAAAAGTTGTATGGTATAGAAGTAAACGGGAAGTAATGGGGGTTAAGGATATGTGATATGATATAGTATGCATGGAATTGCAAGATCATTTAGATCGTTGCACTAAATAAACTAGGAATTAAGGTGCTAGGAATGAGATGAATTATGAGACTAAGTTTTGGTTAGAAATAGACGAAAGATTTCGGGGACGAAATCTAAATAAGGGGGATAGAATTGTTAGACCCGTATCCCGGTTACGAGTAGGCCCCACCCTAGATGGAATATGCTAAGGTTTAATGTGATTGGTTGGTCAACAAAGTTACGTGGATAGTCAAACCCGATAGTCAAACTAATAGTCAAAGTATGACTAATGTAGTTATATAAGGTATGATGTATAAACTAAAGGGACCTAGGTTGCCAAGTGTTGATTAGGTATTATAAGTTAGTTGTGATTAAAGTAAGAAGAAATAGACTTGAGGGACCATTCTTGCCAAGAGACCAAACTTGCTACCTAACTATCTATATCCAGGAGATTCTAGATAACTCCCTCCATTATTTTAGATAAGGGTGTGTGAGTGAGGCCGGTCTTTAGAGAAAGAGAAAGAGAGGGAAAGTTAGATGATGATCCAAGAAGAAGAAGATGATCAAGTCCTAGTGCTTATGGCCACCCTTTGCTATGATCATCATCAAGTAAGTATGTATGTTCTTAATGTTATTGAGGTTATAGATTATGAGTAAAGTGGGTTTTCATCATATGATCAAGATATGATCATATGATGATATGATTTGGAAGATGAGTGTATTTGATGGGTTTTGTTAACCCTTGTTATATTATTAATTGTTATGTTGTTAGGTTTTGGTTGATTATGAAGGATGAAGATGATGATGGAAAATTGTGATGATGATGATGTTATTGATGTTAATTAGCTTGGATTGAGGTAAGTAAAATGATGATGGCATGTGTTATATGGATGTCTAACATGTATGTGTTATGTATGTTTTGTGGTTAGTGATGAGAGACTTGATATGTGCTTATATGCTAGGATGAATATGATCTAAGTGATGAATTTGGTTGTGAGAGTAAGTTGATGTTAGGTGTTTATGCAAGAATTGGAGAGTGGAGTCGCTAAGTAAGTGTTTGGATATATGTGATGCTTATGTGTTTGATTGAAGTATGATGGTATGTGATTATCGTTTTACTTATTAAGCGTAAGCTTATTCTTTTAGTTGTAAATGTTTTATTGTAGGTTTATGTGCGGTGAAATGGAAGTACTTGGACTATAGCCTAAGGATTTGGAAGCGGATTGATAGGTGGATTGCAATTAGGAGCTTAGTATAGAATACCGAGCTCAAGTTTCAAGGTTGTACCCCCGAGAGTCTTTTATTGATTTGTAAAGTGTAGTCGTGTGTCAAAATGTATGTCAAAGTGGTCATGACGATTTGGGAGTCTAACGATGAGTCAAAGTGTAGTTTATGTGTTTATGCATAAAGTTAAAGGGGCGTTTGGTTTAGTTGTAAATATACCCATTTTGGGTAGTAAATGGGTCAAGTGTTGTTGGAACGTGTTTGTTATGTTAAATTATTGATGTTGGTCAAGTTTGGTGTAAACATAAAGTCGTATATGTGCTATGTAGTGAAAGTGGGTCAAAAGGGGTTTATGCATAACCCGTCAGTCTGGGATCCACTTTTAGGTTCCAATATCTGGACCTAAGTGTGGATCCAGTTTATTCGTCTTGGTTATGAAGTTTACTCATCTTGGTTATGAATCCAGGATCCACTTTTAGGTTCCAATATCTGGACCTAAGTGTGGATCCAGTTTATTCGTCTTGGTTATGAAGTTTACTCATCTTGTATATGAATCCAGGATCCACTTTTAGGTTCCAATATCTTGACGTAAGTGTGGATCCAGTTTATTCATCTTGGTTATGAAGTTTACTCATCTTGGTTATGAATCCAGGATCCACTTTTAGGTTCCAAAGTCTGGACCTAAGTGTGGATCCAATTTGCTCATCTTGGTTATGGTTCAGATTGGTCATCTTGGTTATAAATGGTCATCTTGGTTATGTTCAAGGAATTTTGTAAATGGTAAAAAGGTCGAAAGTAAAGGTAAAGCGTTTTCCGTGTGTAAAGTTCAAAATTTTTGGTCAAAGTGGTCAAGGGGCGTTACACCAATATACCTATAGTTCACTTTCTCGTGTTTCCAAAAATTGTATCATGCCTTTCCAAGGCAAAACTTTCAACATAACTCGTTCTCTATCTTGAATCCTAATGATTCGCGGCTTAGGGACACCTAATCCCAATGATTTTCTTCATGTACCGACCTAAGTTTTCTATTGTTTTCTTGTCGCTTGTAACTGATTCTTGACCTGTGCGATTTTCCTTTGTTGTTTCACAATTAAGTCCTAGACTAGTGAGTTAGGCTTTTTCGATTTCGGTCTGTCAATAGGTAATTGGTACTTCGACCATAGGGTGCCTTAAAGGGTGCAGTCTTTGTATTCATGTGATGGCTATTGTTGAAGGTGAAATCTGTCAATGCCAAGGGATTACTCTGAACAATTCAAATTCGATTATATGTCGCTGAGCACGTCCTATAGTGCTTGGATAGTTCTCTTCAATGTTCGTTGGTCCGACGATGGTAGATCGTGCGTACATCTGATTGGGTAAGAATATATTAAAGGGATTGTCAGAAGTTTGAGGTGTAACGTCTATCCTTTATTAGGAGTATTTGAAATTTGTACAACGTGTCTCGTGACTAATTCTATGATGATAGGTTCTTCGAAAAGGGCATTATCGAAAGGATAAAGCTATGGTAACAATTTTGATTCATCGTGTCTTGCTCTAACTGATGTCACGATATGAGTCTCCCTTTGCCTAAGGTGCTTAGTCTTCACCGCTAAGATTCTTACTGTTTAATAGTTTTCCCTAGATTTCCTTCGTCAAAAGTTTCCATGCTATTGTTTGTTAACCACAAGATCCTAAATGTATGAAGTGTTGTAATGTGGTGGTTGATTTTCAAAACTTGACTCGATATGGAGGGTTTTGTTCGGAATCCTTCTCCGAATAAATGAATTTACACGTTTGGATAAATGAATTTTACAAATTTGAATAAATGAACCCGTAAGTTTGTATAAATGAAATCTTTCTCTCGATATGAAGTGTTTTGTTTGAAATTTTTTTTTGAATAAATGGATTTACAAGTTTGAATAGTTTCAGTGGTTATGCAAGATTGGACTGTTTTCAAATGTGACCCAAAGTTTTATAGACAGGTATTTGACATGATGTGAATAGAACCGTTTAGTAAAGATTGATGTTATACATTTCTTAACGTACGATAGTTTTGTTAGAAGCTGACCATAAGGGGATTACTTGTCAAAATGTGTTCTTTAGAAAAATGTTTTCCTACAAGGTATATGATTTGTATAATTGCATTTTAAAGAAAATTCGTTTGAATTGAAAGAATTAAAAGGATGAAATAATTAGGTAGGTATGTCTGCATGGATGCTTAGATGTCTAACGTTTTGTTTCTGGTGTCGGATGATGCCTATTGGTTAATATCAGGCAAGACTTATAGGTATGAGTATTTCAACTTACTTGGTCGTTTCTGAAATGGATCATGTCTTAGATTTGTTGTCTTTCTTGGTCTATCTAGTACTTCAGAAATGATAGGATTAGTTGACTATGCCAAAGATAGTGATTTGGATTGCCTCGTGAGATCTTATGTTTTTCGTTGCGATACGAATCAACTTATTGTATACTTCTAGTCGTTGTTTGTAGTTCCGAAATCCTTTCGTTGTTTTCATATGTCATGGAACACTCCTCGTAAATGGGAAGTCTTTCCTAGAGAGGTCAATGGTAAAGATCCACTTAACGGCTGAATGAGTGACATGTGGTGCAGGCATCTAAAGAGGGTTTGTCAAAAGGGGTGTTTATGAAAAAAAAATTCTATTTGGTTACAAAACTTTTGAATGAAGATTTTTATTAAGAATTTTGAAAAGATGATTGTTTCCTTCATGGCATAATCCTTCCTGAATTAGACATAGGTGATCAGGCTATGTATAATTGAGGACTAATGATGCGATGTTCGATTTAGTCAAAGTAGCACTATGTTTCTCAAAAGTTTTAAATGATGTTCAACGTGTTATTTGGTAAAATAGTAGTAAATAGTTGGTAGAATTATAGAAAATTAATTTATAAGGTGGTAGTAATCATTTTAAAAATTCTGTGAAATAATTTCCTGAGATGGTAGTAAAATAGCTTGAGGTAAAGTTATGTAAAATAGTTTTATAAAGCGGTAGTAAAATATCTTGTAATAAAATCTGTTGAATGGGTTATAGGATGTGTGTGGATAATCTTACGGAATGGGAATAGCCTATAGTCAAAACAAAAATTGCCTAATCCCTACTAGGATAGCGGTATGTTGTTGCGAAATGGTTTAAAATTGGGCAAATGGAATGATAATAGGGTGGTTGGGTAAAGACATATCGCTATGAACCAGGTCAATATAAATCATAGCATCTCATCATTTCATCATAAGTGAATATGCACTTATGATGAAATGATGAGATGCTATGATGATGTGGTTATAGTCAAGGGTCCGTGATACAACCTAGTTCACTATAACCTTAACTCTGATGCCAGTCTGTCACACCCCCAAATACCTGATTTGTAGCGGAATGGAATACCTGGGGCGTGACTGCCATAGCATCACAGTTACAGTTATATTGAACGACCTAAAGTGTCGTTTTAAAAAAAATACATCGTTTGATTTCATAAAACATTCAGAGTTTACAAAAGCTAGGTCCCAAAAGATTTGCCAAAGTTGCGGAAATAAGTTTGTTTCAAATCAAACGATAGTTAAGTGCATAAAATACAAATGAAATGCGTCGTCACCGCGACTCCATGATATGTCCACATGCAGGCCATGATGCGAATGCCTTAATTACCTGAAAATACATTGCTAAAACGGTCAACAATAAAGTTGGTGAGAATCATAGAGTTTAGTGTAAAATGTAAAGCATTTGAATAAAGATTTCCCAGCAAAGGCATTGTAAATTCACTCAGTCCCAAGTCCCGCCCATACAAGACTTGCAACCTGTGTGTTTACAACCCACTGCCAAATAAGATTAGGTTTGGGTAAACAAGAGTAATATATGGACCACAAGATTTAAAATAAATTTGACAATGTCGCCATATAAGGTTAAATATGACAATGTCGCCATATAATTAAGTGTGACAATGTCGCCATATTATTAAGGGTGACAATGTCTCCATATAAATAAAATAATACGTGATTAACGATTCATGATAAATAAAAGAGGACTTTAACTTGACAATGTGGTAACTTTAGCAAATGTAAATGAATTTAATGTACTTGGACTCGTAATAAAAATGATGTGCAATGTATTCTCCCCCGTAGGTTTCAAATGAAATATTAACTTGAAAAACGAGGCTATGAAAACTCACTTGATGCGATAGTTATGATGACAAAAGTGGATACACTGAAATGAGGCACGATCTCTAACCGCAACCTTATATGAATGATATGATCTAATGTAAGTCATGAAATGATGCTACACATGCAAATACATATGTTATAGATACCACTCGTGAATTTTTGGAAATAACGTTTATCGTCGAAAAAAAAAATATATTTTTGACGTCTTGTTAAGTCATAAAACATTTTACATGTAAATACGTTGTAACGATTTCCCACGATCGTCGTTTGATGATTTATAGCAAAATAATAGAGTTTTCCGTCGTAATTTAATATTTTTCAACAACTATTAGAAAATGACTAAGTAGCCTCGCAAAGCTAGTCGTAAGTTGTTGAATATTGAGTGTTAGGAAACGATCTTCGTGTTTTTAGAAAGCTTGAAACAATATCTTAAATTCGTATCATCGAACTTTTGTCCATACGAGTCCCGATCATAAAGAAAAATAATGGTTAAGTTAGTTAGTCGGCTAAATTGACTGTTTTTGTGCAGTTTTCGGGTATATTTGGAAGGTCGTATCTTACTCGTTACAAGTCCGGTTGACGAACGACTGATCAATTTGGAAAATAGGCCGGGAGTACTTGATTTTACTTCAAAGTGTTAATGTCTCAAACCGACTCGATCCTTGAGAAAAATGGCTCTCAACATGGTTACTCGCAAAAACAGTTTTACACTTAGAAACATTTTTAATAAAAAGCTGATAAAAATGTGTTGTGAACGTCGGGTTTCAAACGCTTGTATCTCGGTCGTTATAAGCTCGTTTTCTACGTTCTTTATGTCCTCGACTTCGTATTACAGCTAACTAATAGATTCTTGATATGCCGGCTTGTTTAGTTTGCGTTCAATGCCTCGTTTTATCCATTGAAATTCGTGTAACAGCAAGCTATTTTTCAGAAAATAGTTTTTAGTCGTCAAACTTAGAATTAACGTATCTTTCTCGTCGTAAGCACGTTTTTACTCATTCCAGCGGCCACGGCTTCACTTTTGAGTGTATTTTCTAATTATGTAAGCCAAAATAACCCATGGTCTACCGAGATTTCCAGAAATTGCAAAAATGGACAGAACCTCATCTATATTTTCTTAAAACCATTTTTATTAGTTCAAGGTTTGTATATATCCCTTACAATCAACACCAAAGCTATTCTAAACCTACCATACACCTTCTTAGGATGTCATGAGTTCCTAATCTTCACAAAAAATGATGGAGTTCATAAGATTACTCATAAAATTCTTTAAATTCATTTTAGTAACAAAAATATGTGTTAAGTGGTATACAACATAAGTATGTTTCCATGTTTTGTTACTTGAATATAAAAATAGATCAAATAGATGTATGAATGAGTGGAAAATTACTTGGAACAACTACTTGATTATGAGGGGTTTTTGAGGTAAATGACTTAATTACTTCAAGGGTTTTATGCCAAAACCTTAACTAGAATCACTAATAGAACTTGTAAATTACTTGATCTTGAAATCTTGATGGATTTTTCTTCTTCTTTTTGTTTTGGCCGAACCACAAAGAGGGTGGGAGGGATGAGAGAATTTTTTTTTAGTTTACTTGAAGTAGTATGTGAAATATGTAAGTAAAAGGAGATTACGTAGTGTAAATGATGAAGATATTTTCTTTGGTCAAATGATAGTCAAGACTAGGCTTAGGGGGGCGGGGGGGACAATTGATCATGAAATGGGGGAAAGGGGAAATTATGTTGGTGGCTAATTAATAATCATGTCTCTTGATGTGTAATTTAGCTAGACTTGGTTAAGATATCATGTTAACGGGTATTGAGTTAGCCAGAAATAAATTTTGACGGAACAAAATAAAGTATGACGAAGTTGTAAAAATTATAAAATCACATTTCTTGCAAGTATCGGGCGTCCAAATAATTATCGCGTTGAAATTTCGTAAACCGTCGTAGTTATAAGCTTTTAACGATATATATAGCAAATAATTTCAAAACACCGGGTAAACTAGTAATATAATTTTTATATCACTATAATGAGTGTGAAAATATATTAGGATCATAGTCGGGAGTGTTGGGTATATTGTTCATAATAAATGATTGATTGATAGCGTTTATTTAATAAATAAATATACGTGAACTGAAATTATGTAAACCCGTGAATGACCTAACATGCTGATGATGTTACTGATGATATGTAGACTATTCTAGTCTATATGATGTGTCCTTAGTGATGTTCTATGAATACGCAGCTAAACCCTAATGGTTACGCGAATTTGGAATACCCGTAAACCTAGTTTATGAAATGATGAATGATAGACATGAATAGTGATTTTCCTCCGGGAATAAATAGTGTTTCATGAATAGTAAATTTTTTGATAACGTCTCAAAGTCGCAAATTGACTTCAAAAATGATGAATAGTATTCAGTGAATAGTAATCAGTGAATAGTAAATTTTATAGTTTGGAAAATGACCTGAAATTACGATTTGTCACAGAATTTTTGTCACAAAATTATTATAGTACAGGGGGGGGGGCACATGTGAGGAGGTTAAGAGTGGAAGGCTTAAGTTTGTACAATAATGTATATATTATATGTATTGGGTGTTAAAAATAGGTATTGGTTGTTGGTTCGGTGATTAACGAAAACTATATGTAGTTAAACGTAAGAAATAAAGAAATTATTTTTGGTGTAAGGAAATATTTTTGGAACTTTTGTAATCTTTTTGGAAGTATAAAAATACATTAGAAATAATCGTTGAGAGAATTGGGTATATCGGGTGTTAAATTTTGAATAACGAATATAGTTTGTTGAATTGACAACCGTAAGTAATTAAAGAAAGGAAATTGTTTTAGGGTTTAAAATTGTGAACCGGAGTAGGTGCAAGGTATTGGAGCATTGTGGTCTAAATATAGCCTAAGTCTTAGTGATAAAATATTTATTTTAGAACGAAATGCGGTAACTTAAAATGTTCTTGAAATTTACCAGTTGTCATAAATAAGTTTGAAAAAATCATCGTCTGCCGCAACTGGTTTCGAGTTTTATAAATAAGTATTGCCTTAAAAATGCCGGTTGCTACAGTACACCCCTGTTACAGGAATTTTGTCCCCAAAATTCAGCTAGTACCACTACCAAGAATGTGGGTACTCAATTTTCACCTTGCCCTTACGTTCCCAAGTAACTCATGTCCACAGTTTAAGTTCTAATGACTTATAATTAGAATCTTGTCTCATCTAAATTGCTCACCTCTCTATCGAGGGTTCTGGTAGGCTCTATCACAACACGAAATAGATCACCAAGCTGACATCTTATGGAATGATAAGTTCTTCACACGTATATCACTAAAATTCATGGGTTGCTCGTAAATCCATATGATCGATTTATGTTAATGAAACTGCTAGTCTGCTGTAAACGATCTAGCTACCTATTTTAGAATCAATGATTTTGCCTACTCTTATGGATTTAGGCTAGCTCCTGCACGTAGAACCTAACGAAGGTTAGAGTTATGACAAGATCACTAAAATTCGAATCAGGGATTCAATGTCACAGTCGTAACTTATGTGACAAGATAAATACTACCAAAAGTTGTAACCTATGTTGTCTTAGTCCAAATTTGTACTTCTGAGTGAAATGAGATGGGCAGTCGAAGGTAACTATCGGGTGACTAAATTCGATGGAATAAGCCTTTCTGTCTTCGAGCAAAATCATCGAAACCTTAAACTAAGTAATAACTTGATATTGGCTTAATCTCGCAACTCATCAAACAAGAACTGTCACGAGATTAGGCCACTAATCAAGTCATTAAGAAGAGGAATTTAACGTCTTTGATGATTTGGCTCAGTTAAGGACTTGCTCAAAACAACAAATAGGTACTTACGGCCGAAGTTAGTGGGATTTGCAAAGAAAATCAAGGGTACCGTTGAGGAAATTTTTTTCATTCAGAGAATATTAGTAGAGGCGACAGGGAAAGAAGCTTTGTTTATGAGACTACGTAGGCAGGCTTGAATGAGGTTTCCCAAACTTGAAGAGATTGGCTGAAGTAGCCATGGCGTATGTAAAGAATTATCGTCAAGTCACGACGCTTTGCAGAACATCGAGTATCCATGAGGAAAAAGGGAATCAGTCGACACCTAACTAGCCTTCATCAAGATTCAAAATGGTTGAAGGATTTTGTAGTTCCAAAGGTTTTGTACAAGTAATAGAGATCTCTAACGTCGTAACAATGAAAAAAAGTTCATTGAATTTTAGACCTACAGACGCGAAATGGTGTATGAGGATGGCACGTTTTAGGTTTGGCACAAGCACTTGATGCTAGTGTAGCCATCCAGGTCGCTTTGTGTAAAGCTGCACCTACTTAGTTGAATTATGAAGATCGCGATCTTTGTGGACTCACAAGAGTCAAGGCATTCGTCAAAGGGGTGAACCGTGATATGAGTCGCTATCGGCAAGATCAATCATGATAAGAAAATGGAGAATTTAAGGAAAAAGGACGAGCTTTTAAAGAGATTGATGAGAAGGTAAGGGTAGCATCGGGTGTTGTGTCTGGTATCTTCCTCGTCTATAATATACTTGCTTCCGTCCGACGCCTGGTGCTAATAATGATTTGCGATTTCTTCTTCATGTCATCACATGAGTCGTGGATCGAAGGAATTAAATGGAACGCTAGCTGAAAATTTTGTGGATGGAGGGGAATTTTATTGCTGAAGGAATCATTGATGGTATTCTCAGGGGCATTGATGGGGAGAAAATCTGGTGAAATAAATTTACAGTGTAGTTAAGTGAATTTGCCGTGGCTATTGGGAGGGAGTTGTTGACCAACAATTGAGAGGGAGAAAATCATATGTGCTAGAAAAATCGTCAAGGCTGTGTCTCCGAATGAAGGAACGTCCATCGTCCACGAAGGTTGATGAAGCAAAAATGAAGGCTTTCTAATGTGAAGAAAGTTGTTCCAAGGAAATTGAAGGAAATGGGGAGAAATATCCCAACTCATGACAAGGAGTTGGCAGTCGTGGTTTTGAAATAATATCATAAAAGGCGGTGTTTGTATGGTATGCAGTGTCTCATCCGCACAGATCACAAGAGTCTTATGTACATGTTTCATGAGGAGGTTATCATACTCAAGCAAAAGTGTGAACAGGGTTGTGAAGAGTTTCGATGTTGGTTTCCTTTTTATGTAGGAAAGATTTGTTGACGTACTCATCCGAAAGAAAAAAAGTAGAATTCAATAGAGTTTAATTAATGAGGATAGAGATCATTAATAGCCTCATAGCTGATAAAGGCTTCTAATGGAAAAACCCTTGGTGTGAAACCATTAGGGAAGAATGTGTCGTCAGGTACGCACGAATAGTTGAAGACGATGGTCTATAAATCAAAAGGTCTATGGGCAGAACCTGGTGTCAATGATCTGGAACGCTCGAAGATCATTATTAGGTGAAACTCTTACGTCTAAGTGTTCAATTCCTCTAGGCATGACTAATATATATAACGACTCAAAATTGTTGCCATGTAAATAATACGTCGAGAGATCTTGTTACAAGTGAAAGGAAAATGTCTTATGGTCAGGTGCAACTTCTTGATATCCAAAGGTAAGAGCGATGCATGTCCCATTGTGACTAGGACTCCGAAAGGCCACGTTGTCTCTTAAGTAATTACACACTGATTGTTTAGTCTAACTCGATTCGATCATCACGAGAGTCTTATCTTCGGGAATGAGTAGGAAAGTTGCGCTTCAAAATAAATAGTGTCAAGGCATGACACACTGCTACTGACAGTCTCGGTCAAAGGTGCTCGTTTCACTTCTAAGGTCGTATACTATGTAGGCACTATGATTGTTTCCGAGGTTTGTCCATGAATGGTACGCGTTCCCTCTTGGAAGCATGGTCTTTGAAGTTGTTAACAGCATTCATTCGAATAAGACATTATAAACTTTTGACCATTAGTGTATTTTGGCGCAACTTTGTTTGAAATTTTGTGATGGCTAAGTCATGTGAAAAGATAGGTTTGCAAATTATGTAATTTGAAAAATAACGATTTTTCATATATGGTTTAGATTTTTGATTTTCAAGAAAATTGACGTTTGGACAAACATTTGAAACGATTTTTATACTAGAACATTCCGACCGTTTGAAATCACAAATTTATTTCAAAACATTCTAAAACAGTTTCGACTGTCAACCAAATTTTGTTTACAAGAAACATCATAACACGGTCCAATTAACAAAGATTACCAGTTCATCCTCCTTTATAACATTTGCAAGAAACTCTTTCATTTGCACCAAAAATTTTGACAAACAGGATTTGAATTATCTAAATCAGCACCATCTACGGAACGCGAACACTAAGACGAACCTCGCTATCATGGTCAACACAAACAACTCGATTACCAAGGTCACTGATTCTCATGAGTCCTATTATCTCACTTGTAGTCTCCAAGGTTTGAATCATACGATTAAACCATAATGTGTCCATTTTGATTGGCGGTTGCTTCCTAAGGCAACTAATGGTGTCAACCAACTCATCGGCTTATAATGCAGTGTGTCCAGGCTTGCTAATAAAGGGAGTGGTATGGGGAGACAAGGCATGTGACATAATGGCATAGGGCAATACCAGAAAATCTTGTATCCAAAATTGTTTTCAAATAGTACCAAATTATCAACCAACGTTAAACCGAGTAACGATTTGAACTTAACTTAATTTCACAACTCATCAAACAAGAACTCTCATGAAATTACGTTAAGTGTCGTTAAAAAGCTCAACGTTTTTGATGATAAACAAATTCTCAAAGTAGCATATCAATATAATGCATTTTCAAAATAGCGAAACCAATGTTGACCTCTCAAAATAGTATTCAAAATTGTATAGTGCATCCAAAATAACGTATCCAAAATAGTCTACCCAAGGCAACATTTTCAAAATAACGTATCGCTATATATATTTAGCAAAATATATAGTATGAGTTTTGTTTGCGTATAGGGATAAATAATACCAAACGCACGAGTATGGGGAATGGTACAAAAATACTCTAGCTCGATTCAAATCAAACCATGTCATATCAACTCAACTCAAAACACATCATAACATATCGGATCTCGTCACACAATATCAAATCAAATCAAAGCACTTAGGTACACAATTGCAAGCACATATATTGTCCTAGAAGCTAAAAGCTTCAGCACATAGAAGGCAAGCAGCTTTACCACAGATACACATAACAAGTAAGGTAAATGCACACACATAGGCCAACGCATTTTTAGGTGATCTAGACTCCGAATCCAACCAAACATGATCCAAGGTAACTACCCCCATCATCCCATGATCGCTCCTGAATTAAGCATAGTTGATCAGGCTATGCGTAATTTAGGAAAAATGATAGAATGCTCGGGCTAATCGACTTGTACCATGTTTGGGGTTTTATAAAAACTTTAATCTGGTTATAGTTGAGGTTTTTATTTTTGAAAAACCGGCATTCTCTATAACCTTAGGCTCTGATACCATTCTGTCACACCCCGTCAAAGGCGGAAACACGAGATGTAACTGAGAAAGGCACATTGCATAACATCATAGATTCATACCTTACAATTATTTCAGTAATAGTTTACAAAACATTCTTCGACCAAATTTAAAAGAGAAGCATGTCTCATTTGAAATCTTGACATCTTGACAAACATAGTAATAGGTATCAAATAGTCTGGCTCCGATAAATGTGCCTTCAAATACTTTAGTAATGATCCACCTGAAAATGGTAGTAGAAAACGTCAACATAATGTTGGTGAGCTCGTAGGTTTAAAAGTAAAACCATTGAGCTGTGAAATATAACATAGGACAATAGTGCACATGAATACCAATTACAAGCATGTTATCCAAACAGTAATAGTGTCGCGCCAACTGAACCTATAATGTCCATCATACTCATAACCAATATCACGTGGGGAGCTACCCCGATAGATCTATCAACACGTAGGCTCTCAATAGAGAGTTAACAGTTACACCAACTGAACCTATAACCTGTGGGCTCTCAACAGAGAGTTAACAGTTCCACCAACTGAACCTATAACATGTGGGCTCTCAGCAGAGAGTTAACAGTGGCGCAGTCAAGTAATCACAAAACAAACATGTCACAGCATATAATTGTATCATCACACGTATATGTCCAAAATCATGTAAAACAGTAATTCACATCATGAAAACATTTGTAAAGCATTGAGTACCATTTTCCACCAATTTAAAACACGTTAAAAGTGGGGCTACGAGAACTCACTTTAACAAAAGCAAATTCCGATTGATAAATTTGTAAATGGCAAATTTAGTCCGATAACTCTAATCGCGACCTAAATAATACATATGTCTCAGGTTCGAAAACAAGGTCATGCACGCAAGTTCATACTTTACTTTATCACTTATACATGTTGTTGTAATATTTATCGACAAAATATAGTTGCTTCCATTTGATCATTTATTTAAAAAATCATCACTTTAGAAAACGTAACTTGTTTACCTCACGATCAAACTTTTGTCGTCAAGGTAATGGCCATTTCAAAAACCTCTAACGCGCCTAATAAGTATATATAATGTTCTACCATTTCCGTTTACTTCATTTTAGCCACAATGTACTCCAAAAGGTCCAAAATCCAATTCAAAAATTCCTAACAGTTTTCTAATAGAGAAAATAATAGGTTGTCAACGTATATATTGACGTAAACATTCTTTTGGCCATAACTTTTGCGTCTAGCTTCGTTTCTTAAGTTTGACCTATCCCTGCGAAGGTTTCTAAGTGTGCTATCGGCTTTTTAAGGTCTCGGTTAGTCTAGATACCATTTAACCTCAGTTTTCATTTTTCAAAATTCTGGACAGATTCATTTATTTTTCTGAAAATGTTGTTTTCGTCGTAAAAATTGAAACTAGCGTATCTTTTTCGTTACAAGCCCGTTTTAACTCATTCAAGCGGCTAAGTTTTCGTTATTGAGTCTATTTTCTATATTTCTAGCCTAAAATGGTTATCGAGTTACTGAGTTTGCTGTATTTATCAAAACATGGCAGAATCTATTTTTAAGAATGCCAAACTATTTTTACAAATCTTCTAGTTATTTTAGCCACTTAACCACAACTTCAATTCTAGTCCTAGTTCCTTCATCAACTTCTCAACATAATAATAATGATCTAACCATAAACTCACCAATATTCTAAGGTCCATGTAAATATTCCTCAAAAATATTTAAATACACAAGTTTACTAACATTCATGTTTATAAGGTTTATTACCACTTTCTTGTGAAGAGTTTTACTAACTTGTTTTCTTGAAATCAAAACTTGTTCAAAACATAATCTTTTGCTAAAAGATCTTTGTGAATGTAAATCTTTATCAACATGTACCAAGTGATAACTAAGTGTATACTTGTCTAGCATTTGACATAAAGTACTAATAACAATAAAAACAAAAACTTACTTAATGTAATTAACTCAAATGCAGACCTTTTACACTTTGTATTCGTTATGTGCCTGGCTGAATTATCAATTCTCCTGTTTTCTCTCGTTTTCTTTATGTTGTCACTTTTTAGTTTGTTAGTAGAGCCATAGGAGAGATGGCATTCTTATTTTCTTACAACTTGAACTAAGGCTTAGTGTTATATAATCTTGTCTAGCCATTAAATGACATTGAAGAGACAAAACATGAAGATTTTTTAGCTAGTAATTATATATATTTACAAAGGTGATTAATGTAGATATAAGTGATTGATGAGCACACTTGTTTAACCCCAAGATTATTGTTCCAAACCCTTGTTAGAATACCCTAAGAATGCTTGAACTTAGCCACAACAAGAATTTCCTCCTCCTTGCTCCTCTTATGTGTCGACTTTATATGTAGAAGATGAGAGGATACATTTTTTTTTCACTTGAACTAGCTAGTGAAAAAAATGAAGGCACATGGGATCTATTTATAATATGGAAGAATTTCAATGGTTTGGTAATAAAGTCAAGATCACAATCTTGGCTAGGTGAGGGGGGTATGGTCGATTGGACAAGAGGGGGAAACAAAGTCACCAAAATTCTTGGCCTAGCCATGCTTTGAAATATTGGACCCATACCTTGCATTAAATTGTAGTAGAATTTTTGTCACAAAATTATTATGGTACAAAGGGGGGGGGGGGGCACATGTGAGGAGGTTAAGAGTGGAAGGCTTAAGTTTGTACAATAATGTATATATTATATGTATTGGGTGTTAAAAATAGGTATTGGTTGTTGGTTCGGTGATTAACGAAAACTATACGTAGTTAAACATAAGAAATAAAGAAATTATTTTTGGTGTAAGGAAATATTTTTGGAACTTTTGTAATCTTTTTGGAAGTATAAAAATACATTAGAAATAATCGTTGAGAGAATTGGGTATATCGGGGGTTAAATTTTGAATAACGAATATAGTTTGTTGAATTGACAACCGTAAGTAATTAAAGAAAGGAAATTGTTTTAGGGTTTAAAATTGTGAACCGGAGTAGGAGCAAGGTACTGGTGCATTGTGGACTAAATATAGCCTAAGTCTTAGTGATAAAATATTTATTTTAGAACGAAATGCGGTAACTTAAAATGTTCTTGAAATTTACCAGTTGTCATAAATAAGTTTGAAAAAATCATCGTCTGCCGCAACTGGTTTCGAGTTTTATAAATAAGTATTGCCCTAAAAATGCCGGTTGCTACACCATTAGTAGGCATTTCTCTCGAGTTTGCAATGCGGTAATAAGATTACATTCACATTTGCTTAAGAAACCCCAACCTATACCCGAGGACTCTACTGATCATAGATGGAAATGGTTCAAGGTATGTTATATTTTTTTGGACGAGTTCTTGCTAATTTTACGATGGTAGCCAAATATATGGTAACTTATATTTACTTGTTATTCTAGAATTGCCTAGGATCTTTAGATGGAACATACATAAAGTGCTTGGTGCCACTTGAAGAGAAGCCTAGATACAGAACACGAAAAGGAGAGATTGCCACAAATGTATTAGGGGTGTGTTCACCAGATATGCAATTTATCTTTGTGTTACCGGGTTGGGAGGGATCGGCCACTGATGGTAGAGTTCTTCGAGATGATCTTGATAGGCCACATGGCTTGAAAGTTCCAAGACCATGTTACTATTTGGTAGACGCAGGATACACAAATGGAGAGGGCTTTCTTGCCCCTTATAGAGGTCAAAGATATCATTTAAATGACTGGCGTGATGGACACCAACCAACTACGCCAAAAGAATTATATAACATGAAACATTCTTCTGCTAGAAATGTTATCGAAAGATGTTTTGGTATCCTGAAGGCTAGGTGGGGAATTTTAAAGGACAACTCATATTATCCTATAGACCTAAAAAATAGAATCATAATGGCATGCTGTCTTCTCCATAATTTTATAAGACAAGAAATGCCAAATGATCTATTTGAGACTGAAAACGAACCAGATGTGGGAACCAGAGATGTTGGAGGTGGAGATGAAGACAATATAAATTCTGTTGGAACTTTAAATGAGTGGACTGCATTTAGGAATAATTTAGCAGATAGTATGTTCGAATCTTGGAGTGTTGCTCATTGAAAAAAATGTTATTTTGGTGTTGTTTATGTATTATCAGACTTGTTATATCTTTGATATCAGAAGTTACACTTGTTGTACCTTTTATATCATTTATGTATTATCAGACTTTTTTTGTAGTCGCTGCATTTTCAGACTTGTTGTACCTTTGATATAAGAAGTTAACTTTGTTGTAGCTGCTGCACTTTTTTATTTTATTTTTTGCTTTAATCGAGTGTTTTTTTAGTGATGACAAGCCAGCAGAGGAACTATCGAGGGTGGACTAGTGTTGAAGATGAAAAGCTTGTGGAGGCTTTACTAACTATGAAAAATACTTCGGGATATAAACCTGATAATGGATTTAAACCCGGGTATGTAACACATCTTGAAACATTGTTAAAAGTATCGCTTCCAGATTCTGGTCTCTTGGCTAAGCCTCATATTGAATCAAGGATAAAAGCAATGAAAAAGGATTGGCAAGTCGTTTATGATATGTTGAATAGCACTAGTGGATTTGGTTATGATAAAGAAAAAAATTGTGTGACCAATGACTCCCCGGGAGTCTGGGACTCGTACATTGAGAATCATCCAAATGCGCGTAAATGGAGAAACAAAAAGCTTCCTCATTATGAAGAATTGTGTGCTATCTTTGGAAAAGATCGAGCTCATGGGAAGAGAGCTAGGGATGCTATTGAGATGGAAGAGGAGGTCAACACTGAAGAACAAGAGCAACAATGTGATAATGATGTTGATGAAGTGACGAAAGGTAGTTGTAATCAACGTTCCAATGTAACTGCTCAAGTTGAAGAAAGTCCAAGTGTTCGTAGTAAGAAGAAGAAAAATGTGGAGCATGCCAAATCTTTAGTTGAGAGCTTCAATCATGCGGTTGCTTTATTTGGCGAAAATCTGAAAGAATCATCAACACAACTGAGCGAAGGTATAAAACTTGATGTTGATATAAAAAATAAAACATCCATGCTCACTTTTGAGCTTGAAAAAAATGGAGGCATTAACTCAGGTTGAAAGGTTTAAGGCAATTCGAAAGATACAAAGTGACCCGGATAGCGTGATGACCTTTTGGAATTTGAAGGAAAAAGAAAGGGAGGATTGGGTAAGGTTTGTGATGTCGAATTAAGTTCAGTTGATGGAAATATGTAGCAACTACTGGAACACTCTTTTGGCGCATATTGGAACAATCTTTTGTGAAGTTAGAAAAATATGTATGTAGTCCTTAAGAAAGTATTTTGTATGTATGCTTCAAGTAATATGTATGAACCTGTACACACTATGTTTAAATCAATATGTACGTGGTTAATTGTGCTTGTAATTTGTTAGTAGCATTATGTATTTTATTTTAGAAGTGTTCGCTTTATGTATATTTAATAATTTTACAAGGTAAAAAGTTTAAACACATACGTATAAACAAACAATAAATTATAGAACATGGCCAAGGGCAATTTTGTAATTTTTTATTATATACATTCCAATTCCTATGACAAATTTATAAACCGAACTGAAATTGGCATGGAATTCCATTTCTTTCTCCAAACCAAACACATGACATATTTTAAATTTTGACATTCCAATTCCTTAAGATTTCTAATCTTTTGACAGATTACAATTCCTTAAAAAATATTCCGCGAACCAGACGGGCCCTTAATTTCAAAACCAGAAGCCAGTTAGTTCATTCATTAATATAACATACCGGTCTATATGGATTCATCTGTTCATGTAAAAGAAAAAGGTGGGTATGGGTGTATAAAGACAACAGAACACTTTCTAAGAGAAAAATGCATCAAGTCACCTTTTAATGATTAGCAAATAGAAACATGAATTTGTTGCGTGATTCTGTCATTAGACTTACAAACTAACATATATCTTGGTAAAAAAAGTCACGTCATTGTTACAAAGAACGCGTTGTTAATTAACCTATTTTAGGGTCTTATTAGCTTAATTTGGCTAAAAAAAAATAATAAAAAAATAAAATAAAAAACCCCCCACAAAATAGAGCCTATGAACTTATTTGTGAAATTTTTGCTAATTCAAACAAATCCAAAATGCACCTAAAGACCCGTTAACTATTCATATATACCGATGCTTACTTTTGTTTTTAATCACGCATGTCAATAGGCAACAGTTTAAAAATTATTACAAACATTTTGGTGTCACTAGATCATGTAGTTTAATGATTCAGTTTTTAAACGTGCATAAACTTTCAAAGTTTTGTTATTATGCACAACTTATATTAATTCAATCATAAACCTCCACAACAACAAATGTCTTCTTAATATACGCTAAAATTAATTTAGCAGTTTCAATCAGGGCCGGAGAATAGATACGCATGGGCAACATGGGCCACTGCCCAAGGCCCATTATTTGGAGGGGCACCAAATTTGTAAAAAACCCAACTGATAGAAGGATTATAACAGATGCATATGTTGAGTTATAGTGGTACTAATATTTAAAATTTATTCTCTATATATAATTTATATTTAGCATCGATAATGATTGTTTTATTCGCATATTTTTTTATAAGGGGGGATTTTTTTAGTTACGGCCCAAGGCACCCAAAATCCCCGGGACAGCCCTGGTTTCAATTAATCATAAAAGATGAAAAGAAATCAAATAAATTCAACTCTTAACCTTTATGCGGCAAATATTTAAGACCCTAAAATAGGTTAAGCATTCTATAAATATATAATTAATATTTAATAAACATTTAATAAACTCTAAATATTTCATAGTTAATATTACTTATCTTTTTTATAATGATTAAAATTATATAATTATGAAATATATGAGTTCATTAATTGTCATTTTTATAAATTTGAAATGTTTACACACAACGCATAAGATTGTGTTTAACAAAACCCAATATTTAATTAAAGGTACTTTTTGTATTTCTAGGCATTTAGGTTAGCATATATTGAAGGTCAATAAATTAAGAAGTCAAAAGATTATTATGACCTAATGTATAATTCCAAAAACTAATTACTACCGGTATTAGGTAACCAAATTTAAGGCTAAAATTTCGAAAGTTGAACAAGAATTTCTACCCAATATAATCTTGATCCACATCAATATTCAAAAACAAATATTCTATAAAATTACCAATATACTATTATTTTAATTGAAATTAACCAGATTCAAACATTCCATAAATAAACTCAAACATCATAAAATATTCGTGTCAATTCTAATAAAAATCCCCCGAAAATATATGCAAATCTCAATCTTTTGCTATCCACTCTTTCATATATCATTTTCAAGAGTGGCAATAGAAAAAGAAGGACATTCCTTAAAAAAGCAAAAAGAAAAATTCAACAAAATTAAAAAAAGTATTAAAATAGACCTCTACCTTTAAAGCAAATTTACAATTATACCCCTGACAGCCAACGAAAAAGCTCACTAATCTCCTCCCCAACCCTATTATGAGTAGCTTCAAAGTCATCAACCACCTCACTCCGGCGACTACTTCCGGTGAAAAACCTGCCGGAGCTTCGAAAAGACTGCGATCTAGACGATATCGAAACCGAAACACGGTCCACGTAATCACGCAACCAGTTTATCCTTGCACTTCCATTTCCTATCTCCGAAGTTAAATTATTCCCCGGCGGCTCTGGACCACGAGCTGTCGGAGAGTCCTTATCCACGACGGATACGTTTCGTCGGTGAGTTGCGGTAGACTCCACCGGCACTTCGTATCCGTCGTCTAGAATGTACTCGTACTCGCCTACCGAGTACGACCTCCTGTCAGAGAAAACGTCAGTCGGTGTTCTGATACGCCGACTGACGCTTCCAATCTCGATTCTAAAACTATTATTGCTTGACACATTATTTTCTCCCCCGTCCGTACTATCCGTACCACTGCCAGCACTGTCGCGAAGCTGATGTACTGTATTCAACACATCAGCTTCCGTAGGGGTAACACTAGCCCTACACAACGGGCACGTTTGGTTGGATTTCAACCACGCGTCAATACATTCAACATGGAACGCGTGATAACACAAAGGTAGTAACCTTAACTGATCCACCGGTTCAAATTTAGACAAACACACAGCACAATCCCCACTTGCTCCTGCTATATTTCCCGTAATGGACGAAAATGTAAACATAGGAAGCGACATCGTTTCGTTTTTACTATTTCCATTATCCATACGTATCACATGCTGATGCTGAGCCTGATCATTTTGACCAAAAACTACGTCCGGGGTAGAAAACCCGCGTGTAGAATGCACATTTGCAGCCGCGCGGCTGCATCTGCGCGAAAAGTATCGCAGTATTAAATAAATACCTGCGGATACTAGTATAGCGGATGAGATGACAATTATTACTATTATTATAGATGAAGAAGTTGAGGTTGTTGTTGATTCAGATGAGTGTTGTTTTTGTTGTTGTTGTTGTTGTTGTTGTAAGACGATGTCGTTTAACGTGTTCGTCGCAGTGGTGAGGAGGGGGGGTGGTGGTGGTGGAGGGGCGGTGAGGTCCATTAATAGGAAATGTGACGTGTTGTGAATGATGCTAAGAAATGTGCACCGGTGAAATATGTGAAGATATAAATGAGTTTTTGGTGTCACGTGACTTGCACGAGGGTGTTGAATGGGTTGGGTTAAGTATTTATGTTTTGGGTTTAAATGTTTTTGGTCAGATCGATTTAATAATGGAAAAGATATGTGAAATTTATTACGTGTATATGTAACGTGTATTTGTGGAAACTTAAACTAATTTTGTGACATTTATTTTTTTTAGTGTATGGAAAGTTGTTGGTGCAAAGGTTCAACCTAATTCATATACTTCGTATGACACATTGTGTTTTGACGGATGACATATACATTTGATACAAGACAAGTTTTTGTCATGCTAGTAGTTGTGATTTTTAAAAATAGGAAAAGAAAAATCATTTGGGCTAGGTAAGTGAAAAACGTATCACAATTGTGTGTCACAATTCGGAAATTTTTTTGTTGTGAATTGATCGCTTGTATCGTTTATTTGTCATAGTAAATCAAGTTATTGATTTCACTTCCTTCAAATATGTTGTTTCACATACATTTCGTTCTTTTTCTACATCTTGAATTCAAACTCTACTTTCTTGCTTTGGAACCCGCATTTCCCACTAAAGTTTCACTACTGTTTTCTATTACATATTGATTAGTGTACATACTACTGATTATTATACCGAACTCATATGAGGTTTGGTTCGCCGTCTTGAAACAAGGCTAACAATTGGTTACAAAAGCTAGGGATTTGTCATGATTTATGTCAGTACTGGTAGTAGTAAGTGTAACCTTGTTAGAATTTGCGGCAGAGGCTTGAATCAAAGATGGGACTCGGGCTTTTTCGGATGAAGAAACAAGTTAATAAATTTGTTACTTGGAGATACCTAATTAAAGCTCGTAAATCTAAGTTAATTAAAAGACTCTTTTGTTTAGCGGTTTACGACTTTTGTGACATCATTTTGATCACTTATTTGAATATTGTGTTAACCTGTACATTTGTGTTCACATTTTTACACATAAATGATCACACAGTGTTTATTAAGGAATAGCAGAACTGCAGAAGTAGTAGGATACTCAAATTGAGTGCCAAAAACAGAGAAATAAATGCAGGGGTTGTGGATGGTACACAAACATGAAATATGGGGTGCCAACCCTACAGTCATGCATTTATACAAGTATTTAAGCATGTAGTGATTATTTTTTATAACAATAAGTATACAGGTGAAAGTAACTAAAAAATTTAACAAAATAAATCACTTTATTATGTTTTAAATAGGTTTTGAACTAAACGGCTTTATTATAAACTGTGATGCAAGGGCACGGGTTTCTTCACTTTCTGGTCATACGTGTTAAATAATTGTATTTCGTATTTAATGATAAGTTTACAGACTACTACGGAGTATAATTTATTTTTTATTTTTTTTATTTTTTATTAATTATTTTTTTTTAAAAAAAATAATGCGCCGCACTAGTTACTTACGTATTTTTTTGACTGGTTAGGTAATTTTCATGTTAAGCACGTACAAAGGTATGTTAGCATATACTCCGAATACAATACGTTCACAGATTAAACCTCAATACAACTCGAGTTTCCATGGTCTTTAAACTTCACAATTTATGTCTAACCCAATGATCTGAGACTTATTACAACTATGCAATATATACTTTCTGTTAATTGAAGGTATAAATTACGGTTTGAGTTATATCAAGACCCTCTTGTTCACATGTACACCAAAAATTAAGGGATTTGACTTTTACAAACAATCATATTCACATGTAAGTATAAACTAAGATTTGACTTTTCATCAAATTAATTTGTCTATGCAGGTTTGAAACCCAAGCTAACAAATTGGTCAAAGGTTATCTATTAGTTAACTGGATAGCATATTGATTAACTCTAGAATATACGTATAACTAGGTAAAAGAACGGTAAAATTTACGGGTTTTCAAACAATAATAATAAATGTAAATATAAATAACCACTGATATATTACATAATAAAAAGAAAGAACATAACAAATGAGTATAACAGGTAGGAAATGAAATTATAATAACTATATTCACACCCATGGAACTTAACCCTAAGTGAATCTACAAACGAAAAGTTAGTGACGTAAGACCAACAATAAGCTGATTACGTCTATAGTAAACAACCCCAACAGCACCTAAGATACATTCAAATAAGGTTTAGAGTCATGTGCATAGGTGTGGGATGATGCATGTAGCGTATTCCTATTCATGAACACCAAGGATGAATCCACCAATACAAAACTCCAAAACTACACTCATTTAGATTCTCTCACGACTATTAGGCGCAGAGGAACAACAAAAATCCAAAATCAACTTGGTGATTACTATCAAGACCTTGCTATATTTCGTAGAAAGAATATAACCAACATTTTGCAATCCATATAAATTTTCTAACTCTCATCATGAAAGAGGCTTTAGACAAATGTGCATACCCACATAATAAGAATCTATATTATCAACACCATAATGGACTAATTGACAATCACCATAGATGCATGATCTCGTTACACATAATGTACAATCTCTGCAAAGGGTTGGGTAGCCCATTCCCTTCAGTCTAAGGGGTTATACTATACAAGCCCCCCCCCCCCCCAATCTCTGCAATTTCCCTACTCCATGTCATCACTTTTGTCACATCTCTTTCTTTTAAGGGGTTATACTATACAAGCCCCCCTATGATGTCAAATCATGGGGGAATCTTCCTTTTATTTTGCAGTATAACACAGTTTTCTGTCAGTTTTTGTTCCGTATTTCTGACAGTTTTTAGCGTTTGACATATTAAACTTTATATTTTCTGTTCCGTATTTTCAGGTTTATAGTTTTTTGATATAAATAAAATTATAAAAATAAAAAAAAAAATAAAAAAAGGGGGGGGGGGGGGGGGGGCTTGGATAACAAAAAAAGGGAGGGCTTGTATAACTTGTCCCTTCTTTAAGTCCTTCGTCCTTGAATGTGACTCCATTGTTGGAAGGTCCTCTACGTATAGAACAAAAAAAAAAAAAAAAAAATGATTGTAAGGTCTTTGGTCACTCCTTGTCATCTTGTCCTAAGTCTAAGAAGCAAGTGGCCCTAATCCACTTGATGGTGGAAGTAAGGCTACCACTGTGGGCAATTGGATTAAGGTACAAAAGAAGGGGAAGGGGAAAGATGTTCTCGATAACAAGTTTTCGATCGAGTCTTTATAAGAGAGGGAGGATCGATCTGCATGTCTCTGATCAGTAAGAAGAGGGAGAGAGAGAGGGGAGAGAGGAGAGAGAAGAGAGGAGGAGGAGAGAGAAGAGGAAAGGAGAGAGGGCTTGAATATTAGTCTTGTTGTCCGCTGAGTCTGAGAGGATTTCTGATCGTTCATAGGATCCTGTTAGCAATACTCTTTTAGCCTTAAACTATCGAGGCGAGTTGCCAGCTTCTTCTTTGGAGTGAAGGCCCTTCTAACTCAGAAGTAGGGTCATTGTACATGGATACCCCTGTAATAGACATAAATCTTTCTCTTATTACAGGTGAATACTCTGAGGGGAAGTCCGCTTTGGCCTTTTCAACTCCCGCTGGGATTTCATTAGGGGGAAGCTCTGAACCCCTCACGCTTTTCTGTGGACCATAAGCCTTTGGGTAGTTGGTAAAGTTGTCACTATGAACAAATGATTTGACGTAAAGAAGAGGTGGTCACTATTATAAAGAATCAGATACTTTTACATTTAGGAAATATAGTGTCATCCGAGAGTCTTCTTAGGCTTTTGCTGGAACACTTTTCTCTAACAACAGTGAAGTGAGTTAAGGAGAGGCCAGATGGAAATAAGATCGAGCAACGAGAGAGTAAGCATGATCAATCCGATCTTGTATTAGAAGCTGGTAGAGAATATAATAGGTTGTGATGTCAGGAGAGAGTTTATTTATTTATTTATTTATTTATTTATTTTTATCTTGAGAGATCCTTTGATTACGACCGACAGGATAAAAGCCCACAGGGCAGTAGGCTAATACATAAATTAGAGAGGAGAGAGAGAGAGAGAGGAGAGAAGAGAGAGAGAGGATGGAAGAAGGAGAGAAGGAGAGAGAGATGAGAGAGAGAGAGTTGTGATTAGAATAGCACGAGAACATAAAGAATCTTTGTTGTGGGATAACAGTTTTTGAATCAGTCTCATTTTGCGATCAATAAGTATAAGATCAAGACAACTTCTGCTTTTTAGATAACCTCTTTGGTTCCTTGCTATGAAGAGTGAAGTGACCTTTAGGCGAGGAGAAAGTCAATAAGAATAGGACCGGAAACGAATCAGATTAAAAATAACAGTCAACCCGATGAGACCCGAACTTGATAACCCGATATTATTATAGGGTCGGGTTATGGTTAAGGTACTTATCTTATTGGGTTATCCGGTCAACCCACTAAGACCCGAAAACATTTATATAATTTTTCTTTTGAATTTAAAGTTTAATAGTTCATTGTTTAGTTGTTTAAAACCTCACTTGTTCTCCCCTTTTTCGATACTAAACAATATATTGTTTCAAATTGTACGCATGAGTACCAGCTGTAGGTACAAAACTCTTTACACTTTATGTGTTAGCCTAGTTATGAATTTATTAATGTTTTGATTCTTGTTCCTTTGTCTATTTATCGTTTATGTGGATATTTTATGAGTCTATCGTTTCCCCGCGTTTTGGTAGTATTGAGGCTAGGGTAGAGTCTTTTGGCTAGCTTAAGATTACCATTTGAACACTAGTCTAATAGGCTACTATGGGTGTGACCATCACCCAAGTGTAGGGATTGACCAATTACCGCCTACACTAGATTAGGTACTTAAGAAGCGCGGGTAAACCTTACATGGACCAACGAGGGTTTGAATGCTGAGACCATCAGGATTAGATAGGTCTTTTAAGATAGTTGGGGGTTTAATGACTATGAACTAAGATACCCGACTCCCGTGACCGCGGGGTTGAGATTATAAGAATTATAGGTTAGGTATTACAACCAATCACGCCTAATGATATTAGAACCACCACGTAAAATGAGATGTAGACATTGCACTTAGGAACAAGGTCATTGCGTTAATAATGTAGTAACTAGGTTAACACATCTTTCTCCCTTGATTAAACTCATTTCCATTTCCTTTATTTATTTCTTGCAAATTAGGGACAATTATAGCTTGAACTAGAAACAGCCCATTAGCTCTCGGGACAACCTCGGCTTTACCGAATACTACACTACACACGACCGGATTCTCTGCCCGTTAGTGCATAGGTAGACCATAGGTAGACGAGAAATAATAAATATTAAAACCTGATCTAAAATAAGCATCAGTTTCCTAAAAGAAAACACATATGAACAAATTGTACACACATTTAAACGTACGCCTTGTGATGAGATTTGTTATTCATACTTGAGCAATCGACTATGACTAAAACTTTTCTTTTTTTTGCGAGCATTAAATATATAAAGATGTTAATTGTCATACTTGTTTTCACAAATATGAATGTCAAAAGTCTTTCTTGAATGATTACCTTTGCGAGGACGTTGAGTAATCAAAAGGGTATGAATCCAAATAACCTTTAGAAAGTGTACAAGATGCAAGAATCCAAGTATGGATTAAAACACGCATCTAAGAGTTGGAATATTAAGTTTAATTACTAAATCATGATTTGATTTTGATTAGAACAAAGATAACTCATGAGTATATCCAAGAGCTAGTGGGAGCACAAATATAACTCATGAGTATATCCAAGAGCTAGTGGGAGCACTATGTTTGTTTGTTTTTCTTAAATCATATATGTTGTTAACATATTGAAAACAACATTCCATTTAAGCTAGATTTTAATTCTTATCTTGGAATAAAGTTTCTCTTAAGGGATTTAAAAAATAAAACACACAACCTTGTTATATATGACATACGCGGTTATTAAGTCTAAAACAATATGACATGTCATTGAGCGAGCCTCAAAGTTCTATCTCACCTGGTGAGATTGAACATATGAATGGAAACTTTGAGTTTAGCTAAAGGATTCATCATGTATATCATATGATGTATTGGACTACTTATATCATTTGCATGAGTGCAAGTTGAGCTGACAATAATAGTATTCAAGTGAAAGTCATTAGACAACTATTGAAAGAACATTCTAAAGGGCCTGCAAAGGATATGTTCACCGTTTACGGATTTTGGATAAAGAGCACAGTGTTGCCTTTATATACTGATGCTAGTTTGATTGAGATGATACTCAATCATAGTCATGGTAGGATTGCATCATGAATGAAGATATTGCTGACTAGATGTACTCAACTGAGAGTATTGTTGCATTATTCATTGAAAGAATAAGAATAGTTTACGGTTTGAGAACTTATAAAAATTGATGTCTCAAATAAGTGTTATAATGGCTTCAAAAATTCTATGAAATGTACTGTATGATGTTAGCATTGTTATATTAGCACTTGAACAAACATGTACAAAAGGATAATCAATGTATTATTCAAAACCTTCACTATTTGTGAGTTCTTGAAATTAGTATTCTTAAATTTTGATGGATCGTAACCTAGTTGACTTTTCATAAAATCTATGTTTGTTAACAAGCGTGATCGTCGTGCTTGAAGACATGAGTCTATAGTTAGGATCGTCATGCATTGTGTTAATACAAATAAACCTTAAAAACATTTATTTATATTTTACGATCTTCTAATGTTTTGTCGATAACAAACGTAAAATCACTTTAACGAAATAAATAAAATACGTAACGCTTTGAGTCAAAAGTTTACTAACTCATTTCACTAAACAAATAAATCTTAAACATGTTTAGTTAACAAGTTTACATAAAACCAAAACCATTTTATACAAACACTTAAGTAACTTAGTTACTTACATTTTATAAAATACATGTAACTTGTAAAAATAAACCAAGAAAGACTTGGACTATCCAAGACCCAAAACCAAGTCCATAACCCATAACCCATGGAGATTGATCCATAACCCATGACCCATTGCATGACATCATGCATGACACCTAAATGGGTAAAACCCATGATCCATGACCCAAAATTCATAACCCATAACCCAAAGTCCATAACCCATGACCCAAGATGTCTTTGACATCATGCATGACATCACATAACCCATGGATCATAACCCATAACCCAAAACCCGGAATTGTAACCCAAATTCCGGACTGGTGATACCAAATACCCGGATCCCTAGCTTTACACCGGCCAGATCCCTTTGGGAAGGGATCTGCCGGATCCGGGTGAACAGTGCTCAGTTTGCCTATAAATAGTGAGCCATTTCTCTCTTACTTCACACACCTTTTAGACATATCTTCTTTCTATGTTCTAAACTCTCTAACCTCAGATCCAAGGATCTTTCTATGTAGTCATTCTTTGTGATTCTCTAGGTTCCTTTTAAAAGGCGAGATCACTACCTCTCGAAGACTTGCAAGCTTGTGATATGAGTTGCTAGGATTCTTCTTCTTCACAAGATCACATAAGTGTATCTTGTTATTCTTTCTTCTTCTCAAGGGTGTTGTAGATGTGTTGAGTCGTTAGGTGTAAAAGGGACGTTGGTTCCCTAAAGTTGTGTTGTGCTAGTTGTGTTGATCGGGTAGTGGTTCCTCCTTTGTAATGGAACCCGGTATTTAGTTTTGTACCGGATAAAGTGTAGACGACGAAGGTTTAGCTCTACCTCGTGGAAGAGCTCGGTACTTAGCTTTGTACCGAAAAAAGTGTAAGCGACGTTGTGAAGGCCTCTCAGCCGGTGAAAGGTGTTTGTCTTGTGTAGTGTTTACAGAACTCTCGAGTTGGGTACTCGGGGAGTGGAGTATGGCAAAGAAGGTGTCCTTGTAGCCGAACCACTATAAATACTTGTGTCTCTCTATCTCTCTCTCTCTCGTAGTTAGTTTATATGCTTTACTACTATCAATATCTAACACACCAAACTAGATTGACATAAGTCCATCTAAAAGTTTTAAAACGAAGTTTTAATCGGTAAAACTATTCAACCCCCTTCTAGTAATACTATGTTTCTTAAAGTATATTGTACTTTAAAAACTTAAAACGATCCGTATATGTTTGAAAACTACAAAGAAGGAAAATCCTTTGTAAAAATTGACATCTAACTCATTCTTACAAAAAATAATAAAATCCTCATGTTTGGATATTGTTAGTATTGTTATCATATATCTTCTAAACTATTCTAACATTTTCTTTGAGAAATATTCATGTTAGGATTCTTCGAAGACTTCATTCTATTTAAGGAAAAATGAAGTCAATACCAAAAGAAGAATCTAAAGAGCTGTTAGCCTGCTTTTCTAAAAAGTGTAAAGGTTTTTTAAAGCTCATGAAGTATTTTGCGTCTATGGTTTCAAAAACCATATTAAGAGAATATAGCAAAGGTATGTTCTCTTAGTTATAATTAGTCCTTTAAAACATGATAATTGCTTATGGGTAAAATGTTGATTTATATGTGTCTCTCTCTTTTAAGATATATTAACATATACATGACCCCTTTTCTAAAACCATTTTTTTTTGTGTATCACGTAAGTGTCATATCTACATGAATTATGTGTTAGACACCAAATCACAACTTTCAAAAGTCTCTCTTTACTAACTCCCATACGTATCAAGTCATAAGGAATAGTATTCCATCTATCCCTCTAAACAAAGTTTCATTTCCATTCATTTGTCCAATGAAAAGGTTAAGTCAACACAAGGAAAGATTTTCCATGTCTTAATCATCATTCCAATCACACTCGTGATAATCGTCTGTTCTCTTCCTAATTAATCTACTCTCATGTATTTCTATCTTCTCGTCAAATTGTCCGAAATAGTATTCTATATCATACTTTCCTCATCTTTAACTCGCATCATCGAATACATGCTTATCAACACAAGTATAGAATTTATCTATTCCCGTCTCAGAGTCACTCACGACAACTTATCTACTCTCAAACTTTTCTCTCAACCTTCATGAAACATAATCACCCTCTCGGCTTGATCCATCGTTTAGTTTTCTTAAAAATTTTCAAACTCTTCTAAACTCACGTCTTAGTCATTTAGGATTATTAGTCGTAATCTACCCTAAAAGAAGTAAATTAAAAGAATTAATGACAAATGAAAACACTCCAAAATTTATTGTGTAGACTGTCTTCCCGGATCCATAAGTTTTAACGGGCCGGATCCCTCCTTAAAAGGATCCGGCGGAACCGGCACACCAGACACTAGTTTAAAATTTTTGATTTTCACAAACTACTTCTCTCTTCCCTTTTGTTCATCCCAAACGATCCAAAAACACACACATTCTCATCTTAGGCTTCAATCAACAATCACTTCAGAACTCTAATCATCTCCGTAAGTAATCATACACTTTTACCTACTTTAATTTAACTCTAGGGTTTAGTTTCTTATCACTAATTGATTCAAGTGGGACAATTGAATCACGTCTGAAACCTTTGGGTTTAACATTAGACATTAGTGTGACAAATGGTAATTTTCCACTAATATTTTAATAATAAATGTTAATTTATTATTACCTAAATGTTAAATTAAGCATTCATGAGCTTGCATAACTATTTCGGGAAGCAAACCCGCACGCTGTAGCATACAGTAACTCGCAAAACTATTTAACCATATCAGAAAAAGTGAATTTTCCATTTTCTGACATTTACAGACTTCAACGTAATAAAAGCGAGCGGTTATCTCACTTTTCCTGAAAAACGACACCACACGCGCACCGGCACCACATTAGTAACGGTTTAATTTTATGATTTATTTTCGGAGTTAATAAATTTTACTTTTATACCAGTTTTATAAAAACTTCTCCAAAATTTTATTTTTCGCGTTTATACCAAACCGGGGGACCGCGATTATACCTCAGCTCAACGGGACAAGGGGTACACAAATTACACCCTAATATAATAAAACAACCTAACCCTTATCCCTTTTCCCTAGTATACCCGCCCACATACATCCATATTTCTCTTTTAACATTTTCTTCTCGGGTCTTTCTCCAACACAACCCAGACCATCATCTATCACCATCACTATGGACCTATACACTTTTCCATTCTCCCGAAGCCTTTTGTCGATCGCACATACCCCTTCCCCAGGGTCAACGATGTGGAAGAGATTAGATGACGAGGATTGAGAACGAGATTGGCTCCAATCAGATGATCCTCAACTTCCAGGCTCGAAAGTATGTCGAAGGATTTCCCTATAATCCTCTTTTTATTGTTATTCGAATTCCAGGGAATCCACACACTCAAATCTCACTCACAATAGTCTTCACAAGATCTAGTCTTCAAAGAGTATTGACTCGCATCGGCGGTGTGGATTAGCTGGGATTCGGATTTGGACTGGCTTGAATCGGATTCGGGGTTTTGATTTCTTGGTTCTTCTTGTTGATCCATATCTATTTGTAAGAGTTTTAATCTCTTTTTCACTCTATAAACTTTTGTTAAATTAATTGTTATTCGAAGTTGTGATTGAATTAATTTTTACAAAGTTGTGATAGGATTTTTTTTTCCTAATTGGTCGATTTGTAAATCTGCGAATGATTATATTCTGTTGTTGTTATTTATCTTGTGTGGCTCATAATACTTAAACAAAAATCCGAGTATTGGCTTATGTATTGGAAGTGTCATTTTGGTTTGCTTTTTGTTCGGTGTTGCTCAATTTGATTTGTTGGTGATATGGTTAGTAGCTTATTAAGATTTTGGCTTAGTGGTTTAGAGTAGAACCTGTCTAAATTTTATGAGTCGCCTATGAATTTTTGGGTCGAATCACAGTGGTGAGCCTTTGGTCTTTGATACTCACACGTTGGGCCACAATTATAAGACGATGAAATGGGTTGCGTTGTATAGTATTTTTGTTGTGGTCGAAACCCCCCAGTAAAACATTTAAGGGTTTCGTTGAAACTTAAATTTTGTTTAAGTTAGTTTGCGTTGTGTTGTTTTCGGTTCAAGAGAAACCACACCCACAAAGGGTGTACTATGGTTGGCTTTGTTTTGGTTCGTTCTCCACTAGACAACAACCTATATAGGGTGTGTATGTCTTGGATCGGGTTTCATTGGGTTTAATGGGACAACCACAAACCTTGCTCACTTAGCAGCTTAGGAAAACAATTACAATTTTGTTGCGTTGTGCGAATTGTTTGGGTCACTCTTGTTTCAAGGACAACCCACATAGGATTGCCTTGGTTCGAATCCCACAAGGAGACCACAAAGGGTGTGTTGTTGTACAGGTTTAAACTCAAAACACCAAAGGGTGTTGAGTTAGCATCCTGAGTCGCCACAATATCAAAGGTTTTAAATTAAGACCTGGATAAAATTATTGGTGTGTGTAGTGTGGCCGCGGTGTCGAACCTAGCCAACAGCCATAACGCGAGTCCACGAGGTCACATTGTTGAGTTGTGTCGAGCTCGTCACTTGAGCTCGACATAAGCCTTGTGCTATAACTCGTCCCATGTCAAAACGCTATTTATTATGTCGAAGATTTATCCACATGTCCTAAGTTGGGCTTCTGTGCGTGTGTTGAGGCAAAACACGAAAGGCCCAGTCAAGAGTATATTACTCTTTGCTGGTCGAAGCCCAACAGGCCCAATTGGGTGTGTTGGTTGTTGGTGTAACAGTCTGGGCCTCAACTCACATTGGTTTCATACTGGGCCACAACCCAACAAGGGGCTAAAGGGGTGCGTATGTTTTAAGATAGTAGAATGTACATGACTAAATGAAAACTTAATATTGTGACCGTTGTGTATGTGTTTACCGACGTAACCTCGTACTCGACTTATTCCGCAACTCATTCCCGACTCTTTTCTTTTCACTCTGCCATGAGTTTCGCAATAAATCACAACAAGTTTATAAAAACATACGTTATAACACGAGATATTATATACACATATAACTATAAACTCTTTTATACATTTACAACCTATAAACACTAGTCAAAACTAAACTTGTAAATCTTAAATATGCTTATTTATTTATATCGCCTATTTAACTTATATACACTCGAGGTGATTATACAAAAACCTACGTAAGTTTTATAAAAGTTATAAACGGCTATTACCTAAACAGATTTTTGTAACACATAGTTACCACGAGAAACCAACACACATGCACGGGTCATGCCCGACTTCTGTCAAAATAAATATACTTATCATGTTTTTATCAAGATTGACAAACGAAACGTTTTATATACAACTTCTATAAACTGGTTACTCAAATTACAAAGCTTTTAAATAAAGTCATTACCTACAAATAATTATTCATACACTTCTAAATATATTATTAGCAAATATTTCAAAAATAACTATTTATATACTTTTATAGCTACTATTTTTATATACCTTTAACAATAATGTTCCCATATTCTGGCAACGTCTAGTATTATTCGTAATTACTTTTCGTACATCGTCTTTCGGTTATTGTCGAACCGGAATCTTATTCGTCCTTGATACTTTTATTATTATTATACACTTATGCATTTCTAAGAGCCAATATCTATTAATACTTAGAAAACTGTTTTAAACTTAAATGCTGCCACACAAGCAACAATAACATAAACACTTTAAAACTTTTGAATTAAATTTCGTTGAGTCTTAAATTAAAATTGTGAACTAAGACATGCCTTACTAATCTAGTTCGCGCGTTGCTGCCATACTCTCTCTGATTTACTTCATTCATTGCTTACTCTACTGAGGTGAGTTTATAGCCCCACTTTATTTATACTTGTTTTACAACTATGGGGTGAGAAACATGCAAAACGTTTTCTGGACCACAATAATGTTTTATTTTCTCAAAAATATTGCGTAGTTAGCCTAAGCCCCGGAACCCACTGTTATGCCCATTTTCATGAACCGTTAATTCTCGCTGGGAAGCGCGATTGATATAAATAGATCTATTGGGGTGACTCCCCCGTTCGGTTGGCCAGACGGGTCAATGCGAGCGTATACCAAGTCGGACTACGAGTGTATTGGGTTAAACACTCGCTATGGGCCCTTGATTATTATTTATGTGCTACATTTGTAGCGCACTGAACTGTCGAGCTTAGGTTGCATGAACTTAGTGCTAGCGTGATAGACTATTTTGTATGGCATTATATGTGTTGTAATGTTCATACACAAAACTATTGGTCCAAACTTATTACTTTACTGCTTCATTCTAAACCTATGAACTCACCAGCTTGTGCTGACTTTTAGCATGTTTTTCTCAGGCGTTTAATCTGCTTGATTGTTGCAAGGTATTGGCATGGCAAGGGTCATAGACTATTTCCCGAAGTGTTTTTACGTATAACTATGACTTGTTTGTATGGGACAACTAAACTCATGGGCCTTATTTTCTGAACTTGAAACTTTATTGTAAACTCTATTTAACTTGGATGAATGTATTTAAACGAAGTATGTATTCCGTTCTTTATTACCTTGTGTTGTGATTACCAATTTTAGTAGCACCCCATGATCCGAATGCTTCCGCGATTATCAAATTTGGGGGTGTTACAGATTGGTATCAGAGCCAGGTTATAGAGAACTAGGTACATATAAACCCTAAACTATAACCGCTTTTTACAAAAACAAGTCCCTGTGACCGCCACTTGCCTGCCTGCCTTGCTTGCCAATTTCTTTCTGTTTACTTGATTACCTACACGTCACGTTTTTATTGATTTTACTCTACAATACATACTATAAGTATTTTCTATATACTTACACACATATACCGTTTTTGTCACAGACTATGCCTTCCTACGACATCCCTCAGACCACACCGGGCTCAGATGATCTCTACATGCAGGTGCTTCAGGCTTATCATGCACCAGATCCTGCCACCATTGAGCCCACACCTACTTCAGCACTACCTACACGCACTCTCATTGCTAATCACATTCCTGTTCAACCTACACCTACCTCTATTACCGATCCTGCCATACAGCCCACCTCACATGTTCAGACTCTTCCTAGCTGTCGCACAACCCACATACGTGTCCCAGGGCGCCGACTGCGGTATTCAGACCTACCATCCCCACCTCGTAAGAGGACCCGAGCCATTTACATGGGTACCTCCACCACCCCACTATCTCTTTCACCTGTTTCATCCCCTGACCAGTCACCACTTCGCCAGAGGCTCAGGAGCGCCGATGTTTCATATTCAGCTGGGGATGAGGAGGAGTCGGAGGATGACCCAAATGAGGAGTCGGAGGATGACCCAGAGGAGGAGCCAGCAGCAGATCCTGCATCTGAGGAGACTTTACCAGTTGAGTACGCCCCTAGGTGTGCACTTACAGATAGGGATGCATGTTTACCAGCAGGTCTAGATCAGGGGGTGACTATGCAGCGACATGGGAAGATGATTCTGGAGGAGGTGCTGAGCACTTTCGAGATAGGGCAGAGTTCGAGGGCTGCTCAGATGTTGGGCGGAGATATGGATGCACCTCTTGGGTTAGGACAGAGAGCTGCCATGCTACGTGCTAGAGAGGAGGGTTTCGATGTTGTTCCTGCTACTTGTGAGATTAATGGCGAGACATGGAGAGACATCGAGTGTGTGCACAGCACCCCACCTCATGCTGATAGTCCAGTGTATGAGCCATCCTCACCATCTTTTGTGCCACCATCTCCATTGATACCAGTTTCCCCTCCACCCGCTGACTCACCAGTGGCCGAGGAGGAAGAGGATGATGTTATGAGGATCTTTACTCAGTTGGGGGCACAGGCGACCCTGCTAGATGTTCACTCAGACCCGCTGGAGAGACTTGGGAGACGTGATGAGCGGTTTGGTAGAGAGATTGTAGGTGTGCATCGCAGGATGGATGACATCAGGAGGGATAAGGCGAGAGCTTGGGATGTAGAGTGGACCACTTGGCATAGGATGCATGATATGGAGTCAGTGATTGCTAGGGTGATGAGGTCAGAGCAGGAGGATCGTAGTGAGGTCATGGTGTTGAGGAGGCGCATTGCACAGTTGGATTCTATTGTAGGACGGTTGGAGTCTACTGTAGGAAGGTTGGCAGCCGAGTTGGAGCCGCTACGCCTTGGGCGTGATTGATTTTAGTTTTTAGTAGTTTATGATGTATTTTTTCCACTAAATTGAGTAGGCATCAGTTAGTGGCAGTTGTATTCTTCCTTTATGTATTCGAAACTTGTGCTTTTCTCTTATGGATTCTAAGCTTGTAATTTTGTGGACATGTATTGAATTCTAATCTATAACAAGCTCGGTTGACTACTCTATTGTGTCATTCTCTCTAAGATTGATCTTATTCATATACTCTACCTGTGGTGATTATACACTTGTGCGATAACAAACTCTCCGAATCTCAATTGTCTCTATCCATTGTTGTGGTGCAGCAAGATGCTTCCTAAGAGAAAGACAAGCATAACTACTCGTGCGCAACCAGTTAACCCATGCCCAGGCAGGGCTAATGCAGCAGCTCCACCTGTGAACTGAACGATTCTTGATCAGTTAGTAGAGGAATGGGTGGCAGCAGCAAACAACTCAACTAATGATGTTGGAAACTCAAGACCAACAAACAACAACACTCGCGGCTGCACCTACCAAGAAATCCGGAAGACCATGACTGGAGGTTTTGGAGGAACCGAGGGGGCGGTTGTATTAGTTAGATGGATTGAAAGGTTGGAAACTGTATTCCGAATATGTAGTTGTGCGGATGAAGACAGGGTTAAGTTCGCATCATTTACTTTCATGGATGCTGCCTTAACCTGGTGGAATAACTATCTAAAATCGGCTGGCTATGACACTGCTTACGCAATGCCATGGGAAAACTTCAAGGAAATGGTACTCAAAAAGCATTGCACTCGCAATGAAGTTAAGAAGTTGGAGGTCGAGTTTTAGAACCTCAATGTGCAGGGTACCAACATGGCTGCGTACAACCAACGTTTCCAAGAGCTTGCTTTGCTATGCCTTGAGATGGTCCAGACTGAAACTCGTTTACTGGAAAGGTACATTGGAGGATTACCCCCATCCATCAAGGGTAATGTCACTACCTACAAGGCTGCTGATCTCCATGAGACTATAGAAGTGGCCAACAAGTTGATGGACCAAGTGATCGAGGATTCGGCTGAAACGGGTGTGACTAACAAGAGGAAATGGGATGATCACTCCCGAAACAACAACAACCACCACCCAAACAAAAGACAGGAAGTTGCTAAAGTGTATGCTGCGGGACCAATAGAGAAAAAGGTGTACACATGAAACTTACCATTATGTAACCGCTGCAAGTTGCACCATAAGGGTTAGTGCACGGTCAGATGTCACAAATGCCAAAAGATAGGACATATGACCCGGGATTGCAAGTCAAGGCCCCTTGCAACTGCACAAGTTGCACCAACAAACAACCTGAAGGCTAAAATAACATGTTTTGGATGTGGTGAGAAAGGGCATTACCGAAGTGAATGCCGAAAACCCAAGAATCAGGGTAATGGGGGTGACAGAGGTTACAAGGGTAATCAGGGTAACCAAAGGAATCAAGGAACCGGCGGAAATCAAGGAGCTGTTGGGCATCAGAGAAACCGAGTCAATGATGGAGGAGCCTGCGGGAGGGTCTATGCAGTGGGCAAGGTGGAAGCCCAAGAGGACCCGAACGTCGTGATGGGTACGTTCCTTTTAAATAACCGCTATGCATCCATATTGTTTGATACGGGAGCAGATAGGAGTTTTGTTTCAACTGCATTTAGTCCACTACTTGGTATTACCCCGACCACTCTAGACAATGTATACAATGTGGATTTAGCTAATGGGAACGTAAAAAGGGTAGACACTATCATAGGAGGCTGTACCTTAAACCTGTTAAATCACCCGTTTAACATCGACCTCATGCTGGTAGAATTGGGTAGGTTTGACGTTATTATCGGTATGGATTGGTTGTCAAAGTATCATGCCACCATCATTTGCGACGAGAAAATCGTTCGGTTGCCTTATGGGAACGAATTCCTAATTGTAGAAGGCGACAGAAGGGACAAAAGAAACACGTCAAGACTAAACGTCATCTCTTGCACAAAGGCCCAGAAGTACATTGAGAAAGGATGCCACCTCTTTCTAGCACAAGTCACCTAGAAGAAAGAGAAGGAGCCAGAGGGAAAACATTTGAAAGATGTACCAATCGTGAGAGACTTTCCGGAGGTCTTCCCTGAAGACTTACCTGGACTCCCGCCAACCCGACAGGTCGAATTTCGAATCGACCTAGTGCCTGGTGCCACACCCGTGGCACGAGCACCTTATCTGTTAGCTCCGACGGAACTACAGGAACTATCAAACTAATTGTCGGAACTCTCAGAGAAAGGATTCATCAGGCCGAGTTCTTCGCCTTGGGGAGCCCCAGTTCTATTTGTCAAAAAGAAGGATGGGTCTTTCAGAATGTGCATTGACTATATGGAGCTAAACAAACTAACCATCAAAAACCGTTACCCACTTTCGAGAATCGATGATTTATTCGCCCACATACATCCATATTTCTCTTTTAATGTTTTCTTCCTGGATCTTTCTCCAACACAACCCAGACCATCATCTATCACCATCACTATGGACCTATACACCTTTCCATTCTCCCGATGCCTTTTGTCGCTCTCACATACCCCTTACCCAGGGTCAACGATGTGGAAGAGATTAGATGACGAGGATTGAGAACGAGATTGGCTCCAATCGGATGCTCCTCAACTTCCAAGCTCGAATCTCACTCACAATAGTCTTCACAAGATCTAGTCTTCAAAGAATATTGACTCGCATCGGCGGTGTGGATTAGCTGGGATTCGGATTTGGACTGGCTTGAATCGGATTCGGGGTTTTGATTTCTTGGTTCTTCTTGTTGATCCGTATCTATTTGTAAGAGTTTTAATCTCTTTTTCACTCTATAAACTTTCGAAGTTGTGATTGAATTCATTTTTACAAAGTTGTGATGGGATTGTATTTTTTCTAATTGGTCGATTTGTAAATCTGCGAATGATTATATTCTGTTGTTGTTATTTATCTTGTGTGGCTCATAATACTTAAACAAAAATCCGAGTACTAGCTTATGTATTGGAAGTGTCATTTTGGTTTGCTTTTTGTTCGGTGTTGCTCAATTTGATTTGTTGGTGATATGGTTAGTAGCTTATTAAGATTTTGGCTTATTGGTTTAAAGTAGAACCTGTCTAAATTTTATGAGTCGCGTATGAATTTTTGGGTCGAATCACAGTGGTGAGCCTTTGGTCTTTGATACTCACATGTTTGGCCACAATTATAAGACGATGAAATGGGTTGCGTTGTGTAGTATTTTTGTTGTGGTCGAAACCCCCAGTAAAACCTTTAAGGGTTTCGTTGAAACTTAAATTTTGTTTAAGTTAGTTTGCGTTGTGTTGTTTTCGGTTCAAGAGAAACCACACCTACAAAGGGTGTGCTATGGTTGGCTTTGTTTTGGTTCGTTCTCCACTAAAAAACAACCCATATAGGGTGTGTATGTCTTGGATCGAGTTTCGTTGGGTTTAATGGGACAACCACAAACCTTGCTCACTTAGCAGCTTAGGCAAACGATTACAATTTTGCTGCGTTGTGCGAATTGTTTGGGCCACTCTTGGTTCAAGGACAACCCACATATGATTGCCTTGGTTCGAATCCCACAAGGACACCACAAAGGGTGTGTTGTTGTACAGGTTTAAACTCAAAACACCAAAGGGTGTTGAGTTAGCATCCTGAGTCGCCACAATATCAAAGGTTTTAAATCAAGACCTGGATTAAATTATTGGTGTATGTAGTGTGGCCGCGGTGTCGAACCCAGCCAACAGCCATAACACGAGTCCACGAGGTCACATCGTTGAGTTGTGTCGAGCTCGTCACTCGAGCTCGACATAAGCCTTGTGCTATAACTCGTCCCATGTTAAAACGCTATTTATTATGTGACAGATTTATCCACAAGTCCTAAGTTGGGATTGTGTGCATGTGTTGAGGCAAAACCCGAAAGGCCCAGTCAAGAGTATGTTACTTTTTGCTGGTCGAAGCCCAACAGGCCCAATCGGGTGTGTTGGTTGTTGGTGTAACAGTCTGGGCCTCAACTCACATTGGTTTCATACTGGGCCACAGTCCAACAAGTGGTTAAAGGGGTGCGTATGTTTTAAGATAGTAGAATGTACATGACTAAATGAAAACTTAATATTGTGACCGTTGTGTATGTGTGTACCGACGTAACCTCGTACTCGCCTTATTCCGCAACTCATTCCCGACTCTTTTCTTTTCACTCTGCCACGAGTTCCGCAATAAATCACAACAAGTGTATAAAAACATACGTTATAACACGAGATATTATATACACATACAACTATATACTCTTTTATACATTTACAACCTATAAACACTAGTCAAAACTAAACTTGTAAATCTTAAACATGCTTATTTATTTATATCGCCTATTTAACTTATATACACTCGAGATGATTATACAAAAACCTACGTAAGTTATAATAGATAGTTACCATGAGAAACCAACACACATGCACGGGTCATGCCCGACTTCTGTCAAAATAAATATACTTATCATGTTTTTATCAAGATTGACAAACAAAACGTTTTATATACAACTTCTATAAACTGGTTTCTCAAATTACAAATGTTTTAAATAAAGCCATTACCTACAAATAATTATTCATACACTTCTAAATATATTCTTAGCAAATATTTCAAAAATAACTATTTATATACTTTTATAGCTACTATTTTTATATACCTTTAACAATAATGTTCCCATATTCCGGCAACGTCTAGTATTATTCGTAATTACTTTTTGTACATCGTCTTTCGGTTATTGTCGAACCGGAATCTTATTCGTCCTTGATACTTTTATTATTATACACCTATGCACTTCCAAGAGCCAATACCTACAAATACTTAGAAAACTGTTTTAAACTTAAATGTTGCCACACAAGCAACAATAACATAAACACTTTAAAACTTTTGAATTTAATTTCGTTGAATCTTAAATTAAAATTGTGAACTAAGACATGCCTTACTAATCTAGGTCGCGTGTTGGTGCCATACTCTCTCTGATTTACTTCATTCACTGCTTACTCTACTGAGGTGAGTTTTTAGCCCCACTTTACTTATACTTGTTTTACAACTATGGGGTGAGAAACATGCAAAACGTTTTCTGGACCACAATAATGTTTTATTTTCGCAAAACTATTGCGTAGTTAGCCTAAGCCCTTGAACCCATTGTTATGCCTATTTTCATGAACCGTTAATTCCCGCTGGGAAGCGCGATTTATATAAATAGATCTATTGAGGTGACTCCCCCGTTCGGTTGGCCAGACGGGTCAATGTGAGCGTATACCAAGTCGGACTACGAGTGTACACTAGTACAAAAATGGGATTTAGTCACACATGCTGTTTTTCGAACAGCCACACAGTCGCCTTTTTATGTGACTAAATGTACCAGAATAAAATAAACAGCCACACTTGATCCGACTTGTGTGACCATTTCGGAATTACATCCGAGGCTATAGCCACACATTTGAATATTTTCGTGACTATACGTATCTGGTAAAAAATTTTTTGATTTTTTAGTCACTTATAATTTGGGACGTGTGACGGATACAAATAAGGTTGAAACATTAGTCACACTATATATATACATATGTGACAAATATATGTCACGCAATTGAAAAGTGTGACCAAAATCCATATATGGTCACACGAAGTAATTGTGTATGTGGCTAAATCATATGCTCAAGTTTGTCACACATTATTTAAGCGTGACTGCTAGTTTTTGTTGAAAATTTAGCCACATATGAATTTGAAATGTGTGACAACTGAAAAGTAAGTTTGAAGCATAGTCACGATATGCATTTAAAAGTGACAAATATATGTCACACACTTGAGATGTGTGACCAAATGTCATATATGGTCACACTAAACCATAGGCATACATGATTAAGTGTGACCAAAATTCGATACAAATAGTCACGTAAGTTAATATGTGTGTCTAAAGTTAAGTGTGTGTTTGCCTGCCAATTCCTAATGTGTATGGTCACATTTAATTGTAGCACAATCATGTGACTATAGGCTATACAATAGTAACACCATACCACAAATGTGCATCTAAATTATGTTTATGGCCACATTATAAGGGTATTATATGTGACCAATACATTGAAAATAGTCACACTGAAATATTCATGTGACTAATATGTATAGCAAAATGTGAACTCAGTTATCATTAACCTTGATATTAGTCACATTGAGTGTTTGTGTGACTAAATTCAAGATGTTACATATGGTCACATGAAGTATTTATTTAGGTGTCTAAATCATTGAGTCATATTTTGAGTTCAGACTGTTAGTCATGACTCTTCATTTAATTTGCCCCATTACAATGCTGGGATTTTACTTGACTTTCTAAAGTCAATTTTCAACTTTATAATGAAGTAACATGTTACTAAAGTGCCTGCAAGTGCATATACATGATAAAGCTAAAATGTCGCGTTCCAAAAATATTTATCAGCATAAAATGGGACGAGGTGGATATGTTTATTTGAAAGAGAAAATGGTAAGATCACATGTGTATGCACCTTCATATTTTCGTTTATCTTGTTTTAATTAACTTTACATGTGTATGCATTTGATGTTTATTAGATCAAAAATAAAGAGATTGAAGCAGATGAAGAACCCCCGCGTGGTATAATGTGGTTGAAAGGAAGGGTAAACAACGATGGCGAATTTCCAGATGATGAGATCACATCAGTGGGAGATACACTTGTAAGTTTGACTGCAAATTCTATTATTATGCTTATATACCAGCAGGATTAAATGTGTACTAGCAGTAGTAAATTGTGTACTAGCAGTGGTAAACACTAGCCATATTTGTAATTGAAGTTCATGAGCATCACTAACTCCATCTGAGCAGCATTGACACAAATAAGAGCATCAGTTACTCTAACAGCATCCAGAAGACTTTTAATCCCAACATTTCCTATATTTTTTTTTGCAGAAAGAATCTGATGACCAGATCAAGAAATTGTCCAATGAGATTACAGAAACAAAAAGAATACTTACTCAACTGATGGCACAGTTGAGTCATCAAGGGGTGCAGTTAAATTTGTCATCTCAATTGCCAGTAGCCTCAAATGCAAGCCAACAAGGGTCTACAGATTCCCAATCGCAAGGAAATGTGTCTCCAACAAAAGGAGTACCAACAGTATGTATTTCAACATGTTTCTTGTTATTCTTTTGTTTATATAATGTAACGTGTTTTATATATATACATATAGGAACCTGCTAAAACTGTCGGACCTGAGAAAAAGCCTAAGTCACGACAAAACGGGCCTCCAGATTCCCAATCAGAACAAAATGTGTCTCCAACACAAGCACTGCCAACAGTATGTATTTCAACATGTTTCTTGTTATTCTTTTGTTTAAATAATTTCTGATATATGTACATGCAAAAATTCTTTTTTTAAGCCATTTAACTGCAAACTGTGGCACTTAAAGAAATCAAATATCGTTGCTTTGGGTACATACATGTGTTTTTTCAACTTACATATATATAATTCTTGATATATAATTCAATGTTTGATACAAGCGTCTTTTGTTACTACAGGTTACACTGCCAACTACAATGCAAAAGAAAAGTGACAACAACTGTGGACCAACAGCACCATCGAAGCGCAAAAGTAATGTCTCTATTGAAGCCCTAAAGCAAGCTATGCCGGCGAAGAGTCAAAAGTCTTTAAATTATGGTACTTGAGAATTTGATTATGTACGACATTACAATTGTATATTCTGTTCAGTTATATACATTCGAGTTTTATTCAATTTCAAATTTCTTTTTGTTTATGATTCTGTTTTATATATATATAATATACTCATTCCAGCAGCACTAGCATAGTACTAGCAGTAGCAACTCTGCTCCAACAGTACTAACTTAAAAATACCAGTACTATGGTCACGCTTATCAACATTATTGGTCACTCTTTGTTTAATTCGATGTGTGACTAAATATTACAAAAGGCCACACAAACATAAAATTCAAGTGGCCATTGGATGATCAATAGTCACACAAAATACAAATTTCTTCACTTTAAACAGCATATGGTCACACTTATTAACACTTTTGGCCACTTTATGCTTAAGTGTATGTGACTAAATACCCAAAACAAACATGCTTTGTGTGACTGAATATTACAAAAGGCCACACAAACTAAAAATTCATGTGACCATTGGATGATCAATAGTCACACAAAATACAAATTTCTTCACTTTAAACAGCATATGGTCACACTTATCAACACTTTTGGCCACTTTATGCTTAATTGTATGTGACTAAATACCCAAAACAAACATGCTTTGTGTGACTAAATATTACAAAAGGCCACACAAACTAAATATTCATGTGACCATTGGATGATCAATAGTCACACAAAATACACATTTCTTCACTTAAAACAGCATATGGTCACACTTATTAACACTTTTGGCCACTTTATGCTTAATTGTATGTGACTAAATACCCAAAGCAAACATGCTTTGTGTGACTAAATATTACAAAAGGCCACACAAACTAAGAATTCATGTGACCATTGGATGATCAATAGTCACACAAAATACACATTTCTTCACTTAAAACAGCATATGGTCACACTTATTAACACTTTTGGCCACTTTATGCTTAATTGTATGTGACTAAATACCCAAAACAAACATGCTTTGTGTGGCTAAATATTACAAAAGGCCACACAAACTAAGAATTCATGTGACCATTGGATGATCAATAGTCACACAAAATACACATTTTTTCACTTAAAACAGCATATGGTCACACTTATCAACACTTTTGGCCACTTTATGCTTAATTGTATGTGACTAAATAACCAAAACAAAGATGCTTTGTGTGACTAAATATTACAAAAGGCCACACAAACATAAAATTCATGTGGCCATTGGATGATCAATAGTCACACAAAATACACATTTCTTCACTAAAAACAGCATATGGTCACACTTATTAACACTTTTGGCCACTTTATGCTTAATTGTATGTGACTATATACCGAAAACAAACATGCTTTGTGTGACTAAATATTACAAAAGGCCACACAAACTAAGAATTCATGTGACCATTGGATGATCAATAGTCACACAAAATACACATTTCTTCACTTAAAACAGCATATGGTCACACTTATTAACACTTTTGGCCACTTTATGCTTAATTTTATGTGACTATATACCGAAAACAAACATGCTTTGTGTGACTAAATATTACAAAAGGCCACACAAACTAAGAATTCATGTGACCATTGGATGATCAATAGTACACATTTCTTCACTTTAAATAGCATATGGTCACACTTATTAACACTTTTGGCCACTGTTTTTTAAATTGTATGTGACTAACTTGAAAAAAACAACACACGATGTGTGACTAAATCATCACAAACGTCACATTTATTATATTTTCGTGTGGCCATAGGATGGGAAATAGTCACACATACTGATGAATCCAACAAAACTTGTGCCTAATTAGTCACACATATTCGGGTTTTGGTCACTCTTTTTCGATGAAAACGGCCACAAACTAAACAATGTGACTATATGATACCTACGGTGGCGCGACTTTTTGTCACACACACCCAAAAAATGTGTGTGACTATATGCATATAGTCACGCATTTCCAGTGTGACGATAGGCAGAATCTGTACGAGTGTATTGGGTTAAACACTCGCTATGGGCCCTTGATTATTATTTATGTGCTACATTGTAGCGCGCTGAACTGTCGAGCTTCAGTTGCATGAACTTAGTGCTAGCGTGATAGACTATTTTGTATGGCATTATATGTGTTGTAATGTTCGTACACAAAACTATTGTGTTGTGATTACCAATTTTAGTAGCACCGCATGATCCGAATGCTTCCGCGATTATCAAATTTGGGGGTGTTACAATTAGGTTATGATTTTTCTAAGAATCACAAAAGCCCAAAATGGTATTTTCACAAAAACTCCATATAAATGAAGTAATAGAACAAAAAATGTTTGAAAGGATGTTTGGAATTGCTTATACAAGTAAAAATTTAATTGGTAAAATTAGACAAGTAAAAGTTGTATACTAAAATCTATTAAGACCTCACTTGACCAAATCTGATAACAAAAGCTTTATTTTTTCTAAAAACCTACATTTGGTATAAACTCAACCCTAATGTTTAATCCGCTTGTATAGGTCTCAAGATGCCACATTTACTGATTATGATAATCATCTAACCAAACTCTACATTCCAAACATTTCAGCTGAACCCTACACACCCATAGATTTTGTACCTGGTTTCGAAAACCTTGAGACACGCTATCTTCTCGAAGGTAGGATTGTCGACCCCATTTTAACCTTTTATGAAGAAGTTAGTAGATCCTTTCGAGCCATAGGTTTTGAATCTCTACTCACCATCGATGAACTAATTTGCCCACGTTTCATATTATAATTCGTTTGTGAAATTGATCTCGTACGTAACGAGGATCAATCCCTTTCCCTTTGGTTTTGCATACAAAACTACAAATTTCTCTTACCTATCGAACAATTCGCTCAAATCCTTGGACTTCCAAACCTTGGGCAATATGCCTATATGGAAATTTTTTTTCTTGATTCTCTTAAACAAGAGGAAAATGGTCCATGGTTTACATACATCCCTCCCCAGGAGAATTGACCAGCCTTCTCTGCGATTCATTACGACACCCTAAAAGAATTCATATGCTTAAACTTCGCTATGTCCTACAACCCATGGCATTTATCCTACGAGAAAATGTTCTGAGTCTAATCAAAGATTGTGAGTATCTACCTGCCTGTTGTGCTCACATGCTTTATTGCATTCTAAATCGACAACCATACAATCTCACTTATTTCTTCGCTAAGCAAATCATACATCTCAAGGATAAAAGAAACAAACTAATACCCTATGGGATGTTCCTAACTCGTCTCTATCGTCACTTCATGAACGTTCACCCATATCTTCAAGATCCTCAATATTCATTTGTCTATAGATTAATGGAACCCTTAAATGTGTCACATTTAACATCATTTCTCATTCTCGAGTCATCCATCAACTATGTACTTTCTGATGATTTAACAAGCGACGACAATGAATGAAGTAAATCAAGTTAAAACCTAGTACGCTTTACTGAGCCTATCTTTTTGTTTCTTTACGCCCCACTAAAGAATTGTTACACCCAAACCGCCTTATCCCACCTTTATTGTGTTATATGTGTTAAACCATAGTTAGTTGTCTAGATAATTGTGTTGCTAAGTCAAATTTGTATATAAATTTTTGGGATGATTAGGACTCTTGGTAGTATTTTAAATATTGAGAAATGGGGAAGAAAGAAATATTATTACCCCTAAATCATGTAGTTTGTGTTGGTACTCTATCTGTATTGATCCTCCTAATTTAGGTCATCTATCAGTTATGTTTTATGTTTATGTTTATGTTCATGTTAAAATATTCAAAGTTAAGTAATGTTATTATGTTTATGTTCATGTTCTAGCAGATCAAAAGTATGAGGTATTGTTGGTCACCCGCATGTGCTATAAAACATGCACAACAAAAAATAAACAAGTAAAGGCCATGCAGCCATAAGAAGGGTGTTTATAGAATTACTTACTTGATCCTGCAACAGTGTAAGCTTCGTGACCTTCTTTAACTGCACGGAATGCCTTCTTCTTGTTCTTGATACTACACAAAATCTTTAGGGTTTCTTGGGAGGAATAACCACTTGGGCTGCGTCAGGTATCACCGGTATTGCATAGGTAGAAGTAGGGCTACGAACCTATGCAAGGTAGGCTAGTACAAAATCAGGTAAACCTAGTCGAATAGAAGTCGACTAGGAGAAGTCGACTAAAGTCGACTTAGGTGTCGACTTAGGGTTTCAACCCTTTGGTTTTGGCTGATCAGTTGAGAGAAAGAGGAGGAGAACGAGGGGGATCTTAGTATTGTGAGGAAAAAAGCGATTTATTGTTTAGGTTAGGTTTGTATTAATAGCAATACAAAGTCTTTCCTAATTGCACTAGAAGTCCCTAGGAATTATCCACTAGGTAATACAAATTTGACAATGTGTCATACTACCCCCCTTAGGGGATCGGCCGAATATCCACAGTCCTAATGGTTGTGGTTTTGCTTTTTTATTTACTTATATATTAATCACAGATAAATATATAAACCTTGGATTATTACCGTTTTACCTATCTATGAAAATACTTCTATATTTTCATTTCCTTACTACTCTCATTTTATTTCGTCACTCGTTTCTTATTTCCACTTGCTTGTTTTGTTTAGTGTGCACCGGTGTGACCCTTCGGCATTTCTATGAAGGCCAGTTGTGAAAGACGTTGTTCTTTGCACATAATCATTTCAAAAAGATAACAGGGTAAAAGTGCATGTAAAAAATGAGAAGAACATATGGTCTATCAACCTGCTATTGTTTACATCAAGAAAGAGTCAGAATAACAAAAGAAAAGAGTCATTGTTTAAGTTTGTATTAGTTTAAGTTTTTGACTTAGCAACATTATTTAGATAATTGACTTTCATCAAGTAAAATTTCCTATATCTCGTAACCCTGTATTCCTTACCCGTAGTGTTACGTTACAACCCTTGAAAAAGACATCTTTGATAGTATTTTCTAGGTGCTTACACCAAAATGGTGGAGGTTTGATCATTTATCAATCCTATGGTTAATCTATGCACTATGACATAGTAAGTGAGTGGTTTTCCCATTTTCTTATTTTTATATTCTTTGTATACACCGAGAGATGTGAGTATCCAAACACTTATTATGTGAGGTGCTAGTTTTGTATTTCCGTGCTTGAAACTGTCAAAAGTGTATTGACAAACAAGTTGTGCTATGATTTATTTTTATACTAACGCCAAATGCCCCATAAATTGTATTATTGTCTAAGTTAAATGCTCATTTGTTTGAAGACAAGCAAATTTCAAGTGTAGGGATATTCGATAAGGTGCAAAATTATATGGTTTTTAAGGGTCATTTAGCCCTTATTTTAATGCACATTGTATCATTTATTGCCCTAAATAATTTCTTTATGAGTTTTAGGTGTTTGGGAATGCTTTGCTGGAAACGTACGAAGCTCGGGCTCATTTGGACGAAGAACGAAATAAAAATACAAGTTTACATTTTGTGACTGGCATCCGTGATGTCGTCACCAGAAGTGCCTTGAAAGTGAAAAATAAAATTAATATGCGATGGGTTAAGTGTAGACGGGTATCCTGACGCTGCCACAACACCATCATGACAACGTCACTACCAGAATCTGACGCCGTCACACATAATTGGTGGAAAATAAACCCTAAACGAGTCAATAGGCTGATGGCTTCTGATAAAGATTTATTTGGTACCTTTTTTAAGGGGTCATTTAAGCCCAAAATCGTATTAATATGATCAAATATTGCCTCAAAAAGTTTCTTTTTGCATTTTAGGTACTTGGGACGAGAAATCTAGAAATCGGCACTTTTTAGACGTATTTGGACAAAAAAGTGAAGAAAACGACGAAGTCACGAAAATCGGTCAGACCTAGAGCTCTGACGGCGTAACAAGCAACAACGTGACGCCGTCACTTGTTGATTATGCTGGATTTTTGGTTTAAGTTTAACAAGAGACGCCTCAGACAAAATCTGAAGACCTACAACCTGACGGCGTCAGGTGTTATTTGGAGTTAAGAGTCACGTGTTAAGTTAACAAGAGACGACCCAGACACTTTACAAGAAGACGACGTCAAACTAAAGGTGACGGCGTCAGGTGATACAAGGTGACGTCGTCATATCGGCGACTTGCACAAGACGAAACCCTAATCACGGCGAGCTGACGGCGTCAGGACCCATAAGCTGACGCCGTCAGTGTTGTAATCCTATATATACTTTCGCATATTTTCATTAATTCGTGTAACATCTTGGAGTAGGGTTTTAAGGACGAATTTGGTAGCTTTTGTAAGTGTTTTACAGCCCTCAAAACCTATGTTTCATTGAAGATAAGTTACTCATTTAATCATTCAATATGTCTATGTGTTGTTTGATTACTTGTTTATCTTTTCTTCTCTTTAACATGCTAGCTTAAGTTTATTTGTGTTGGCTTAGATCTAGTGAAACCTAGTTGTTGAATATTGATTTTTCGTCACTTGTTTAGTTGATTGCTTCGCGTTAGGCTAAGAAAACTGGTTGACCTCTTATACGTAACTAGCTTGAACGTCTTAGAAACGCAACCGTAGAGTGCACTATCGGTTTTTCTCGTTGTAGTTAATGCATGAATTGCGGCTTGTAGATCCTAGAAAACTTAATAGACTTTAAGGTTTTTAGGGAAGACTAAGATTCATAGAGTTGGGGACTTCGACACCTCCCCACGACCGATATTAAGGAATACAACGCTTCAACTAAAACAAGGACGTGACAATTCGATATATCAGTAGGAGATAACTAAGGAGTAATTTAATCTAAGTAAACACGCTTTTCCCTATTATAAGAAGTCGCCACTTGTATTTTCTTTTCTTTTTAATTAGTTTAATTCAGTTATAATTAGTTTTGGGTTAGTTGACTAGCAACTAATTCCGCCCACTCTTCTAAAAACCGAGATTTTAATTGCTTTCATAAAATATAAAAAATACAAAAAGAATCATCTCTCACCTCTAAACCTATCTCGTCATACATCTTGACCTAACGACACTATTCCCCTAGAGAACAATCAATCCCCCGGATTTACCTATACTACACTACAGCGGTTAGGTACAATGCCTAGAGGATTGTAAAACTTCATTTTGAGGTCTTGCAAATCTCGCATCAAGTTTTTGGCGCCGCTGCCGGGGAATGTTTATTGCTTAGGTTCAATTTCTATCTTGTTTAGGTCTACTCACTAGATTTCTATCAAGTAAGGTTTTTATTTTCCTTTTATTAGCTTTCTTGTAGTATATCTTTTCTTCGTGCCCTTCATTTTGTAATTCTCTTCATTTGCCACCATGGTGAATGAAGGTATCTTTGACCCCATCAACCAACCACACCAACCACACAAAGAGCAACACCATCAAGACCCACCAATTAACCAAGACCCACCTCGAGCCCGTACTCTTGGTGAGTACTCCAAACCAAGCCACCAAGGCTATCGAAACACCATTGAGCTTCCCCAAAGAGCCAATGTCTCTCCCTTGCGATCGGACACCATTCAGTTGGTGCAAAGCGGATGTGCATTCCATGGACTTCGTTCCGAAGATCCAAATCAACATCTCAAGGATTTCCTTAAAATCGTAGATTCCATAGACCTTGATGTTGAAACTCAAGAGACAATGCGACTGCGTCTCTTTCAATTCTCTCTACGTGACCAAGCTAGTCATTGGCTATGGCATTTACCCACGGGATCTATTTCATCTTGAGATGATCTTACTTCTCGTTTCCTTGCTCAATTCTTTCTAACCAAGGCAATTACTTCATTACGTGACCAAATTGAGAAGGAAATCAATGAACTTAGGGAGCTTAATGAGTTAATTAAGAGAGAAATTGAGTTTAGAACCAATCCTTGTAGGGATAACACTACCCCTAGTGATGACTTAGAAGAGGAACTAAGGAATAACTTTGGTGTGTTTGAAAATTTCTTTCCAACTCGTGAGGAATTAAACTACCATACATTTCTTTTAAAGTATCCTTGTCCCTCGAGATATTGGAAAAGACCGTGGATTAGGAAGCGCAATTATATGAATATTAAGATTCCTTGCATGGTTGGTTATATGTATAGAGAGTACACTTACGTTGACTTAAAAGCTCCTATGAATGTTATGTCTAGGCTCTATTATAACTAGCTCACGAATGAAGAACTGAAACCTATACAGGACCCTTACAACCCTAATCGGCTGTGTAATTTTGTTGGTATAATTAAAGGGTTGCACGTCTTCGTACGAAATTTTGTCTATCAATGTGACTTTATGATCTTGGAAGATGTTAGAGGTATTATAGACCAATTCTTACGTGAGATAGTGCTAGGAAAACCGTTTGTCGAAGCATCTAAAATGTCCTATGATAGAGATGAAGGTATAGTTAAGTTTTCAGATGGAGTAGAGAGTATCGCATATAGAATGCCATATAAGGTAGAAAGATTCAAGGACATTAAGGATTTAGATGTTGACAATATCCCAGCTTTTAAGGTTGATTGTGATGAAGAGGAGGGTAATAATGATCAAAAGGAAAGAAAAATTCATTATTCAAGGTATTTGACTCTAGGCCCAGAATATAAGAAGGATGAAAGAATGATTAAGATGTTCGAAAGGGCCTTTAGATTGAGAAGGAAAACGTAGGTCATGACTTTGAGTCTAGCTACAAGACTCGTAAATAAAGAAAAGCGCTTCTTGCTAGGCAACCCATGTTTTATTGTTTGTTTGTTTGTTTTTATTTTGTTTGATTTCATATATATGCTCCATCACAATTGTTTATCGTTCATGTTTCGAATTTAATTTGTGAAAATGCTTTATGTTGTTTTTAACTTTGTCTTAATTACATATAAAGGTATTTCACAAAAAGATAAGTGCAGGGAAGATCATATTGGTTTACACGAACGAATTCGAACATGAAAGTTAACAATTATTGATTAGCATATATATATTTATGTGATTGTTAGAGTCAAATGCTTGTATCGATTCACAATGAATGTTCTGCAGTTTTTAATGATTTATTAATCAGATTTTTCCTGAAATTTTCCAGAAACAAAACGCAAAAATACTGTCAGGTCATACCTGACGGCGTCTGGGTCTACAACCCGACGGAGTCAGGCACTGTAGCAACACAGTTTTCAAGGATTTTATTTTTCTGCTGAAACTTAATTTTTGAAAATTTTTAGAATTTTAAATTTCCAGGAATCTGTAGACATTTATTTTGCAAGCATTATTTCTTACTTTGCTTTCTAGGAATTAGTTTTTATATATATAGTGTTTACCGCAGATTTTACGCTAGGTTTCGTGTTTGTTTTCTTAGTGAATTACAGGTTTTATTGGACAAGAAGATAAAGATGAAGTATGATGAGCGTTTATTGCATTTATTTTCTTGGAGGAGGATTTAACCATGTTTTCGGGCCGTCCATGTCGAGCAAATCAGGAGAGTATTAGTTTCTCTTCTCTATTTTATTTTTCCCGTTATCATAACTTTGATACTTTTCAAGAACATTGTGGACAATGTTCAATTTAAGTGCAGGGAGGGTAAAATGGGATACCTTAGAAACTATAACTTCGCTTAATGTTTGTTTTGTCTTAGAGTAAATGTGTAATAAAACTAAAAGAAATACTTGTTAGGGCAATTTTGGCACCAAATTTAAATTTTTTTACAACATGTAGGAGTGAAACTTTAGTCTTAATAAGCGTCTCATGGATAGGAATTATATATAACGCCCCGTGACCACTTATACCAAAATTTAAAACTTTGTGCGCAAAAAGCGTGAACTAAAACTGACCTTCTGATACTCTTTTGCCCATTGACAAAAATCTATAAACTTTTACACCTTAAGACTATTTTTAAATGAAACTAGACTCAATTACCTTTCAAACGCCGGGTGGCACTACCCGTGACGACTTACGTTTTAAAAGATATGATTTTTCAAATATAGCCAAATCTGAGTACCAAAAGCAACTACGCCGTAGCTGAATTATCAGCTACGCCGTAACTGATTTTTTTACACAGAAAGCCTTAGAACAAGGCTACGCCGTAGCTTACAATGCAGCTACGCCGTAGCTAATGTCTGAGGCCAAAACCTGCAAATTTTGACAGCAAAACACCCAAACCATTTGACACCATTTCCATACTATAATTAGTACCAACCTCATTCGCTTTACGTACAAACTAACACTAACATACTAAACTCGTTCCATGAAAACTTGACTCGTTACAACCCCAAAATGGTTATAATCACGTTTATGCCAAACACCCCTTAAACGTTTATAACTACCAATATGTACCATAAAGACTTCATGACTTACACACTTAGTTAAACCATAATCTAGACATCAACACATGACCGTGAACTTAGCAAAATGACCATATAAAGAGAAGTGTACCCACGACACAAAAGAACACTTGGGGGCTTCCAACTTCTATATGCTTGGTCCAAAAGAGTTCCGATCTTCTAAACTACCTTCTTATGCTATAAGCTAGGCTATGCCCTTACCCTTGCTTCCTCTGCTAGAACCTACAAAAACATTAACATCTAAACCGTAAGCGAAAACGCTTAGTAAGTATACAAGGTATAATCAACATCACATTTAAACAAGATTGGTGATTACCACCAATCATAACATTAACAAGGAGCATTAAGTAGGGTTATTACTCACCTTGATCAAGCAAGTAATATTTATATATAACATTTTCATATCTAGCATTGGATCCAAGCTAACACATCATTACAAGCTCCATAAAACATCACATTAACACTATCAATAACATTAATAGCATAACATTACAAAGATTATACTCATATACTTACCTCAACTCCTACTAGCTTCCTACTTGACTTTGAATGGGCTTCTATAATTGCTCCCTATCACAAGATTAACTACAATTAGCAACTAACTAACTAAGGAGATCATTAATTCACTACCTTTTGCCATAATCCTCAAAACCCACCATATGAACCCTAATTTTCACATTTGGGGAAAGTTACTTACTTGTGGAGAGACTATAATTAAGGAATCTCTAAGGCTTGTTGATCAACTCTTGCTAACCACAATGTACTAGAATGATGATTTTGGTTTCCTTCTCTCCTTTTCTAAAAATGTTGACACCAACAAGAAATATCCAACCAATTCTAGACTTCTCCAAAGTCTGGGATTTATTTGGAGTTAGATACAAGTTTGGTCTTTTGACACTTATGGTCCTTCTAGTTCTATTCCTCCTATTTTAGTCACACATTAAGTTATAACTTAATCTATAGTACATGACTTATGTTTACATTGCATAATATTTACATTAATGGTACCTTGTCGGGGTACGGGTGTAACAATACTCCCTTCCTTAAAATGAGAGTTCGTTCCCGAACTCTACTCGTGAAATAAGTGAGGATAGTTGCTCCTCATTTTTGCTTCCGTCTCCCATCTAATGCTTGTACCCTTACGATGTCTCCATTGCACTTTTACCAACGGAATCTCCTTATTCCTTAGTTGCCTCACTTTCCTTCCTAATATAGCCTCCGGTTCATCTTCTTGCGAAAGCAACTCCGGATCAATTTCAATGTCGTCTAAAGTGACTACACTCGCTTCGTCCGCCAAACATTTCCTTAAGTATGACACGTGAAAGGTATTGTGAATACCCCTCATTTCTTCGGGTAATTCCAACACATATGCTACTTCACCTACTCGTTTCAAGATTTTGAAAGGTCCTATAAACCGAGGACTAAGTTTCCCTTTGTTTCTGAACCTAAAAACGCCTTTCCACGGGGAAACCTTTAACATAACTAGATCACCTACCTCGAATTCGATTGGTCTTCTTCGGTTATCGGCATAACTTTTCCACCTATCTTGTGCCGCCTTAAGTCTTGCACGAATCGTCTCTATCTTTTCCGTTGTAGCCAACACTACATCTGTGCACGCCAATTCCCTCCTTCCGACTTCTTCCCAACACACGGGTGTCCTACACCTCCTACCATAAAGCATTTCATAGGGCGGCATATCTATGCTTGCATGGTAACTATTATTATAGGCGAATTCGACTAACGGTAAATGATCGTCCCAATTACCTCCAAAATCAATCACACATGCTCGTAACATATCCTCCAAAGTTTGAATCGTCCTCTCACTTTGCCCATCGGTTTGAGGATGAAAGGCCGTGCTCATATGGAGTTTCGTACCCAATTCTTCTTGGAAATCTTGCCAAAAATTTGAGGTGAAACGCCCGTCTCTATCGGAGACTATAGAAATAGGCACCCCATGACGGGCGATTATCTCGTTAACGTAAATCTTTGCTAGCTTATGAACGGGCATATTCTCTCGGATTGGAATAAAATGAGCACTCTTGGTTAGGCGATCTACTATGACCCAAATCGTGTCATTCTTCTTTTTCGTCCTTGGCAATTTCGTAATGAAGTCCATCGTGATCTTTTCCCACTTCCAAACCGGAATATCCAAAGGTTGAACTTTTCCATACGGTTTTTGATGCTCGGCTTTGACCTTTAAACAAGTCAAGCACTTCTCAACGTACTTTACACAATCTCTTTTCATACCCGGCCACCAATAGTTCTTCTTCAAATCGCGGTACATCTTTGTAGCTCCCGGGTGAATAGAATATTTCGACTTGTGTGCTTCATCTAGAATAAATTCTTTGATGTTTCTACGAAAAGGGATATAAACCCTTCCATACCGAGTCTTAATTCCTCGACTATCTTCTTCGAGATGCGGAATGTAGGAAGTGATACGCTCACTTTCCCTATTTTCTTCTTTCAATGCCTCTTCTTGAGCTAACTTGATCTTATCAAAAAGGTCGGTGGTGACAACCATTCTCAAGGAATGAATTTTAGTAACCTCATTTTGATCCTTTCGGCTCAACGCATCCGCCACTACATTCGCCTTACCCGGATGGTAGCGAATTTCGCAATCATAATCCTTCAACAAATCTAACCACCTTCGTTGTCTCATGTTGGGATCTTTCTTATCAAGGAAATATTGAAGGCTTCGATGGTCGGTATAAATTATAAACTTGACACCATACAAATAATGCCTCCAAAGTTTTAAAGCAAAAACCACAGCCGCAAACTCAAGATCGTGAGTCGCATAGTTTTCTTCATGCTTCTTTAATTGTCTCGAGGCGTAGGCAATCACTTTTCCCCTTTGCATAAGAACACATCCAAGACCGGAATAAGACGCATCGCTATAAACTACCATATCTTCGGTCCCCTCCGGCAATACTAGAACCGGCGCTTCACACAATTTCCTCCGTAGAGTACAAAAGGCTTTGTCTTGTTCTTCTCCCCACTCAAAGGTAGCATTCTTCTTAGTAAGTTTCGTTAAAGACGATGAAATTTTGTAGAAGTCTTGAATAAACCTCCTATAATATCCCGCAAGACCAAGAAAACTTCGAATTTCACCAACATTCCTTGGTGCATGCCATTTCATTACGGCTTCTACCTTTGAAGGATCGACTTTGATACCATCGGCATTAACAACGTGACCAAGGAACTGAACTTCTTGCAACCAAAATTCACATTTCGAGAATTTAGCATACAATCTTTCTTTTCTCAAAGTCTCAAGAATTTCTCGAAGATGTAGTTCATGTTCTTCCTTGCTCTTAGAATAGATAAGGATATCATCAATGAACACTATAACGAATTTATCCAACATCGGTCTACATACACGATTCATGAGATCCATGAAAACCGCAGGTGCGTTCGTAAGACCAAATGGCATAACCGTAAACTTGTAACGTCCATATAGGGTCCTAAAGGCCGTCTTAGGAATATCTTCTTCTCGAACTTTCAATTGATGATAACCCGAACGGAGATCAATCTTGGAAAACCACCGCGCACCTTGAAGTTGATCAAAGAGTTCATCGATTCTTGGTAACGGATACACATTTTTCACCGTGACTTTATTCAACTCACGGTAGTCAATGCACATCCGCATACTACCATCTTTCTTCTTAACGAATAAGATTGGAGCTCCCCATGGTGAACTACTAGGACGAATGAAACCCTTGTCAAGCAATTCTTGAAGTTGACTCATCAACTCTTTCATTTTGGATGGAGCAAGGCGATTGGGAGTTTTAGCAATAGGTGTAGCACCTGGAAAAAGATCAATACGGAATTCGACTTGCCTTTCGGGTGGGATACCCGGCAAGTCTTCCGGAAAAACATCACGAAATTCATTCACAACCGGAACATCATCGATATTTTTCTCCCCAAAGCTCGTATCTACCACGTGAGCCATGAAGGCATAACATCCACGTGATAAATATCTCCTAGCCTTCATCACGGTACATAACTTTAGTTCACCTTTTCTTTTATCCCCATAAATAATCATTTCACGACCGCTAGGATTAACAACTCGAATGATCTTTTGGCTACAAAGGATAGCCGCGTTATATTTATCAAGCCAATCCATACCAATAATTATATCAAATTCCCCGAGCATAATGGGAATTAAGTCGATCTTAAAGACACTTTCATCGATCTCTATCTCTACGTCTCGATATACATTAGATACAACAACGATTTTACTATCGGCTATTTCAACTTCTAGGGGTATCAGAAGTTTAGCTAGTGGGAAGTTATTTGCTTGCTAAAATCATAAGACACGAAAGAAACACTAGCACCCGAATCATACAAAACCCGAGCGGGTATGAAATTTACAAGATGAATACCTGTGATGACATCGGTCCCCGATTTGGCTTCTTCGACACTCATTTGATAGACCCAAGCGGTTGGTTTTGGAATCTCCACTTTCTCTTCCTTAACGGTTCTCAAAGGCTTTGCTTCAATCGCCTTTGTTTTCGGGCAATCCCTCAACCTATGCCCTATCCCATTACATCCATAGCATACTATCATCGGCTTGGTACAATCTTTGCTTTGATGATCTAAGGCTCCACATTTGTAACAACCCGGCGTATTACGCCTACACTCCCCAATATGAAACTTGCCACACTTAGAACATGCCACTTTAGTTTTGTTTCCCACACTCTTCTTGCCATGGTCAAATTTGGCTTTCTTCCCATCCCTATCCGCAAACTCTATCTTCCTCTTTGGTTCTTTCGCCTCTTTCTCCTTCCTCCTAAGTAAGTCCGCTTCCCTTACCCTAGCTCTACTCAAAAGATCCTCCAACGTAGTACATTTGAACGGCGAAATCACCTCACGAATATCATCCTTGAGCATCCTTTGGAATTTGTCAACCTTAAGCTTGTCATTCCCGAGGTACTCGGGACAATAAGGAATCATATCATTAAACGTCTTCCACAACTCATTTACCGTTTCATTAGTTTGAGTGAGAGATTGGAATTTCTCTCGAATTTTGTCAACCTCTTCAACCGGAGCATACTCGGCACTAAACAACTCCTTGAATTCTTTCCACGTACAAGTCTCCACCCAAGGTTCACCTTTCTCACACACCTTTCCTTCCCACCAAGTCTTTGCACTATCACGAAGAAAGTTAGTAGCATAGATAACCTTCTTCCTTTCCTCGCAACCACTAGTACGAAAAGCACCTTCCACCGCCGTTATCCACCTATTACTAACAATGGGGTCAAGAACACCGGTAAACCGTGGCACATCACAAGCCGTGAAGTCCCGGTAAGTAGCTTTGTCATTCTTAGGTTCTTTTGTCGGACCACATTCTTTCTTAAACTCCTTAAACTCTTCCTTCATTAGCTCTTTAAGATTTTGCGTCGTTTGTTGAACATAGTAAGGCATTGCTTGCTTAATAGCCTTACCCACTCTTTTTGCTAATATTATGTCTAGGGCTTTCATTTCATCTCCCGTGAAACCTCTAAAGTCAGGGCCTCCGGAGCTTGAGGAAGAACTTTCATGATCTTTATTAGCATTACCCGAATCACTTGCCGAAGTTTCGGCATGCTTGGAAGCCGTGGCTTTCGCGACTTCTTTTTGGTGAAGAGTTTCCTATTTCTTCTTACTGAAAATTAGCAATTCATAATATCAAGCACAACCATATACTTAATCGATGCATGAATGACATTTTATCTTTATACTAATACCCTAGCTTATCACTCATGTATGATCCAAATGATTTCAACTTCACATATGTTTCATATCTTTATCACTACGGTGGCCAGGCGTAGTCATAAAAATATCCAACATACGGGTCCTTAAAATCACCCAAACGATACACAAATAACAAACACTAGATCTAAACGCATCTATTCAAGGCCTAAGTCTAGGAAATCCTAAAGTGAAATCCTAAATCTCTTAGACCGAAGCTCTGATACCAAGTTGTAACGCCCCGTGACCACTTATACCAAAATTTAAAACTTTATGCGCAAAAAGCATGAACTAAAACTGACCTTCTGATACTCTTTTGCCCATTGAAAAAAATCTATAAACTTTTACACCTTAAGACTATTTTTAAATGAAACTAGACTCAATTACCTTTCAAACGCCGGGTGGCACTACCCGTGACGACTTACGGTTTAAAAGATATGATTTTTCAAAGATAGCCAAATCTGAGTACCAAAAGCAACTACGCCGTAGCTGAATTATCAGCTACGCCGTAACTGATTTTTTTACACAGAAAGCCTTAGAACATGGCTACGCCGTAGCTTACAATGCAGCTACGCCGTAGCTAATGTCTGAGGCCAAAACCTGCAAATTTTGACAGCAAAACTCCCAAACCATTTGACACCATTTCCATACTATAATTAGTACCAACCTCATTCGCTTTACGTACAAACTAACACTAACATACTAAACTCGTTCCATGAAAACTTGACTCGTTACAACCCCAAAATGGTTATAATCACGTTTATGCCAAACACCCCTTAAACGTTTATAACTACCAATATGTACCATAAAGACTTCATGACTTACACACTTAGTTAAATCATAATCTAGACATCAACACATGACCGTGAACTTAGCAAAATGACCATATGAAGAGAAGTGTACCCACGACACAAAAGAACACTTAGGGGCTTCCAACTTCTGTATGCTTGGTCCAAAAGAGTTCCGATCTTCTAAACTACCTTCTTATGCTATAAGCTAGGCTATGCCCTTACCCTTGCTTCCTCCGCTAGAACCTACAAAAACATTAACATCTAAACCGTAAGCGAAAACGCTTAGTAAGTATACAAGGTATAATCAATATCACATTTACACAAGATTGGTGATTACCACCAATCATAACATTAACAAGGAGCATTAAGTAGGGTTATTACTCATCTTGATCAAGCAAGTAATATTTATATATAACATTTTCATATCTAGCATTGGATCCAAGCTAACACATCATTACAAGCTCCATAAAACATCACATTAACACTATCATAACATTAATAGCATAACATTACAAAGATTATACTCATATACTTACCTCAACTCCTACTAGCTTCCTACTTGACTTTGAATGGGCTTCTATAATTGCTCCCTATCACAAGATTAACTACAATTAGCAACTAACTAACTAAGGAGATCATTAATTCACTACCTTTTGCCATAATCCTCAAAACCCACCATATGAACCCTAATTTTCACATTTGGGGAAAGTTACTTACTTGTGGAGAGACTATAATTAAGGAATCTCTAAGGCTTCTTGATCAACTCTTGCTAACCACAATGTACTAGAATGATGATTTTGGTTTCCTTCTCTCCTTTTCTAAAAATGTTGACACCAACAAGAAATATCCAACCAATTCTAGACTTCTCTAAAGTCTGGGATTTATTTGGAGTTAGATACAAGTTTGGTCTTTTGACACTTATGGTCCTTCTAGTTCTATTCCTCCTATTTTAGTCACACATTAAGTTATAACTTAATCTATAGTACATGACTTATGTTTACATTGCATAATATTTACATTAATGGTACCTTGTCGGGGTACGGGTGTAACATTATATAAGCTAGCACAAAAAACCATTCCACTCAAAAATTTCCACCTCAAAAATGTGAGGTTCGCCTTTAGATCTTTAGGAAAAAGCATTTACTTTTAATGCTTATGAGTGTACCGGTAGTATATAGATTCTAGAACTTGCGTTTGTGATACATCCCGAGATTGCTAGTGAGACTACATTTGTGTAGTTAGGATTTACTAAATGATAAGAGGCATTAGGATAACCCTTGTTTTAAACCTGTTTTATAATTACTTGACCAGTAAAGTCAAATAATTTTCTCACACCTTTGCGATGTACTCACTTTTAGTACACCCCTCAGAGCCTATCTTTTTCGCGGTTCTCGTGATATTTCGGTGGATTCCGAAATATTAATGAAGAACATTGTTCACAATCCACCCCCAAATGTACACCCAAATCGCCTTAGCCTACTTTGTATGCACTCATCTTTAGTGCATTATTGTTAAAACATATATGTTAAACCCTTTGTTAATTGTCTAATTGATTACATGGTTGCTAAGTCGAGTTATATCTTGTAAATACAGTTTTGGGACGATTGGGACTCATGGGTAAAAGTACTAGTTGTTATGGAGTAATGGGGAAGAATTATTACCCCCATATGCGCGTTAATGTTTAAGGTACTCCACGTGTTTTGATTATCTTAATTCAAGTTGTTAGTTAGTTTTCATTCATGTAAAAGTTCAAGTGTAGTGAGGTTGCAAGTAATCCCTTTGATGTATTATTTTGGATGGTAGGGCAAGAATGTATGAAAAAATATATAAAAAACAAGAAGAAAGAAGAAAAAATCAAGAAAAAAAAAAGAGAAAAAGAAAAAAAAAAGAAAAAGAAAAAAAATGATAAAAAGAATAAAAAAGTATAAAAAGAAAAGAGAAAAAAACATACGGACTACCATCCCGTTTCTTTTATTTTTGTTTAAGTCAAAATAATTTCATGAAAAATACAAAAAGAGTTAGTAGTTAGGGAGTCGAGTCGAGTCTTGGCTTAGCAACGCCTCATTGTATATGTAATTAACTAAGATAGTTGACTTGCCACCAGTAAATTTCTCTTTATCCAACAAAACCGTGTTTTCCATACCCATACACCTAACGTTACAATCCTTGAAAAGACCTCTTTGATAGTTTATCCTAGGTGCTTACGCCAAAGTGGTGGAGGTTTGATCCGTTCTCAAGCCTATGGTAATCTATGTGCTATGACAGGTAGAGAGTGTTATATTTTCCCATTTCCATTTGTTATATAACTTTATACACCCGAGAGATGTGAAAATCCAAACACTTTATGTAAGGTGCTAGTATGTAATTTCCGTGCTTATTTTGACTAACGTGGAACGATTATGTGTTGTAGATACTTATATATTAATGTTAAATGACCCCTAACTTGTAAATTGATTAGGATAAAACCTTATTTGCTTGAGGACAAGCAAATCCCAAGTGTAGGGATATTTGATAAGGATTTATTTGGTACCTTTTTAAGGGGTCATTTAAGCCCAAAATCGTATTAATATGATCAAATATTGCCTCAAATCGTTTCTTTTTGCATTTTAGGTACTTGGGACGAGATATATGGAAATCGGCACTTTTTGGACGTATTTGGACGAAAAAGTAAAGAAAACGACGAAGTCGCGAAAACCTATCAGACCTGGAGCTCTTACGGCGTCACAAGCTACAAAATGATGCCGACACTTGTTGATTATGCTGGATTTTTGGTTCAACTTTAACAAGAGATGCCTCAGACAAAATCTGAAGACCAACAACTTGACGGCGTCAGGTGTTATTTGGAGTTAAGAGTCACGTGTTAAGTTAACAAGAGATGGCCCAGACACTTTACAAGAGAACAACGTCAGACTAAATGTGATAGCGTCAGGTGATATAAGGTAACTCCGTCATAACGGTGACTTGCACAAGACGAAACCCTAATCATGGCGAGCTGACGGCGTCAGGACCCATAAGCTGACGCCGTCAGAGTTGTAATCCTATTTATACTTTCGCATATTTTCATTAATTCATGTAAGATTTTGGAGTAGGGTTTTAAGGACGAATTTGGCAGCTTTTGTAATCATTTTACAGCCCCCAAAACCTATGTTTCATTGAAGATAAGTTACTCGTTTAATAATTCAGTATGTCTATGTGTTGTTTGATTACTTGTTTATCTTTTCTTCTCTTTAACATGCTAGCTTAAGTTTATTTGTGTTTCCTTAGATCTAGTGAAACCAAGTTGTTGAATATTGATTTATCGTCTCTTGTTTAGTTTATTGCTTCACGTTAGGCTAAGAAAACTGGCTGACCACTTATATGTAACTAGCTTGAACATCTTAGAAACGCAACCGTAGAGTGCCCTATCGGTTTTTCCCGTTGTATTTATTGCATGAATTGCGGCTTGTAGATCATAGAAAACTTAATAGACTTTAAGGTTTCCAGGGGAGACTAAGATTCATAGAGTTGGGGACTTCGGCACCTCCCCACGACCGATATTAAGGAATACAACGCTTCAACTAAAACAAGGACGTGGCAATTCGACAGATCAGTAGGAGATAACTAAGGAGTAATTAAATCTAAGTAAACATGCTTTTCCCTATTATAAGAAGTCACCACTTGTATTTTCTTTTCTTTTTAATTAGTTTAATTCAGTTATAATTAGTTTTGGGTTAGTTGACTAGCAACTAATTCCGCCCCCTCTTCTAAAAACTGAGATTTTAATTGCTTTCATAAAATATAAAAAATACAAAAAAAATCATCCCTCACCTCTAGACCTATCTCATCATACATCTTGACCTAACGACACTATTCCCCTAGAGAACGATCAATCCTCCGGATTTACCTATACTACACTACAACGATTAGATACACTGCCTAGAGGATTGTAAAACTTCGTTTTGAGGTCTTGCAAATCTCGCATCAGCTTCACAACTATAAGTTGACGCCGTCACAGTTACAAAAACTATATGTACTCTTGCATTGTTTCATATTCTCGTTTCGAATTTTTGGGAGAAAAACCCTAGACGACTTTGGAGTATTTTTCAGAGCTTTTAGCCTCATGAACTCCTATGTTTAATTAATCATTCAATTATGTTTATCATTGTTTGTTTGATTATGTCTTTTTCGTGTTCTTCAAGTGCTATGCTAGGATAGATCACTTAGTATTTACATAGGGTTTGCATGAAATTTGCATAGTTTATAACTGTTGCTTCATATTGATTTTTTGATTGATTATGTGTTTGTGATTCCTGCGATTAATTACAAAACCTAATTAATATTTGTCCCTATAATTAATTGCGTATAAAAGATTGTCTACGAAACCTGATTAATATTTGTCCCTCTAGATAATCACCCGAGAACGCATGCTAGATATGTGGATAACTTGTACCTTTAGTTCTCATGTCCCTCTAGTTAATAATATAGTAACTAACTATAACACTCACATCTAATGCCCGTCCCTCTGTCAATTAGCTATGATACGTGGCCATCACATTTCGTTAGTTAGAACTGTTAAATAGGAATCCCAAGCATTTAATTAATCAAGAAGATGACAATCAATAGGTAGAATTAGATAGCTAGCAAGAAGCAGTGCGTCCTAGATAAATACACCTTTATATCCCATTGATTTACACCAACAATTTACTTTTCTTGTTAATTTAATTTTCTTGCATTTTAGGTTAATTATTAGTCTTAAAACAAACTCTCTTAAAACCCCATGATTTTACTTGCTTTCTAATCAACATAAAATAACAAAAATAATCTCTTTCCGTCTTTAAATCAAATCGTTATACATCTCGAACTTATCTCACTATTCCCCTAGAGAATGATCTTCCCCTGATCTAAACTATTTTACACTACAACATTAGGTACACTGCTCAGGGGGTTGTAAAACTTTGGTGTCGGAACCGCCGCATCATGAAAAAAAAGCTCGAGCTTAAGAATTCAGTGAGTATTAATGATGTTCAAATGAAAGTGTATGTTGTTCAATAAACACAACATATTCTCTCGACTAAGGTTCTCTTTTACAAACAGTCATATTATGCAATAACGTGAGGTTTTTTTGATATGTCAATCGCTTAATTGATATGCAAACATTCCATCATATGCTTTATTCCTATATCAAAGGTTATTTTATTGAACATCATACTCACTTGTTCACTACTTTATAACCTAAGATTGTATTAAATTTGTAGTTCACTACAAAGTACTATCTTGCAATTCCAACTTGAAAAAGTCCCCCTAAAGGTTAAACATATATCGAATTATAGAATATCTTGTGAAGTTCACAGATAAGAGAGAACATGTTTAGTCAATAAGAAACTGTGGGGTCTAATTTATTTATATTTGATCTTAAGATTGCGATCCTCTCATGTTCCATTTAAACATGATAGTTAATGTTGAAGTTTATGTGAGTGAAGAAAAAATAAATAAATTAATCATTGTGGTACCATTACTTAATAAATTAATCATTGTGCTGAAAAATGTAACTAACATGTGATGTTTTTATATAAGTACTTGCTCACTAATACCGCATTGACGAGCCAGAGTTATGTTTAATTGATTTTCGACTTTTTTCAAGTGTTTGCCGGAACTAAGAATAATTCTCACTGACATTGTATTAGTTAGCATATAACGCCCTAGAATTCGGATTAACATTTTAATTATCTACTTTAATTATACTACAAGTTAAATAAATAAATAGTAATATAAATGAAATATCAGGCCAATTGGTTAAAAAAAATATTGTTTTGGGCTTAGTTTTTATTTAAATCCATACACCACAAGCCCAACTAGAATTTAATAGATCCATTAAAAAAAGATCGGCTTCTTCCCCTCCCATATTTCGATCTCCAGAAAAAAAAATGAAGAGTGAAGGACAAAACCCTAGCCTCCATTGCTATTTGTCCAAACATTCAAGAAACCAAGAATCAAGTCTAATTTTTCGAAGCATACTAAGGGTAAGCGATATTTTCTCATCATTCCTTATTATTAATTATGTAACTCACATGATGGATTAGGGTTTATTAAAATATCAGTAATTAAGTATGTTCGATCCTTAAAACATAATTAGGGATGTGTTAGAGGTTATATCTTGCATTGGTTAGGGTTAGAATTTTGTTTGTGATGCTGTCTAGAAATTGGGTCGGATTGATGAATGCATAAATTGATGATGACAATGTGTTTTGCATGATTCTTGAGCCTAAAACTAAGTTCAGGTTGTGTACTATCTGCATATAAAATTTCATAATTTTTGGAGGTCGGGAAGATGACTTTTTGATTTTTATAACATTAGATGTCAATCATGAGTTTAAGAGTCTGGAAATTCAGCTGGTGTTTTTGAATTTAATTTCCAAACGGTGAAGAATGAGGAGGTCTCCTTTTACAGGTAAAATATGTAGGATATATGGGACTTACTGGAATTTTTATAAAATTTTCTGAATGGTTCTCCTGGGGTTTCCAAATTCAAATTTTCTGGGTATCTGTGCATTCATCTTTCTGGGCAGGTTTGGGAAAATGATTTTTGAAAGAGTATTATCACTTTGAAATAAAATCTAAGAAAATTACAATAGGTGCCCAACATGTTTAGATATCTGTGATAAAAATCTTAGCTTCCCAGTAGACACTTAAGTATGATTTAAAAATTCATAATATCAGGACCAGAATGTGATAAAAATTTAAACCATCTTTCAAGTTAAGAATTTAGTACTCCCTCCGTCCCAGTAAAAGTGTCTTGTTTTGAATTTTCAAAGTCTCTTGTTTTAAATTTTGACCATAAATATATATTTTTTTGTTATATAATACTTGATGAAAAGTATACCCAATGAAAACACATCTAAAACTAAATCAATTCATATAACTTTCATCAAGTATTATATAACACAAACAAAAATATTTACGGTCAAAGTTCAAAAACAAAGACTTTGAATATTCAAAACAAGACACTTTTATTGGGACGGAGGGAGTATAACCTCAACCCATTGAATGTGTTTTGACCTAAGTATCATTGTAACATTAATTTGGATACTGTTAAACATGTGTTAAACTACTTTCGACCTAAACCTATATTTAATTGATCTTGCTTAAATTGGTCATTAATATAAATTAAATAAGATGTAAACCCTAATTAGCTAGTTGCTAATTATTATAAACCCTAACTTTGTTACAAATTTGTTTTAAATGCATTTAAACCTTAGACTTAACTGATTATCATTTCAAAACCCTAATTTGACCAACTAACGAGAAGTTACTAAAATCAGAAAGTTTCAAAAATCGAAAAGTTACTAAACCGGGAAAGTTACTAATTATGGAAAGTTACAAATTATGGAAAGTTACTAATTATAGAAAGTTACTAAATATGGAAGGTTACTAAAAATGGAAAGTTTCTAAAAATAGAAGGAAACCCTAATATGTTACTCTGCTCAACAACAAGTGATGAATCAGTAATAACTTATGAAATAGTTCTTAAATAATAAGACGGTCATTAATTTGTGTAGATTCGCTGAAGAAGGAGTAACTTCCGATCTTTGGGATATGGTTTCATTTGCGGTTTAAGGTACATATATTCTACCCTTTTCTCAGTAAGGGTGTCTTTTCTCATGACTTTGATCCTTGACTTTGATTCGTTTGCTTTGATATGATATGATCCCTTTGCTATGATTCCTTTGCTATGATCCTTTGATATGATCCCTTTTGATATGAGCTTTGTTATGATCCCAATTATGTGATCCTTTGATATTATTCAGTTGCTATGCTCCTTTGTTATGATTCATTTGATATGAACCATTGCTATGATTCCCTCTGATATGATGCTATGATATGATATGCTTGTTTCTGTTTGTCGCCCGAGCGAACTAGCCATGGAGGTACCATGGCCATGTCATTGAGGCACCAATGGCATGACACTTTCTGTAGAGGTGTGATTGATCCACGGCGTCCCCATTTGATATGATATGATATGATATGTGATCACTTGGCCATTTTGATATATGCGTATACTTTTCTAGTACATGGTACGTATATGATTTGTTTTGTGGGGGGCGTATGGATGCATCCTAGGCTTATATGATTTGATATGTGATTTGATATGATTTGATTGGTGACTGGATGTGTGTGCCCTACACCCCACTCACTATTTGGTACTTAGAGGCCTCCCCTCTCCGTACACTTATGATTTGATATGTATATGTGATTATGTGGTCTATTCGAGTGGCTCGTTTAGACAGGCTCATGGCTATCTGTTAGGTATCTTTGGTCCGTTCGAGTGGCTCATTTGGACGCGTTCGTTTCCGTTTTCTTATTTATCTCTTAGAGCTATTCTGACTCATGATATTTATGCATTGGATCCATTTGATTCGTATTATCTTATTTCTCCATTTCATTTGACTAATGATATTTGTTCAAATGATCTTGACCTCTCATTCTTTTGACAGACGATATTCGTTTCAACAGGAGCTTGTGTTTCCTTTTTTCTTTACATATATATGTTTGATTATTCGTTTGTTATATATATCTGTTAACTGGGCTTTTTAAGCTCAGCCGCATTTCTTTTCCTGCGGCAGGTTTTAGGTTTGGAAGCTGGGTTTGAGTGAAGAGTGCATAGGAGCTCTTAGTGGACTACCCTGACGATAGGCACCCATTTGCTTCTGGATTAGATTTGGATTCATTTTCAGTTAGATTTGTTTGGGTTTGTTTTTGGCTTTGGAACTCATTATGTATAGATGTTAGCATTTCATTATTACCTTAGACTACCTTTGTAACTATTATGTTTATAAGTCTTCCGCATGCGTTTGTATGTTCTGATTGACACCATAATGTGGCATCCTGAGCAATGTCGGGTTGGGGTGTTACAATTTTGGTATCAGAGCCCAGGCTGCGACTTGTAGTACATAAGTTATGGCCTGTGAAGATTTGGACCCTTAGGTTTGCACTATAGGAGCTTATGAAATGGCCTTTGAAGGATTTGCTTTAGGTTTCTCCCCGTAGGAACTTCAGTTATTACCGGTGAGGATTGGGTAGAGTATATGATAAGGCATTACTTAGCTATCTTACTTCCGTATCACTCTGATTTGGGCCTCTGCTTTAAGCTAAGCCCTTATAAGACCATCCGTTCCGGAGATTTAGGAAATTTATCAGAATACGCAACGTAAGTTTAGTGATCAAATAAGTTTAGAATGCTTTGAGACTTTTGTAGTAATGTCTTACAAGTTTCACTTTCTGATGTGACCAAAGTCTTTCGAACTTCGATCTCTGATTTGTTTGTCATTCGTTTAGATGCCTTTTCGTCCGTTCAGAGAATTCGTATATGTTTGAATCCGATGTGTTCGACACATTCTGTGGTTTCTTTTGTTGTTGCTAAGCATGTTAAGGTCCCCTCTGCACTATTAGAATTTGCTATTCCTAGTTCCATCTCTATGAGAAATCTTGTGATTATCCGTCACGAGTATCGGAATTGTCCAGTACGTTTTGAAGATATTTGAAGAAAAGTTTCATTCTGCTAATCTGTTTCCTTTAGGAATGTTTGATTCGATATTTTTCTGAATATGGATTAATTGACTGAGCATCGAGATGCTAACAACGATCATATTAGATTTTCATCTTTGGCTATTTGAGAAACTCAAATTCTGTACCATGGTTCTGTAAGATTGAAACATGTGTTGATTGTGTGTAATTCGGGAGGTCTTGGATTGTGGAAGAACAAATCCATGGTAGAAGTTTTAGAGAGAGAGAATAGAGAGGATTGGGAACTTGAGAGAAAAATGTGTAATATTAGATTGAAGTTGTGAGGAGTTCCAACCCTTCCCACACTTGGGAAGGGGTATTTATAGTACTAGCTAGTTTGCCCCTAGTGGGCTGTGAAGTGAGCTGACAGTGGGTAAAGACCCGACCCAACTCCACAAATACTAATATAACTAATCTAATAATAATAATACTAATAATCCTACGAGCTATATAAATGCTAAATAGATACTCGGGGTGACTGAGTCTTCATATGAATATTTATATTCCTAACAATCTCCCCCTAAGGGAGGTCACCCCGGAAATAACATTTTGAATTCTAGCATTCTATCATATGAATTTGACTTCATAGCTCATAGTCTTTGATTCTTCAATGTCATTGATCTTTGTGCCTTCAGCAGTGAATTTTTGATGACTGATCTTTTGTCTTGGATGATCTTTGAGTATACTTCGAGGTTATCATCCAATGTATGTCTTCAAGTCATCTTGCAACGTCGTCTTCATGCGAAGTTGTGATCTTTGAGTCATCTTTGAGATCATCAGTCACCGTAAATCTCTATGCTTATCCACCTCAGTGATATTGCCTCCATGTGATTTGTTGTGACTTTTGGACTTCATGCTCACACTTTTCTGGATCATGATAGATTTTATCAGAGTTGCGGAAGCTGTGTTGTAGGTCATTCAACTATCATGATGTCTTTGAAATTTAATTGGGAGTGTGAGCATGAAGCGTGAGTTGACCCGTCTCTTCTGGAATCAGGAACCACCATCACCATCTTTATATGAATCTGAAATAAAACAGTTAGCAATAAAGTTGGAGAACGAATATGGCTTTGTCATTCGTTCGGTGTGGTTAGATTAACCTTCGGATCCGTGAGGACCGACCTGTGATCAGGTAGAATTCTCTTTAAAGAAAATTCTCCTTGACAGGAATTTCCAGCTTGTTGTAAAGACTCATCCAACGAATTAACCTTGGAATCGTCATACATGCAGGTTCTCATACCGGAACGTCTCAAAGCTGACAACACGGTAGAGTAAATCAGTGAATTAGAATTTACTGATTGATGAGACCGTCAATTCATTTCCTAAAACAAGATTGATTCAAATGTGAATCGCTCCATTGTTTCTTTCCAGTTGTCACAAGTTTGATCCATGAAGGATCTCACATGTTACCTACCAAGAGCTTGTTTGATGTTGGCTCTAGAAGGATTTCCATCTTCATTGTGATTACTTTAAGTATCACTCGGATGTTCTGGCAATACCACAGGGATAATGCGTAGGACCCTTTAACATATATTTTCTTGCTTTTCACAGTGTATGAATGATTGGCTCTAAAAGGTCTGCTTAAATCAACCACAAATGTGGTTAAACAAAGTCAAACTATCTAGGACACAATGCAATAAACCAAGGAGTATAGTTTTATCCCCGGGTCGTTTAAGTCCCAGCGAAGTGTGAAATTGTGCTTTAAAACGTATTGTGATCAAGTGTTTATGAACAGAAACGGGATTATGATTTTGATTACACTAATGAGATAAGAAAATAGCTTTAACCAAGCTATATAAACAAGAACTGGAAACCAAATTACTTAAAAACTTATAAAAACCTAAAAACGTACGTTTAAATTTAAATAAACGTAAACGTACCAAATAAAAAGTGAGTTTTAAGAAATAAAAAGCCTACGGATATGAAATTTATATTTTTACAACCCTAATAATAAAAGAAAATTATTGGAAAAAGAAAATTATTTATTTAACTTATTAATTAATTATTATTAATTAAAAACTATTTAATTATTATTTAAACTAATTAAAATTCTAATAAATACTAAAAGATCAAACAAAAATCTGAAAATTTTTATATAAATACTCTAAGGTAATAAAAAGATAAGAAAATTATAAAAATGAAAATTACTTAATTAAAATTTAAAAAGATAAATTCTATTAAATAGAAGCTATCACTATATTTCTATTTTTGATTTTTTTAAGACCTAAAAATATTTTTATATTTTTCCTAGATTAAAAATGACAAAAGAAAATTATGAAAATTGGAATTATATTTTTTTGATTATTTTTCTATTTTTTATGATTAAATTACTATTAAAAACTACTTAAATTGATTAAAAATATTAAAACTGATCAGAAAATTATGAAAAATTACAGATAATGCTAAAATATTATAAGGAAGATGGGAAAAATAAAATGAAAAGCTGACAAGGCCCAATAAGCAGATTTGGGCTAATAAGCAATAAGCTAATAAGCCAAAAATAAGCAAATAAGCAGTAAACTTGGCCAAATGATCAGGATAAGCTAAATACACTTAAATAAGCCTAAAACAACTTAAAACTACAATTTATTACAAGAGCTTAACAGATTTGAACACTTGGCTGCTATGGATTCTTACACAGAAACTCAGGAAATCAGGCAACTTTAAGGCAAGATTAAGCTAAGCAATAAGCTACTGAGATCCAATATTAGGGGGGCAAAAGTTAGCTAGCCTAGTGGGCTATCTAAAAATCACAAAAGCCCTATGAGAATCACCCCAATTGAGGTCTGATTTTGGCAAAGATCAGCAACTCAGAACCATGTTTCTGCTGATGCAGTTGACTTGTGCAGAAAAATAGAAGGTTTGACTTTGGTGAGATTTGGTTGATTCCTAGTGATTAATTATGGTATGATATGGTGTAATGAGATAAGATTGAGCTATTTCAACAGGTTTTTTAACAAGTGTGATGGTTTTCACACTCAAAATCACAACAGTGAAACTGTTGTGATCAAGTTTTGATGATTTTGACTTTTTATTGAAAATGAGCAAAGTTTGAGTTTTGACTGAACTAGTATGAACTAGTGAACCATGTAACAACAGAAATCAACAACAAACAAGCCCTATAGACCCAATAATTCAGCAAATCCAAACACCCTTTAAAACTCAGATTTGTGTGATTTTCAAAGGATTACAAAGATCTAGGCCATGCAACTGATTAAGAACTTCATATTATCACTATGTGGAACTAAAGAAACATGAAACAACAACAATACAAGCATGAAACTTAGGAATCACAAATATGCTAGATTGACTGCCAAAAGTGGAATTCAAAGCAACTATGGATTTCAAAACACAAGCAGGATATTTTAATGCATAAGTCTACTTAATAACAACTAAGAAACACAGAAATGCAATGATCAAAGATTATGAACCACTAACACAGTGAAATGCCAAAATACTTAGAAATGCTTACAATTGCTTTCCTGCTAAAAACCAAGAACAAGGACCAATGAATCACTCCTATAGAACCTCCTCAGGCTCACTAACCCAAGGGCAATCCAAATTCTCCCTTGCTCCAGCTTTTCTTCATCATTCCTTGAACTTTGACTTTAGTTGACTGTTTTTGTAATTTTGATTTTCTTATTACTAAACTTGTTTTACTGATTACTAATAGCTTCAATAAGCTATATGGGAGCTTATGTGTTCCTATAAAGTCCAGAAACAACAATAACAATAACATTCAACATACATGATATTTTTGAGATTTAGAAAAGTGCATAAACTGAGATTAAACCAAACACCTGAAATTAATTATTAGAAAAGGTTTAAATTACACTGGAACAACTAAAAACAACACTTGAAAGATTACAATTACACTGAGAATTTTAATTTAACTAAATTCGACACTAATTAAACTAAATTACACTAGATAACTATATCACTCTCTCTCCTCTGCTCTTTATAGTCCCTTATCACCTTGTCGACATTTCTGAGTACTTCCCACCTCATCTGAGCCATTGAATTCCAAGAATTCATCACATTCGACCATTTGGCACTTTTGGCGGGAAAGGTGGATTTTTGGAGATTAACTCTGATTTTGCTATTGGGGAGTGGGAGGGAAGCATTTATTGGTTTTGGCATGTTAGGTGACTTGTAGAGGAGGGGGAATGAGGTGGATGAGCCAGCTGGGGGGGATGACTGGTTATGGCTGGGGTGAGTGGGAAAGAGACGGGTCAAAGGGGGTTTGACTGAGTTTTTAAACTCAGTTAAGGTTTTGGGCTTGTTTTGATTGGGCTTGGGTAATTAACTGGGTTGGGTAAATGGGTAATGGGTATTTAGTTTAGGTTGGGTTGTATTTTGGATTTAATAGGGTAAGTTTGATCCGGATTTTGGTTTATAATAAGCATAGGGACTAAACTTGCCATTTGCTGAAACTTTAGGACTGAGTTGTCATCTTCCCAAACTTTATTCCAAAGGACCAATATTGCCAAGAAAAATAATACAAGGGTTATAATTATTTATTTTCCATTTTAAAATAACCCAGGGACCATTTTTGACATTTTCAAAAGTTGAGGGACCTTTTTGTAATTTTTGCCCAAACAATCATTCAAGGACCAAATTTGACAATTAAAATTATTTTAGGGACCTTGAATGATAAAATTCCACTTTTTAGATTCTAGGGACTAGATTTGCCAAATTCTGAAAGTTCAGGGACTAAAATGCAATTTATGCCATTTATTGTTTGTTTTTCCCTGAAACTTATAAAAACACAGTCAGATGATATTTTTATATATTTTTAGACTTTTTAAAGTATTTTTGACTGTTTCTGTAGCTCAAATGTGAAAGAAATGATGAGTATTTACACACTCATCAATGAAACAGCAAGCATATTGGAAGTGTGTCCTAATGAGATTTATTGATGATCTCTTGGCTCTAGAGTCAATAGTGCGTTTTGATTTAGTGATCGGAGGCTGGAGAGGACTGCCACCTTTTCAATATCGCCTAACTCGGAGTGAGAAAGATGATAGACATGTATTGATCCCCGTGACAAATGAAACAAGAATCCTTTGAGGGACCTTGAGTGGCTAGGGAGGGTTGTGCAGCGTATCACTGGGTCCATGATACTTTGTCTTCAATGTCAGCAATCAACTAAGTGATTCTGACAGCATATGTATTGACCCGGTTTCTGCCTAAGTATAAGGAGGGCTTCTTTCTTTTCACCCTTTATCTTTACATTTCTTTTTCATTCTTCAACCCCTTCAGCGCTTACCGAGACTTCATCACTAGCACCTTGTTGGGTTTGTTCCAGTACTAGCTCCATCTCAGTCGGCACTCTTCCCTTATTCACTTTTCTCCTTTTTAATCATTCCTATGGACTTCTATTCTAACTAGAGGATTGTCCCTGGGAAGATCCCTCCGGTTCTGGCTGGATCATGGGAACTAATACCTAACCTCACCATCCTTATAACTCCAGTGCATTAAAATAAGATTGGTCGGTCTTTGGTATTCTTCCACAATTGCCATCATAAATCATTCGCTCCCCCTCAATATGTGCATCGATATACGAAAAGGTTTAGCACATATGGGAGAGCCTACACTTGAGTTCCAAAAGATCACATTTTTATTAGAATTTCATATTTAAATCACATTCTCTCCCCCGATCAAAAATTTCAAACCATTTGAGATTTGTGATCCCAATTGATTTAAATAAGTTAGAAATTATGGGAGAAAATGTGGTCAGGTTAGATACATTCTGATTATGGAGCATACTATTCTCCCTCTTAAACCACGAGAGAGTGTCACTGCTGATGTTGCACAATAGTTTAAAAAGGTGTCATAAATTTGAACAAATACTCTCCCCTCAATTAATGACCCGTTTTCTATTTAAAGAGCTGTAGTCATTCAATTGAGTGTCAAGTATTTATGAAAATTTAAGTCCAGTTACCAACTTGTGAAACACCAAAACTCTCCTAAAGAATCATAGAACGGAAAGAGTTTTTTGGTGTAAAGAAGACTTATCTTCTTATACAAGAAATGATGCACTGAATCATACATCAGATCGAAGAAACATGGATATAAAGTAATCCATGCCCAGGTGAACATCACCCAGTTGGAGGAATAACCGTCTTTTTGGCGACGTGCTTTCCCAATAGTAATGCACGGGTTGCAGTCTGAAGTAACTGCAAACCAATTAGACATGTTTTAACCGGTAAGTATAACTTTTGCTCGAGCTTCATTTAAAGACCCGTGTCATTATTGAATGACATTTCTAGGCCTGTAAATGTTATCGATAAACAGAAGACATGCCTAGAAGGACTATTTTTGGTATTTTCTGATTTTCTGATTTTTAGGGTTTTTATAGGTTTTATATTTTTCTATTTTCTTTTTGTTTTAAGATATATACAAGTATATGCAAGGATATATGAATCAAATATATACAAGTATACGAGGCAAATCCATTACTCCTCAGCTTCTTGAATCTTCTCGGCTGTCGTCACTTTACTTGCTAAAAAGCAATGTGAGCACATTTAATTAGGGATTAATTCTGGCTTTTCACTCTCCCCTAATTAGTGCTCTCCCCCAAACTTACCACCTTTTTGATAAATGCCGATAATATGAAGAAGTCTTTTGATAACCAAATGCATGCCGTCTTTAGTCTTCTAACACACAGCGAAGAATGTAGAATAGACTGTAGACTCGACCTTCTTCAAGATTGTCCATTTGGGGGAACAGAATACCAACATCTTCATCTCATCAAATGCATTCCAGTAATCTTACATATAACCCATCAGCCCGTAACGTACACATGAGATGATAACACCAAAGTAACAAGTTGAAACACTGATCATCTATAATTTGTATCCTGAGATATTAAGCCCGATCACGTGAACCTGTTGTGCGTCCTTGATGTACACATTTCTCTCCCCTGATGGTTATGATTAATCAGCCCGTGACATACAGATGAAATGATAATACCAAGGTAACAAGTTGAAACAATGATTATCTATAATTTGTATCGTGAGATATTAAGCCCGATCACGTGAACTTGTTGTGCGTCCTTGGTGTACACATTTCTCTCCCTTGATGGTTACGATTAATCGGAATCATCATAATGATGTGTACATGAAGCATAATGATGTGTACATGAAGCATTAACTAGAAGCCTTTTATCACTGATTATATCAGTCCGTGAGAAGAAACTTGGTATGCACGACTCCTGAACTGATGTATTCAGGAGTTGTATGACCATTTCTCAGACATCAATCAACATGTAGTTTATTCACCCTTTCCCCCCTCAAAAATTGCATATGACTGCCATTTTTGATTGAACGAGTGAATAAGAATACCATCAATGGTAAGTAGATCCACTTGATAACTGACATTTTGTTTATTCACCCTTTCCCCCCCTCAAAAAATTGCATATGACTGCCAGTTTTGAGTGAACGAGTGAATAAGAATACCATCAACGGTAAGTAGATCCACTTGATGACTGACATTTAGTTTATTCACCCTTTCCCCCCTTCAAAAATTGCATATGACTGCAATTTTTGGTAGAACAAGTGAATAAGAATATACTCCAATGTACGTTGATCCACTTGATGACTGAGTGAGCATGGGAAGAGCATGAAACTTGTTGATGAGAATAGTCCAAAACAAGAAGATTTCTATTCTTCCGAAGATAAAGCGCACTTAAGCGTACACCTTTCTTTTCTTTGAGGAACGGGGCCTGAAGTGTTATCAGCAGACGCGATTGTCGTTGAGGAACGAGGCCTGAACTGATGTGAACAAACGTCATTTCTCTCTTTTCTACTTCTCTCAGCTAACTCGTTACCAACCCCATTATCATTCTGTCGTGACCACTGATGGAGAAAAACCCAATATGATGAACTTGAGACTGAAGTAACATATCCCGACCTTGTGACTTAAACTTGCACTAATGTGTGACTAAGAGCGGTGTAGAGACTTCGTGCAACTTCGAATCCCTAAGTACTCTATACTCTTCAACCAACCAACCATCAAGTATAAGACGTACATCACCTCTTGGATATCCACAACTTCGTGTGACACTGAGCATTACAACGTAACTCCTTAAAGTGATAGTTTTTTGTGGTAATAGAGAGGAAGAATCACAAAAATAACTAGATATCCAAGTCTTTGTCATTGTAAAGGTTAAACGCTCGAACAAGGATCTCGAAGAATCTTCATCCAACCAACCCCGATATCTTCAGATACTAAGTACACACACCCGTGAAATTTCACTACAAACTCAAATAAATAATAATGAATTAACGTCGTAGTCACAACCTGGTAAACAATTATGATCACCTTTGTTTTAAAAAACTCGTACGTTAATCCGTCGCGGTTGTGAAGATACTTCATTTGATGAAACTCGCCTCGAGAGTCATTCGAGTGTTTGAAATTTTGCGATGTATTCCTTGATGGACTATCAAGATTTCCATCTGAATGTGAAGTTGTTTTGATCTAGTTGTGAGAGTTTGTTTAGTTACGACTCGAGGTAGAATGTGATTGCAATAAAGGCATATGTATATGATGCAAGTATTATGACGCCTGGCCAACGTGATAATAGTTACATCATATAACTTGAACTTATTGGGATCATAGGATGTCTTGAGAAGTGCCTGAGAACAGTAAGTTGGTTGATTCATAAACTCTATCCGTATAAGAGCAACGTTTTGCCTAATTCTGAAACTCCGTATCTTATGACATCAGTTGAATGGAAAGAATTGAAGGACCAGCTTTTAGAAAGTGGTTTTATCCGTCTGAGTGTGTGTATGTGGTGTACTCCAGTTTTATTCATAAGGAAGAATGATGATAACATGAAGTTGTGTATGGATCTCGGGAAGCTAAATCGTATTGTGGTTATAATCGTTATCTGTTACCTCGAATCAACGTTTTGTCTTATCAATTTCTGGGTGTGAATTTTCTCAATGATTGAATTAAGATCTAATTATCTTCAGTTATGTGCAAGATGTTCTTAGAATTGTCTTTCGTATTCGTAATGATCTTTATGAGTATTAGTGATGCCAATTGTATTGGCTACTACTCCGACTACTCCTATGGACTTGATAAATCGTTTCTTTCATGAATATTTGGACAATTTGTCATAGTATGACATATTGGTATATTCAGAGATGAAAGAGAAACACGGAAATCATCTTCGTATTTTGTGTTGAGACTTCTACGTCAGAAGAAGCTATATGTTATATTCTCAAAGAGAAAATCTTGGTTGGGATGAAGAATGATAGGAGAATTTTGAGAAGCTGAAAAGAGATTTGGTTCTACTCAAGATGGAGACTTAGCTACGTCCTTATGCAACACGGGAAGATTATCGGTTATGCATCAGTACAGCTAGAACAGTAGGAAGTGAACTATCCGACGCATGACTTGGGAGGATTTGTGACAGACATGAAGAAGCTTAGGAGCAAGATGGTGGAATATGATCTGTGTTAGAAGACTTGAAGGAAGTGGTTTTTTATTGAAGCACGCAGTTCTAATTGCTCTATTCATCCTAGTTGTACTAATATGTATAGAGACTTGAAGTAGAAATTTTGATGGAATGGTATAAAGACAGTGGTGACTACATTGGTGGCGAAGTGTTTAGTATGTCGACTGGTTAAGAATCAACATCAGCGTACAAGTGGTTTTCCTTAATTTTGAATGTTCGTATGTGGATGTGGGATTAAACTTTTAGGAAACTTTGTAACGGGATTTCCGCGCACATTTAGGAAGGACAACACGAATTGAGTCGTAGTAGATGGTTTGACTAGGTCAGCTCACTTGGAGTATTAGCAGAGATTTTTTCGGTAGAAGATTATTCAAGCTACATGGCGTACCTACAGTGATTGTGTCAGAGATTCGCGTTTCTACATCACATTTCTAGGAAGAGCTAATGAAGGCTTGAGGGATCAGAATCGAGTTAGTAATGCTTTGCACCTCCAGACTGATGGCTAAGCAGAACAACTATTCGAGCTTGGAAGACGTGTTGAGCAGGAAATTTGACAAGTGTTAGTTCTGGTTGTGTTTGATCATTAAGATAGATGGCATGTAAGTGACAAGATTTTTCCTTTTGGCGTCTGTATGAATAGAGATTAAGAACACCTTTTAGTTAAAGTAGGCCGGGATGCTGTTATTGAAGGTCCGAAGTTGATTACAGTGACTAATGGATTAGCTATCATTGTGAAAGAGAAACTTTGAAATTTTAGACCGGGAATTTGTGTGTTCCGTATGATGTTTCCGTACAGAAGAGTTAGATGTTTTTGCATATGAGGAAGATTTAGTTCGCGATACATTAGACCTTAGATTCATTCCAATCCGCACGATTATTCTACCTATTCCGTTATGTCTTCTGATACGTTGTGATACTCCGATATGTGCTTAGTTGATCGTCGGTATGAATATGAAATTCTTTAGACGTTGATAATTTGATTTGTGCTTCTCTGATTATTAGCCAGTTTCTTAGTTCATTCAGAATCTGGATAGAGTTGATGAAGTTTTATCGTTCAGCACTTCCTCTGTAACCGCCTCATGTGTATATGTGTTTCATGTATCTCTTAGTGAGATTACAACTACCATCAGCTACGCATTTGTTTCGTATTCGTTGGATCAGATTCGTTATGATTGTGTTCTGTGGAGAGCCTGGGGCTATCCTAGTTTGTCGGGATCGAGTCATGAGAAATAAAACTATTCCGTTTGTGAAGATGCTTTTGGAAGAACCTCTCCGAGCGTGAGGCTAGTTATTGTCATTTCTTTTCGTGATTGATACGTCTCCATCTAACTTTTGCGACTTCAAATTTCGAGGACGAAATTTTTCTTTTTAGAGGGGAAGAATTATAACGCCCTAGAATTTGGATTAACATTTTAATTATCTACTTTAATTATACTATAAGTTAAATAAATAAATAGTAATATAAATGTAATATTGGGCCAATTGGTTAAAAAAAATTGTTTTGGGCTTAGTTTTTATTTAAATCCATACACCACAAGCCCAACTAGAATTTAATAGATCCATTAAAAAAAAGATCAGCTTCTTCCCCTCCCATATTTCGATCTCCAGAAAAAAAAATGAAGAGGGAAGGAGAAAACCCTAGCCTCCATTGCTATTTGTCCAAACATTCAAGAAACCAAGAATCAAGTCTAATTTTTCGAAGCATACTAAGGGTAATTATTATTAATTATGTAACTCACATGATGGATTAGGGTTTATTAAAATCTTAGTAATTAAGTATGTTTGATCCTTAAAACATAATTAGGGATGTGTTAGAGGTTTTATCTTGCGTTGGTTAGGGTTAGAATTTTGTTTGTGATGCTGTCCAGAAATTGGGTCGGATTGATGAATGTATAAATTGATGATGACAATGTGTTTTGCATGATTCTTGAGCCTAAAACTAAGTTCAGGTTGTGTACTATCTGCATATAAAATTTCATAATTTTTGGAGGTCGGGAAGATGACTTTTTGATTTTTATAACATTAGATGTCAATCCTGAGTTTAGGAGTCTGGAAATTCAGCTGGTGTTTTTGAATTTTAGTTTCCAAACGGTGAGGAATTAGGAGGTATCCTTTTACAGGTATATTATCTAGGAAATATGGGACTTACTGGAATTTTTATAAATTTTTCTGAATGGTTCTCATGGGGTTTCCAAATTCAAACTTTCTGGGTATCTGTGCAGTCATCTTTCTGGGCAGGTCTGGGAAAACAATTTTTGAAGGGGTATTATCACTTTGAAATAAAATCTAAGAAAATTACAATAGGTTCTCAACATGTTTAGGTATCTGTGATAAAAATCTTAGCTTCCCAGTAGACATTCAAGTAAGTTAAGAATTTAGTATAACCTCAACCCATTGAATGTGTTTTGACCTAAGTATCATTGTAACATTAATTTGGATACTGTTAAACATGTGTTAAACTACTTTCGACCTAAACCTATATTTAATTGATCTTGCTTAAATTGGTCATTAATATAAATTAAATAAGATGTAAACCCTAATTAGCTAGTTGCTAATTATTATAAACCCTAACTTTGTTACAAATTTGTTTTAAATGCATTTAAACCTTAGACTTAACTGATTATCATTTCAAAACCCTAATTTGACCAACTAACGAGAAGTTACTAAAATCAGAAAGTTTCAAAAATCGAAAAGTTACTAAACCGGGAAAGTTACTAATTATGGAAAGTTACAAATTATGGAAAGTTACTAATTATAGAAAGTTACTAAATATGGAAGGTTACTAAAAATGGAAAGTTTCTAAAAATAGAAGGAAACCCTAATATGTTACTCTGCTCAACAACAATTGATGAATCAGTAATAACTTATGAAATAGTTCTTAAATAATAAGACAGTCATTAATTCGTGTAGATTCGCTGAAGAAGGATTAACTTCCGATCTTTGCGATATGGTTTCATTTGCGCTTTAAGGTACATATATTCTACCATTTTCTTAGTAAGGGTGTATTTTCTCATGACTTTGATCCTTGACTTTGATTCGTTTGCTTTGATATGATATGATCCCTTTGCTATGATTCCTTTGCTATGATCCTTTGATATGATCCCTTTTGATATGAGCTTTGTTATGATCCCAGTTATGTGATCCTTTGATATGATTCAGTTGCTATGCTCCTTTGTTATGATTCAGTTGATATGCACCATTGCTATGATTCCCTCTGATATGATGCTATGATATGATATGCTTGTTTCTGTTTTTCGCCCGAGTGAACTAGCCATGGAGGTACCATGGCCATGTCATTGAGGCACCAATGGCATGACACTTTCTGTCGAGGTGTTATTGATCCACGGCGTCCCCATTTGATATGATATGATATGTGATCACTTGGCCATTTTGATATATGCGTATAATTGTCTAGTACATGGTACGTATATGATTTGTTTTGTGGGGGGCGTATGGATGCATCCTAGGCTTATATGATTTGATATGTGATTTGGTATGATTTGATTGGTGACTGGCTGTATGTGCCCTACACCCCACTCACTATTTGGTACTTAGAGGCCTCCCCTCTCCGTACACTTATGATTTGATATGTATATGTGATTATGCGGTCTATTCGAGTGGCTCGTTTAGACAGGCTCGTGGCTATCTGTTAGGTATCTTTGGTCCGTTCGAGTGACTCGTTTGGACGTGTTCGTTTCCGTTTTCTTATTTGACTCTTAGAGCTATTCTGACTCATGATATTTATTCATTGGATCCATTTGATTCGTATTATCTTATTTTTTCCATTTCATTTGACTTATGATATTTGTTTAGATGATCTTGACCTCTCATTCTTTTGACAGACGATATTTGTTTCAGCAGGAGCTTGTGTTTCCTTTTTTCTTCACATATATATGTTTGATTATTCGTTTGTTATATATATCTGTTCACTGGGCTTTTTAAGCTCAGCCGCATTTCTTTTCCTGCGGCAGGTTTTAGGTTTGGAAGCTGGGTTTGAGTGAAGAGTGCATGGGAGCTTTTAGTGGACTACCTTGACGATAGGCACCCATTTGCTTCTGGATTAGATTTGGATTCATTTTCAGTTAGATTTGTTTGGATTTGTATTTGGCTTTGGAACTCATTATGTATAGATGTTAGCATTTCATTATTATCTTAGACTACCTTTGTAACTATTATGTTTATAAGTCTTCCGCTTGCGTTTTTTATGTTCTGATTGACACCATAATGTGGCATCCTGACCAATGTCGGGTTGGGGTGTTATATAGCACTAAGGGTTTGTTAGGTAGGTCAGCAAATAAGTGGTATAAATGATGTAATACAATGATTCGTTACCATTATTTATCATGTTTGATTGTGATTGGTATAATAGAACAAAATGAAATTAATAAGAAAAAGACTAAAAATATCTCATTAATGATAGAAAGTTTATTTAATGTGGTTAGTTAATGATAAACTTCTATTTAATTTTAATTTCATTACAAGATGGAATGAAAAAAGTAAGCGGCCCTAAGGAATCAAAATAGTATGTTTTGGTGTAAGACGTCATTCCTGAATTATCACATATTATAATTGTAAGCAAATAAGATTTTATTTTATTTTATCATAATGATCATTTTTTACGTATGTGACGAGTATGTTATAGTTATCAAAATCGCGATCCTGATAGTAAGTTCGTAAGATCCTACACACAAAAAACGATCAGGATCTTAACAAGATCGTAATTCGAGTAGGATCACACGTAGGATCGGATCGTAGAATCGTAGGATCGCCTATTTTTTTATTTTATTTTTTGCTATATTAACTGATTAAGCATAAGTCTATGTCTCAAAGCCCAGTGACTAAGAATTCTTCATGAAAGCTATTATTTTGATGCTATTAATTGATTGTCTTTTGCAAGATCAATAAGTGTCAAATCATTATACTTTTATGTACTATTTAAAAATAGTTTAGATGTGTTTTTTTGGGTTTATTATGAAAAATGATTCCGTGCTTTGTAACATGTCATAAGCTTGTTTTTGAAGTAAACTATCTAGATAACCCAAATTTGTTCATAATTTATTTTAAGTTTCATATAAAAGCATGAACTACATGTTAAAAATTTTCAGTAATATTATTAGAATATTCTAATTTAATTTATTTGATATCAAGAAGAAAAAAAAATTATGTTGTCCTCTATTATAAAATATGTCGTTTCATTTTCAAATACAATTCATTTATCTTTTTGCATTAATCTATATACTGTAATAAAAAAGTCACAGAATCACGTACCAATAAATTAACACTATTTTTTTGCATTAATCTAAATGTTATAACGAAAAACCTATAATTTAAAACATTGAACAAAAAGTAGGTGCGCATATGTAGTAACTTTGTACAAGTGAGCATTGCAATATATCTAATATTCTACTACTACAGTAGTTGAACATATAATTTTCTCTTTTATCATCAATTTAGATTCGTTTATCATATGAAATATTATATAGAAATATAAAACTACAACCCCTATACAAAAATATATACATTTTTATAGGATCTTACGATCCCGATCCGATCCTACGATCACGATCTTGTAAAGCTGAAAACGATCCTAGGTAGGATCCCGATCCTGACAACCTAATATTGTCACGAGTATCCTATTCAATTATTCTATAAAATTTAAATTCGTAGGTAACAAGTGATTGAAACATAATGACCAGCTTCTATATTTTATTGCACGTCCAAACTCAAATGAAAATCACTACTTGCATTGAGATCATGTACATGTGCAAACAAATGGATGCTTGTGTATGTAGAACTAGTGTAGAGTACATCATACGATTGTACACGATTAGACTGCAAAAATGTGACTAGTATCCCTTCTTCAAGAACATATCATGTCTCATGATTTTTGTAAATTTACTTGGAGTACATGACTTTGTTCTATTGCCCTCCTATAAACTTGATATCGTATACGCTAGAAGCATGTGTACTTATTGTTGAACAACCTGTGCCTTTTGGTCATTTATTTTTATCCATAATCATTTCTATCATGGATAGAACGTGTCATAATTGTTATGTTATTAAAAATGACCATGTATATGTTTATTTTGTTAATGAGAATAACAAAAAAAAGTATTGCGGTTGAAGTGGCTATCCATAACTGATTCTTGATTCACATTTTTTTTTAAACTTAGATTATTGATTCACATGTGGCCCTTTTGTTTTTATTTTTTTAAAATTACATGTTTAATCCATTACCAATTTTGTATTTATATCTAGTAATGCTGTCTTTGCTCGAACTCTTATATTTGTTTAACATTTACATACACATATAAACTCTTTGTTTTTGTGTTTGTTTTCGTTTAAGAATCACTTGGTATTCAATGCTATTAAGTTAATGTAATTATATTATACATACATACGAGGCGTTCAAACCCGTACGATGCCCTAGTTTGTATAAAATTGTTCCGTACATAATGTTCAGTGTAAATCGTTGAAGTATAAATCTAATTGTGTACTAGCAATGCATGTAATGTTTAGCGTAAATTGTTGAAGTATAAATCTAATCGTGCAATTTTATGCGTTTATGCAGAAATGGTTTTGACAGGTACATGTGGTTTTAAAGGTTTTATTCGCAAAGCATGTACGTGCACAAATATTGTATAACTCTTAACGCTACAATAAAATCCGCTCACTCATGCAAAGCTCCTCACCACACACACTCATCAAACGGTGTTGCAATTATTTTGAAAGAAAATATAAGTAGCAAATAAATCTTTTATAACCTAAAGAGACTCGAATATTATTGTCATCATTCATCACTAAGCATGGTTTTCTTTTCTTACAATCATAAATGAATATTACAAGCCACAAAATTATTCTACGTATAGAAAGATAAAAAAATATTGCGATGCACGGACCTTCTTCTTTTCAATGATAATTTATATTCATTCTAATATTTTTAAAGGATGATTCAAAAGCAACTACTTGGTAGAAGCCATCAAAACATGCGTAAAATACATAAATGTTCACATAATATCATGGAAGCGTTATCCTAATTTATTATTCGGTAATCGTCTTTATTGGGCTTAATTCCCCTCATGAAATAAACAAATCCTTCTTGTAACTTATCAACGAAGCAATGTGCTATATTGTTTTTGGATGTGCAGTGCCTAACGTTTCCCTGAAAGATATGTTTGTATATCCAAAAACATACGTTATATGTTTGTATTATAAAATAAATTGAGTTTCTTGCCATAATTATTGATTAAATGCAATAATATATGGGTGATGAAGAAATTGAGTTTTTGTCTAGTACATGTCATAAATACAAGTATTAAACTCACTTCTTTATGATTTGTTTAATACATCACCGTAAATACAGTACTCTTTCAATTTCCTTTACTTTCATCATAAGATTGTTACGGTTTATCTTAATGAAACACCAACCATTCATTTACTTACCAACCATTCATTTGAAACGTAGTATAGTTAAAATCTTTCTTTTCTTTAGCTTTTTACATAAATGTTAAGACCAGTTACAAGTTACAACCACATTGCAACTATAAATTGCCACGTATACTACTTTCAAAACTATCAATTGCAAAATTTATTTAGTCTACACATGGCTAAAAATCCTAATGTTATGCATAAGGAAGGAAACGATGAGCCCACGATTTTCCTTAACCAACTGGAAAGAGGTGTTGATGCTCTCATATTGATCAGAGGCGGCTCTTCGGTGGGCCGGGAGAGGCCAACCGGCCAGGGCCCGTTTTATGCGGGGCACATTTTTGTAAAAAAAAAATCCTATATATATATATATTATATGTATTTTTTTAAATAGGTATTAAACATTTAAACTTGGGCCAAATTAAATACCAATCTTATAATTAAACTTGGGCCCAATTAAATAGGTATTAAACATTCGCTTAAAGCCTAAGGAGTCTAAGGGGCATATTTTTTAACGGCTCGGACAGGGCACGTAAATCCTCAGAGACGCCTCTGGAAAGAGGTGTTGATGCTCTCATAATGTTCATGGTCAGTTGAACATAGGATGTTATTAATATTTATGGTAAATACATGAGCAGGGAGTACGTCATTTCTGATGAGAAGGTAACGTAACCAGCTGTCTTAGCATTATCATTTAACATTACATGAGCAGTGAAAATTTAATCCTCGTCCTTTAACATTTAATCAACAATTATGGTTCATGAGTATTCATTTATGCAATAACATTAAGAAACGGACGTTAGACGGATCACGTTTAATTTTGGCTCAATTGCATGTTAAATTTTAGACGTCGACCCATTGATGTGCGTATCAATTTTAAATATTATGAACATGCATGTTTATTTAATACAATGCGGACTTGCTATTTATTTTATAACTTTAAATATTTTCTAGTATTCATTTTTCAAAAAAAAAAAAAAAAATAAAAATAAAAAAAAAATAAATTCTAGTATTCATTATATTTCTTGAAAAAAGGTGACTCATGGTCCGTTTGTTTGGTGTGTTTTCAAAGAGGGGATGGAATTTGAAGGCTCAAAACCATGTTTGGTACAAAACCCAATGACAAAAAATAAGGAACCAACTCTATTTATCAAATTCTAACTTAATAGGTGACTTTTGTAATTTCTTTTGATGGACCCCATGTTTTTCTTAGCCTCCTCTTTTTATCTCTCTTCAAAAATGCAATAAAATAAAATTTTTAATTTTGAAAGTTAATTTAATTACATAACTTAGACAATAATTTTTTTTTTCCTCTCTTCATAATTACATCAAACCCAAATTTTAATCCTAATCCTAACCTAAATCTAAATCCTAATCCAAATCCTCTTATAAACCAAACGGCCCCTCAATTTTTTTTTAGAACGGCAAGTGGTGCAGTCGATGGAGCTCCGACTAATACCTTGGGTCAGCCTGTACTGATTACCCATCCTACCTGGAATGAGGATCTCCCCAGGTGGAACCCCCACATGTGATAAATATGGCTCATACGAAAATCGAACCCTCAACCTCCATATGAGCTCCGTACTAGCTCCCCACTATTTATTTCTATTTATTTAAATTTTGTATTCATTTCACATGGGTAAAGTGTAGTACAATGTTTGTTTTCTGTCATTTATGATGATAGGTAATTGGTCAAATGCCAGGATTCTAAGAGCATTGGACATTTCAATGGTTGCGTCTTCCCAGCGTCCTTGGGGGAAGACGCCGGTGAATACCGCCGCCAACCCCTAGGACGCTGGCGTCGTGTGATTCGGAAGCAAGATCCAGACGCTGAGACTTGGGAAAGAGACAAAGAAGATTTTTGAACGTTGGGAGCAAAATAGAGCTGTTTGACAAAACTTAATTTCGAAATTAACTTTTTTTTTTTTTTTTTTTTTTTTTGATTTAAATGTGTTTTTATGTGTTTTTCTAATGTGTGTTTTGCAGTTATAATGTGTTGTTGTGTTGTTATAATGTGTTGTTGTGTTTTTTTTCAGTTTTGAGGTTGAAGACGATGAACAGTGTTTTTTTTTATTTTTATAAGTAAATAACATTTTTTTATTTATCTTTTTTATATAAATAATAAATTGTTTAAATATATTTTTTTATATAAATAATAAATTGTTTAAATATATTTTTTTATATAAATAATAAATTGTTTAAATATAATTTTTATTATTTATAAAAAAAAATAATAATAAACATATATTTTTTTATTTATCTTTTTTATATAAATAAAAATTGTTTAAATATAATTTTTATTATTTATAAAAAAAAAAAAAAAATTTTTTTTTTTGAGCCATGACTCCGAATCCTCCCACTGCCAACAGTTTTAGCTTCAGAATCCTTCAGAATCCTCCTGCCACATGGCACTCTGTGATTGGTCGGTGAAAATCCTCCCAAGACTCCGAATCCCCCATTGCCAGGATTCTAATAAAATTTGACATTTAAATTGAATTTCTACGAAATATAGTACTACACAATTCCCTACGAGATATGATCGATCAGAAAGAGAGTGACAGATACTACTATGCAATTCCCTATATGATCAGGCGATACAAGAATTGATTGTAAGGGGACTCGGAGTGGCTGGCGGATTGCCTAGGGGTTTGCTCATACCGTCGGTATTACCACTCTATTGCCCAGCGGGTTGGCTAAGCGGTTTGGTGACCGGGTATATTACCCGTTGGTGAAGCCGTTGTTTTAAACGTTATATGGGGGTTTAATGTAACATTTAATTCTTTTGAAACTTGTCAAAAAGGAGCGTTGAGCATTCTTGGCTGTGATGATATTTTTCATGGCAGGATCTTGGCTGTGATTGTTTGGTCGGATCTTGGCTGTGATTTACTGGCCGGATCTTAGCTGTTAAAAAGATCTTGGCTGTGATGTTTGGCCGGATCTTGGCTGTGATGTTTGTTCGGATATTGAAAATTTGGCCGGAAATTTTTTTTCTTATTAATTAGAGGCTGTGATGATATTTTTCTTATTGATCCAAGTTGTGAAATTAGAACATGATTTAGAGATGATCTTGCATCTTGGCGGGGCAAATAAATTCAGAGGATGGTAAAATATTGCAACCTTTTGAATATTTGCTGCCATGGCAGATTTATCCACATGTTCCCATCGTCTAAACAGATCTAAGCCTCATTTTTTTTTTCTAATTAATGTTTGTGATTTTTTTTTGGGCAAATGGCACAAAAAAGCATCAAAGTTAGGGTCCATTTCCAATCAAGGTATCCAACTTTTTTTCTTGCATAAAAAGGTTCCCAACTTTTTTTTTTGGCGGATTTGGGTTTTTTACTAACGGGCGTTAACTCAGTTCGTTAGTAAGTTACATGTTTGGTCCTCGAGGTCGTTAACTCAGTTCATGCAACATCCAAAAACAATTTCGAATTTTTTTTTTACATGTTTGGTCCTCGAATTATTATACTCATTTCATGCAACATCCAAAAAAAAAATTCGAAAAATATTTAAAAAACATTATCAAAAAAGTATTTTCTTAAAATATTTATATATTACTTTTCAAATTACTTTTTTTTTTTACAAAAATATTTAAAAAAAATTAAAAAATATTTCGAAAAAATTAAAAATATTTTCGAAAAAATATTTCGAAAAAATTAAAAATATTTTCGAAAATTAAAAAAAAAAAAGGTTAAAAAAAGTTCAAAATTTTTAAAAAAATAAAAATAAAAAATTTGTTCGAAAAAATTAAAAAATATTTCGAAAAATATTTTAAAAAAAAAGTTCGAAATGTTTTTAAAAAAAAAGTATTTTTTTCGAAAATATTTTTAATTTTTTCGAAAATATATATATATATTTTTTTCAAATATTCTTTCGAAAATATTTTTAATTTTTTTTAAAAAAAAATAAAGAAAATTTTTTAATTTTTAATTTCGAAAAATAAAGAAAAATTTCGAAAAAATAAAAAAAAAAAATAAAAATATTAAAAAATATTTCGGAAAAAAAAATTTTCGAAAAATATTTAGAAAAAAAATTTTCGAAAAATATTTGAAAAAAAAATAAAAAAAAAGGTTCCAATTTTTTTTTAACAACTTTTTTCAAAAAAAAATTACAAATATTTTGCGAAAGTAATATTTTTAATTTTTTCGAAAATATTTTTTCGAAATATTTTTTTAATTTTTTTTTAATTTTTTTTATTTTTAAAAAAAAATTAAATATATTTTCGAAAAAATATTTAAAAAAAATATATATATATATTTTCGAAAAAATTAAAATTATTTTCGTAAAAATACTTTTTTTTTTAAAAAATTTCGAACTTTTTTTTTTTAATTTTTTTTCAAATATTTTTTGAAAATATTTTTTCGAAATTTTTTTCGAATTTTTTTTTAATTTTTTCGAACAAATTTTTTATTTTTTTTTTAAAAAAATTTTCGAACTTTTTTTTAACTTTTTTTTTTCGAAAAATTTTTTTCGAAATATTTTTTCGAAAATATTTTTAATTTTTTCGAAATATTTTTTAATTTTTTTTAAATATTTTTCTAAAAAAAAAGTAATTTAAAAAATAATATATAAATATTTTAAGAAAATATTTTTTTGATAATTTTTTTTTAAATATTTTTTGAATTTTTTTTTTGGATGTTGCATGAAATGAGTATAAGAATTCGAGGACCAAACATGTACAAAAAAAAATTCGAAATTGTTTTTGGATGTTGCATGAACTGAGTTAACGACCTCGAGGACCAAACATGTAACTTACTAACGAACTGAGTTAACGCCCGTTAGTAAAAAACCCAAATCTGCAAAAAAAAAAAAAAGTTGGGAACCTTTTTATGCAAGAAAAAAAGTTGGATACCTTGATTGGAAATGACCCCTAACTTTGATGCTTTTTTGTGCCAATTAATGTTTGTGATTTTTTTTTACACAACTTTTTTCCTAAAACATTTTGTGATTAGTTATAAAATGTTTTAGTTATAAATTGTGTAGTTTAATAGTTTAGGGGGAAAAATAAAAAATTTGGGAGGGCTGAAAAATAATGGGCGCGAGTGAAATTGGTTGGGAGGGCTGGTTGGGAGGGCTGGAAGGTTGAGCTGAGTTGGCATAATTTTATTGACTAAATTTGGGAGGGTTGGAAGTTTCACCATGATCACTCCTTGTCCCCTAACATAGCTGTACAATATGAAAAAGAAATGGGTTATACTGACATCACAGGGAGATTCTTTTTGTCCCTTTTGACTTTTCAGTATAACACAATTTTCTTTCAGTTTCTGTTCCGTATTTCTAACAGTTTTTAGCGTTTGACATATTAAATTTTATATTTTCTGTAAGGGCTAATAAATTTTATAATAAAACTAAAACTAAAAGTATTATTTTAAAATAAAAGTATATGTATTTATGTGAGAGAGAAAGAGTGAAATTGTAAAATGATTGTTTGAGAGAAATAAAATCCACCGTGTTACTCTCTTTTTCATTTTGTGAGCTATCCACATGTTTTAAAATCTAAACCTATTAACCAAACAAACAATATTAGGACTCATGTCAAACCTTTTGCTCAAAACCCATCAACTAAACGGGCCCTAAGTATTAACTAGAGGAGTGTTTATTTACATAAAAAAAAAAAAAAAAAAAAAAGAAAGAAAGATTGTATACTAAAATATTAATCTTCGTCATTTATTTTTTGATCAAATAAAAAAACCTACTTTCACCATATTTTCTTTAAAATAAATATCTTAAACACTGTATAAGGTGATGGCGTCACAAATGTAAAACTATATATATTTTCGTATGTTTTTCATAATTCGTGTAACATCTTGGAGTATCACTTAGGGAACGATTTTCTCAGTTTTTTAAGGGTTTTACAGCCCCCAAAACTTTTGTTTCATTGAAGATAAGTTATCATTTTAATAATTCAATATATCTATTTGTTGTTTGATTATTTGTTTCTCTTCTCTTCACCTTAACATTCTAGCTTAAGTTAATTAGTGTTTGCTTAGATCTAATGAAACCAAGTTATTGATCATTGATTTGTCGTCTTTTGTTTAATTGATTGCTTAAGCGTTAGGAGTAGGAAAATTGGCTATTTTCTTATATATGTTAGCTTGAACGTCATACTAAACGCAACCATAGAGTGCACTATTGGTTTTTCTCGTTGTATTTATTGTATGAAATGCGGCTTATAGATCCTAGAAAACTTAATAGACTTTAAGGTTTTTAGGGGAGACTTATACGTTCATAGAGTTGGGGACTTCGGCACCTCCCCACGATCGATATTAAGGAATACAACGCTTCAATTAAAACAAGGACGTGACAATTTGACAAATCAGTAGGAGATAACTAGGGTGTAAGGAAATCTAAGTGAACACGTTTTCCCTATTATAAGAGTTATCACTTTAATTTTCTCGTTTATTAGTTTAATTTAATTTTATTATTAGTTTTGGTTTAGTTAGCTAGTAGTTAAATCACCCACTCTTCAAACCCCGAGATTTTTACTTGCTTTTCATAAAATATAAAAATACAAAAAGAATCATCCCTCACCTTTAGACCTATCTCGACATACACTTCGGCCTTCACATACATTATTCCCCTAGAGAACGATTAATCCCCCGTGTCTTACCTATACTACACTACAACGGTTAGGTACACTGCCTAGGAGGATTGTAAAACTTTTTAGGAGGTCTTACAACCGCCGCATCAAGTTTTTGGCGCCGCTACCGGGGAATAGTATAGGTTTCGATTTCTATCTCGTTTAAATCTACTCACTAGATTCCTATCGAATGAGATTTTTATTTTCTTTTTATTAGCTTTCTTTTAGTCTATCTTTTATTTGTTCCATTTGTTTCATAATTCTCTTTATTTTCCATCATGGTGAATGAAGGCGTCTTTAAACCCCTTGACCAACCACTCTAAGCACACCAACCACACCAAGACCCACCTCAAGCCCGTACTCTAGGTGAGTACTCCAAATCAAGCCACCAAGGCTATCGAAACACCATTGAGGTCCCCCAAAGAGCCAATGTATCTCCTTTGCGATCCAACACCATCTGGTTGGTGCAAAACGGATGTGCATTCTATGGACTTCGTTCTAAAGATCCAAACCAACATCTGAAGGATTTTCTTAAAATTGTTGATTCCGTTGACCTTGATGTTGCTACTCAAGAGACGACGCGATTGCGTCTCTTCCAATTCTCTCTACGTGACCAAGCTAGTAATTGGATTGAGCATTTACCCGCGAGATCTATCTCAACATGGGATGATCTTACTTCTTGTTTCCTCGCTCAATTTTTTCCACCGGGGAGAAGTACCGAGCTAAGGAATGACATTTTGATGTTCCAACAAAGTCAAAGTGAAACCCTTTACGAAGCATGGACTCGTTTCAAGGACTTACTCCAAAAAGTCCGTCATCATGGCATTGATATTTGGCTTCAAATCCAAATTTTCTATGATCATGTCGACTACCTCACCAAGCAAGCCATTGGCCACGCAGCCGGTGGTAAGCTTCGTGAAAAGAATGCGAAAGATTCGTGGGACATTATAGAGGAACTCGCCTTCTATAATGACGAATCTTGGGAAGACCCTCATAAATTGAGCAAAATTGTTGATGCAATATCCTTGCCCAAAAATATCTCAAAAAATTCCGAAGAAAAGCTCTGTGAGCTGGAAAAAATGGTTGATTTCCCGTTGGAAAAACGGAGGAGGCCACCTGCACCCAATCAAGAAACGGTCAATTCTATTTCAAACCAAAAGCCAATCCCTTTATCTGAGTCACATTGTAGGGAAAATGCGGATTCCTTTCGAAAATATGCACACCCTTCCTCGCCTCCCCGCGAACTTAACCCAATCTTTGAAGCTCGAATGAAGGAGTATATGTCGGCACATTCCGAGAGATTGGCAAAATTTGAAGAAACCGTTTATAGACAACGAGAGGAGATGCAAGAAAAGATGGTGGAGATGATGAATCTATTAAAGGAATATACTAAGATGAAGGCTTCGAAAAAAGTGCTAGTGAGAAAAGAAGATCACATTTCCATCACCAGGAATGTGAATGCTATCTCTATCGTCTATGAAGGCAAAAATAAGGATGAGGGTCAAGCTAGTAATAAAGTGAATGGTGATAAATTTGATAAAAAAAAATAATTGGTTCCAAGAATAATGATGCGAAAATGTCATAAATGGTTTTGCAACCTTACAACAGGTTTTACTTCTCGAGGGATCTCAAGAGGCTTACAACCCCACCAGGCAGTGTACCTGACCGATGTAGTATAGTGTAGTGGTAAGTACGGGGGATTGATCGTTCTCCACAGGGAATAGTGTTCGTTAGGTATGAAAGACTACTCTAATAGGTCTAAGGGTTGAGGAAGATTCTTTTTTATGTTTTTATATTTTTATGAAAGCAAGTAAAATCTCGGGTTTGAAAGAGTGGGCGGAATTAGTTGCTAGTCAACTAACCCAAATAACTACAAATGCAAATAAAATAAATAACTGAAAATAAAATGTTGGTGAGAACTTAAGTGTAGAGAAATGTGTTCACTTAGATTTCCTTACTCCCTAACTATCTTTTACCGGTTGATTAGTGTGTATTAGTTGCGTGGATGACGGGTGTATTCCTTAATACCAATCGTGGGGTGGCGTACGTACTTCCCCAACTCTACAAGCTCCTACTTCACTCCTATGTCGAGCCGGCTAGGAAGCTCCTAACATGGGATCACTAGAATTCGCTTGTGCATTAAATACAACCATAAAAACCTTTAGTACGCATTTGGTTCATGTTTCTTAAGACGTTCAAGCAAGTTACCGAATAGGAAGTTAGCCAGTTTTCTTAAGCCTAACATAGATAAACAATCATCCAATACAACTAATAACACACTAATAACCAATAATCAATAGCTAAGTTTCATTAGATCTAAGCAAACACAAGATAAATCTAGCCTAACATGTTAAACAAAAGACAAGAACAAGATAAAATCAAACAACACATAGACATATTGAATGATTAATTGATAACTTATCTTTCAATGTAACATGGAAGATCTCAAGGCAAAAAGCCTTGAAAAAGATGCTAAAATCGTCTTAGGGTTTTCTCCCAAAAATTCCACACTAAGCTCTCTCCTAATGACAAAAAAATTAGAAAACTATATATAGACTTTTGGATCTGACGGCGTCACCTTATGGAGTGTGACGCCGTCACCTCGCCGCTTCTAGGGTTCCCGGATGGCCTTCTTGACGCCGTCCCTCTTTAGCTCTCCAAAATCCGTTCTGGCTTATCAAGGGTTGACGCCGTCAGATCTTGAACGTGACGCCGTCCCTCTTTGAATTAAGCCGTGACGCCCTTGATCAGGTTAAAGCGTGACGCCGTCAGAATTTACATGCAATTTTCACTGGCTTATCATGAGTAAATTTCACATCCACCTTTTCTTGCCAAGCCATGACGCCGTCCAGAGTAAAATCTGACGCCGTCAAAGGTAACTTTTAGCCGATTTTTGAGACTTTGTCGTTTTCTTCACTTTTATGCTCCAAAACGTCCAAAATGCCTCCTTTTCCAGATTTCTCCTCAAAAGTACCTAAAATGACAAAAGGAACGATTTAGGGCAATATTTGATCAAATAAATACGATTTAGGGCTTAAATGACCCCTTAAAAGCGGTACACTTTTCGCTTCATCAAATACCCTTACACTTGAGATTTGCTTGTCCTCAAGCAAATGCGCTTTTATTCTAATCAAAATACAGGTTAGGGGTCATTTAATGCAAACATAAAAGTAATTACAACAAATAATCGTTCCACTTCAATCATAATAAGCACGGAGATTATAAACTAGCACCTCACAAGTAGTGTTTAGATACTCACATCTCTCAAGTGTCATCAAAATAAATCTCATAAATGAAAACGGATAATATCTCTCACTACCTGTCATAGCAAATAGATTACCATAGGCTTGGGAAAGGATCGAAAACCTCCTCCACTAGGCGTAAGCACCTAAGATAAACTATCAAAGAGGGCTTTTAAATGGGTTATAACGTTAGGTGTAGGGAAAAGGAAAACACGGTTTTGTTGGATAAAGGATATTTTACTGGTGGCGAGTTAAAGATCTTGATCAATTACATGTACTATACAATGTTGCTAAGCCAAGACTCGACTCAATCTTAAGCTAGAAACAAAATAACAAAATAACAAAAACATAAAAAATAAACATAAAATGAAACGGGATGGTAGTCCGTATGTTTTTTCTATTTTTCTTTTTCTCATTTTTTTGTATTTTTCTTGATTTTTTTTTTTTTTTTTTTTTTTTTTTTTTTTTTTTTTTTTTTTTTTTTTGCATACACTTTTGCCCTACCATCCAAAATAATACATCATAGGGGCATTGCATTCCCCTTACACTTGAACTTTTACATAACTTTACAATTAACTGTTCTAATGACTCGAATTAAGATAATTGAAAAACTTGGAGTACTTTTAAAATATTTAGCACATATGGGGGTAATAAATGATGTTCTTCCCCATTACTCCATTACACTAGTACTTTACCCATGAGTCCCAATCGTCCCAAAACAATATGTACAAGGATATGACTCGACTTAGCAACCATGTAATCAACTAGATAATTAACTTGGGTTTAAACAAATGTTGTCACAATAATGCACTAAAAATGAGTGCATACAAGGTAGGCTAAGGCGATTTGGGTGTACATTTAAGTGGGGTGTAACAAATTCTTCCTTTAAGTAAAATGCTTAAAGGTCGAAACGAAAAGATAGGCTCTGAGGGGTGTACTAGGGGTATCGTGTACTAAAAATGAGTACAACGCAAAGGGTGTGGGAGAATTACTTGACCAATGTAGCCAAAGTAATTATAACAAAAACACAGGTGTAAAACAATGGGTTAATCCTAATGCCTCTTATCATGTAGTAAATCTAACTACACGAATGTAGTCTCACTTGTGGCCTCGGAATGGTCCTAACGCAAGTTCTAGAATCTAAGTGCTACCGGTACACACATCATAGCATAAATGCTTTTCCTACCAATTCTAGGGGCGAACCTCACATTTTTGGGGGTGGAAAATTTTTTAGTGGTACGGTTTTTGTGCTATTCATATAACTCCTATCCGTGAGACGCTCATTAAGATCAAAGTTTCACTCCTATATGTTGTAAAAAATTTTAAATTTGGCACTAAAATTACCTTAACAAGTATTTCTCTCAGTTTTATTACACATCTACTATTAAACAAACAAAAATCAAGCGCAATTGTATTCTCTAAAATCGTACTTTTACCCTCCCCTTACACTTAAGATGAACATTGTCCCCAATGTTCAAATAACAAGATGTAAAAGCATAAAGTAAAAGAATGAAATCAAATACTCCCCTGATTCGCTCGGTGGATAATGAAGTAACACGGTTAGATCTTCTTTCAAAATAATGTTGAAGCTCCATGACTAATGCATCGCCATAAGCTTGATCCAAAAACATTTCCTTGTCCAAAATAACCTGTTAAACCTGAGAAAACAAACACGAAAACCTGCATAACATCGGCGGGATAAAATCTATATATAAGGATATAATGCTTGTGGAATGATAACTTTGCAGATTCCTGGAGATTATAAGTTGGAGATTTTAATAAAAACTTTTTAAAAACAAAATTTTCAAAAATTTCTGAAAATTAAATCTGACGCCGTCAGGTTATAAACCCTGACGCCGTCAGAAATGACCTGACAAAAATTTTCATTTTAAGTTTCCGGAAAATTTCTGGAAAAACCTTTACCTTACTTCCTGGAAATCCTGCAAAACATCATTATGACTCGATACAAGCATTTGACTCAAACAAATACGAATATGTATGTTAATTTATTATTATTACGAATTCATGTTAATTTGTGTTCTAATAAACCGATTTAGATTTCCCTTACACTTATCTTTTGCAAAATACCTTTATATGTAGTTAAGACGAAGTTAAAAAACAAAATAAAGCATTTTCACAAATTACTTTTGAACATGAATCAATACTAATAAAAATTAAACACACATACGGAAACAAATAAAAACAAACAAACAAACAAATAAACACACAAAGCAAATAAAGCTTGGGTTGCCTCCCAAGAAGCGCTTTTCTTTATTAACGAGTCTTGTAGCTAGACTCAAAGTCACTCTACCCTATATAAGTGAGCTCGTCATCGAGGACGTCTTTAGGGTTAAGCTTGGGTTGAAGTTTCCTGTTGGTCCGCTTAGTACGATATATCTTTTCAAACTTCTCTCCATCCGGGTCATACAGTGTCATCTTAATATGCCATGACCCATCTCCATCTTTGGGTGGTTTGTCCCAACTCCACTTATGATCGTCTTCCTCACAAGTCCACTTATTCATTCCTAGGTTAATTGGCAAAACTCCTAGGAACTCAATCATCCTTCTAAAAACTAGAGGGTCTTCAAATGGATCCAATTCGGTGTCCCTAGCCAAGAGTTGTTCTACCGTATGTGTTCGGTTCACAAAGTCCTCTTCTAGGTAAAAATGGGCGTTGGGGTCCTATGAAGCCTCTATCTATCCAAGGTCCATATCTAGATGGTCTCCTATTCAACTCTAACCAATGGGGTGTCGGTTCATCACTAGTATCATAAGCATGTTTCTTCACATCATAGACTGACCAAGTATCTCCTTCTCCTACCGCTATCTTAGATTCCTTACAATCAATCTTAGCACTAGCGGTCGCCAAAAATCCTCTACCTATCAACAAGGGGCATGTAGGGTCGCTAACCATATCAAGGACGTGGAAATCGGCTAAAATGGTTAGTTTTCCAATGTGCACTAACACGTCCTTAACTACTCCAACCGGGTAAGCAACACTCCCATCCGCTAAACCTATTATCACCTCGGTTTCTTCAAGTTTTCCTAGTTTTAGAGAGGTGTAGAGAGGTAACGGAAGTAGGTTAAGGCTTGATCCAAGATCGGCTAATGTGTCATAAGCCTCCGAATTACCGATCTTGCAAGGTAGAACGAATAAGCCCGGGTCATCTAACTTCTTAGGTAGTTTGTTTTGAACGAAGGCGGTCCCTTTTTCGCCTAACTTGAGCTTCTTCTCATCCAACACATCAACAACCGGACTTTCAAGGTGGAGCTCCTTGAATTCTTCGTCAAGGTTTTGAGTGGGAGGTGTTTCAACTATGTTGTTGACCAATTTGGATGTCATAACTTCTTGGTCATTTGGAACGACTTGGGTTTGTTTGAAACACGTGCTCATGGAATTGACCGAATAATATTATGGACAAGAACTAGGGGACGAAACCGATGAAATAGCGTTGACGTTTAGTTTCGGGTTCTTGACCGTGTTGCTAGGGAGTGCTCCCATTTCTCGGTCATTGAGGGCTTTCAACAAGGTGTCAATCTTATTGGTCATCTCGCTTTGTTTTTGTTTGAAATCGGCTTCAAACTTGGCTAAACGAGCTTCTTGAGATGCCATAAATTGAGACATCAATCCTTCAAAGTTATTGGTACTTCCATTGCCGGAAGGATTGTTGTTGAAAGTACGGTTCGGGTTGGAACCGTTTGATTGGAAACGATTAGGTGGGTTGGAAGAATTGGGTTGTTGTGCGTTTTGGTTTTGTTTCCACCTAAGGTTCGGGTGATTTTTCCATGAAGGGTTGTATGTATCACCGTAATGGTTTGGCTCGGGTTTGAAAGTGTACCACTTGTCTCCCGCTCCGTCGGTACGCGAGGATGCGTAGTCCACAAAAGCTTGTTCGGGGAGTTCCATGCAATCACGAGTGTCGTGGGGACCACTACATAATTCACATGAAGAAGTGATTTTGTTCACTTGGCTTGAAAGTTTAGGAACCTCGTAGGATTTCATGAGAAACTTGACTTGGTCTTCAAGTTCTATGATCCTACGGTCGGAAGTGCTTGAATTGTTCGAAGGCAAAGATATTGCCTTGACCGTTTTATTCAAATCACGGGGATCACTCCAACTTTCGTTGTCATAAAGAGCAAGATCCTCTAGGAGAGCCCATGATTGTTCCGCACTTAGATCACGTAGCTTGCCACCGGCCGCTTGGTCAATGGTTTGCCTTGTGTAGAGATTGATATGGTCATAGAAGATTTGGATTTGGAGCCAAAGTTCTATGCCATGGTGAGGGACTTTTTGGAGTAAGTCCTTGAATCGAGTCCATGCCTCGTAGAGAGTTTCGCCTTGACGTTGTTGGAACATCAAGATATCATTCCTTAGCTTGGTAGTTCTTCCCGGTGGGAAAAACTGAGCAAGGAAACGAGTGGTGAGATCATCCCAAGAGGTGATGGATCCTGCGGGTTGACGTTCTAGCCATTGACTAGCTTGATCCCGCAGAGAGAATTGAAAGAGACGCAATCGGGTCGTCTCTCGAGTGGCAACATCAAGGTCTATAGAATCAACGATTTTAAGAAAGTCCTTGAGGTGTTGATTAGGATCTTCAGATCGAAGTCCATGGAATGCGCATCCGCTTTGCACCAACCGGATGGTGTCGGATCGCAAGGGTGTGACATTGGCTCCTTGAGTGAGCTCAATGGTGTTTCGATAGCCATGGTGGCTAGGACGGGAATACTCTCCTAAAGTACGGGCTCTAGGATGTGGTGGTTGTTGTGGTGGTGGGTTGTTGGGATTAAGGATATTACCATCTTCCATGATGTCGGATGGTATGGTTACGAACAAAGACACGAAGAAAATAGATAGACTAAAGAAAACCTAGAAAAATAAAACAAAAATCTCACTAGAAAGGAATCTAGTGAGTAGACCTATAAAGTAAAAATTCAACCTAAACAATAACTAATCCCCGGCAGCGGAGCCAAAAACTTGATGCGTGGTTTTGCAACCTTACAACAGGTTTTACCTCTCGAGGGATCTCAAGAGGCTTACAACCCCACCAGACAGTGTACCTGACCGATGTAGTATAGTGTAGTGGTAAGTACGGGGGATTGATCGTTCTCCACAGGGAATAGTGTTCGTTAGGTATGAAAGACTACTCTAATAGGTCTAAGGGTTGAGGAAGATTCTTTTTTATGTTTTTATATTTTTATGAAAGCAAGTAAAATCTCGGGTTTGAAAGAGTGGGCGGAATTAGTTGCTAGTCAACTAACCCAAATAACTACAAATGCAAATAAAATAAATAACTGAAAATAAAATGTTGGTGAGAACTTAAGTGTAGAGAAATGTGTTCACTTAGATTTCCTTACTCCCTAACTATCTTTTACCGGTTGATTAGTGTGTATTAGTTGCGTGGATGACGGGTGTATTCCTTAATACCAATCGTGGGGTGGCGTACGTACTTCCCCAACTCTACAAGCTCCTACTTCACTCCTATGTCGAGCCGGCTAGGAAGCTCCTAACATGGGATCACTAGAATTCGCTTGTGCATTAAATACAACCATAAAAACCTTTAGTACGCATTTGGTTCATGTTTCTTAAGACGTTCAAGCAAGTTACCGAATAGGAAGTTAGCCAGTTTTCTTAAGCCTAACATAGATAAACAATCATCCAATACAACTAATAACACACTAATAACCAATAATCAATAGCTAAGTTTCATTAGATCTAAGCAAACACAAGATAAATCTAGCCTAACATGTTAAACAAAAGACAAGAACAAGATAAAATCAAACAACACATAGACATATTGAATGATTAATTGATAACTTATCTTTCAATGTAACATGGAAGATCTCAAGGCAAAAAGCCTTGAAAAAGATGCTAAAATCGTCTTAGGGTTTTCTCCCAAAAATTCCACACTAAGCTCTCTCCTAATGACAAAAAAATTAGAAAACTATATATAGACTTTTGGATCTGACGGCGTCACCTTATGGAGTGTGACGCCGTCACCTCGCCGCTTCTAGGGTTCCCGGATGGCCTTCTTGACGCCGTCCCTCTTTAGCTCTCCAAAATCCGTTCTGGCTTATCAAGGGTTGACGCCGTCAGATCTTGAACGTGACGCCGTCCCTCTTTGAATTAAGCCGTGACGCCCTTGATCAGGTTAAAGCGTGACGCCGTCAGAATTTACATGCAATTTTCACTGGCTTATCATGAGTAAATTTCACATCCACCTTTTCTTGCCAAGCCATGACGCTGTCCAGAGTAAAATCTGACGCCGTCAAAGGTAACTTTTAGCCGATTTTTGAGACTTTGTCGTTTTCTTCACTTTTATGCTCCAAAAACGTCCAAAATGCCTCCTTTTCCAGATTTCTCCTCAAAAGTACCTAAAATGACAAAAGGAACGATTTAGGGCAATATTTGATCAAATAAATACGATTTAGGGCTTAAATGACCCCTTAAAAGCGGTACACTTTTCGCTTCATCAAATAATGAATGTGAAAATGTCATAAATAATAAATCATGTTTAGAGGAAGAGAAAAAACCACCCATGTGGAATTAAACGGGGGTAACGGGACGTGTACGGAAGAACCCAAATCTCATCCAATCAAATATTACTTAAAACATGATATTAACAAGAAAACCATCGACAACCTGATAAATAATTATAGATATAATGACTCATTGCGAAAGACCTTTAAGGGAGAGATGGATGAAGAGGAGTATGATACGTTACCCGCAGGACCTTTATACGAACATCTTCTTAAGAAGAATGTGGCTAAGAAACTTGTAGTTCATGGGAATTTCGAGATACCCTGTAGCATTGGTGATTTAAAATATATGAACGCTTTAGCCGATCATGGGTCCGATGTAAACATGATGCCGCTATCAATTTACAATAAGTTAACTAATGATAAACCGGCTAATACTAACCTTAGGCTTTCCTTAGCAAACCATTCTTATGTTTACCCTATAGGAATTACGGAGAATGTGCTAGTTGATGCAGCAAATCAAGTATACCTAGTTAACTTTGTGATTGTTGACATCGAGGAAGACAAGAATATGCCCCTAATATTAGGAACGCCATTCCTAGCTACGGCTAGAGCCACTATTAAATGTGGAGAAACGGTAATGATACTTAAGGCGGGTAAGAGTAAACTTAGGATGTATATGGTTCCTCGTTATCTAAGCTAATGTAAGAAAAAGAGAAAACTTGACATTGATCTAACGACCCCCCGAAATCATGTTAAGTAGAAGATTCTTGGATGGGAAGCAAGAATTAAAAATTACAAAGAACGTGAGATGAGAGGAGGGAGATGGAGAAGTGATGATTTCATGGAACAATACATGGCGGGGTATAATTGTTTCTTGTATGGCCATGATAAGGATAGTGTGGAGAACGTGAAGGAGAATGGAGTCACATAATAGGTCATGACTTTGAGTCTAGCTACAAGACTTGTAAATAAAGAAAATCGCTTCTTGGGAGGCAACCCAAGCTTTTTATTTGCTTATTTGACTTTTATTTTTGTTTGTGTCATATATATGTCTTATCATCATTGTTTACTCCTTCATGTTTCGAATGTAATTTGTGAAAATGCTTTATTTTGTTTTTAACCTCGTCCTAATTACATATAAAGGTATTTTACAAAAAGATAGGTGTAGGGAAGATCATATTTGTTTCAAAGAACGGATTTGAACATGAAAGTTAACAATTGATGATTAGCATATATTCTATCGTATTTGTGTATTTGTTTGAGTCAAATGCTTGTATCGAGTCATAATGAATGTTTTACAGAATTTCCATGTTTTAATAATTAGATTTTTCTAGAAATTTTTCAGGAAACAAAATGTAAAAATTCTGTCAGGTTTATCCTGAAGGCGTCAGGGTTTACAACCGACGGAGTTAGGCACTGTAGCAACAGTTTTCCTGATTTTTGTTTTTTTGTCGAAACTCTATTTTTGAAAATTTCCAGAATTTTTAAATTTCCAGGATTCTGTAAACATTTATTTTGCAAGCATTATATCTTATTTGCTTTCTAGGATTTTATTTTATTATATATAGTGTTTACAGCCAATTCTATGCGAGGTTTCGTGTTCTTTTTCTTAGTGATTTACAGGTTATATTGGATAAGAAGATGAAAGTATAAATTGTGTTAGCATTAAAGAAAAGTGATGGTAATTCTCAATTAAGAACTTTGTAACATGTTATAGATATGTTAGTTAAATGGGCAATGGACTTGGTAAATCTAATATTCCATAGGTTAAGTGTAAAATTCTTCTTTGTTTAAATGTAAACCAAGTCCATCTTAAGGCCCATGGGGCATTTCTTTCTAAGTATAAAAGCACATCATAACATCATTTGTAAGGTGTGCTTGAGTGTGTAAGTGTGTGTTTTATGAATAAAAGTTCTCTTATTTCTCTCTCTAAAACATACTTCATCTCTTGCCACCATACCATTCGTGCTTCATATATTAGTGATAAGGTTGATATATATAAGGTCCTACAAGTGGTATCAATCGCCTAACAATGATTTAGGAATGTTTTGAGTTTTGGTTTGTCACTTTTTTTTTTAAAAAAAAAAAAAAAAAAAAAAAAAATCTTTTTCACTCCTATTTTTTAAAAATGTTGCTTACTTTAACTGTTTTTTTGTGGTTTTAGCACTCTTTTGATTACAAACTAGTGTTATAAACACTTTATAGCAAGAAAGTTTCAAGCTTTATGGCTAAAAATTGATTTTTGAAATCGTACTTGTTGTGTTCTACAAACTTTCGAGTAATTTTATTATTGCTTAAAAGTGTTAAAGTTTGCAAGTTTCATTAAGTTTTAGTGTCTTTGAGCTTAGTTGTACAAGAAAATCTTGGTTAGAAACATTTCTTGGTCGAATTTAACTGAATTGGAAAAACAGTCAAACTTTCGAGTAAGCCCTTAAACCCTAAAGTTTTGAGTAAGTCTATTCTGACCAACTTTCGAGGAACTAAAACCCTAAAGTTTCGAGCAACTACATACGGTGGTCTCTTCAAGGTTTTTTGATTACTCAGTGCTTTACTCTCTTGTATAAGGTAGAAAAGCACTTCAACTATTGGGAATTCTTCTAATTTGTATAAATTAGAAAGATAAAAGTTTCGAGCAGCTTAAAGTTTCGAGCAAACTTAAAAGTTTTGAGCAACTTAAAAGTTTCGAGCAAGTAACAAAGTTTCGAGCAAGTGAGAAAGTTTCGAGTAAGTGACAAAGTTTTGAGTAAGTGTTGACAAAACTTCAAACGGCTATAACTTTTGAACCGTAACTCCGTTTTCGACGTACTACCTATGAAAACGAACATGAGACCGAGGAGAACGACACGTTGAATAAACATAAACCCAAACTTCGAAGCCCAAAATCTCTCCGAAAGGAAGTTATCGACGTTTTTAAGATTTCAGACCAAATTTTCACTACAACAACTTGCATTAACTTACTACAAACTCAACTCCTACATCGTTGAACCGATCCAAGATCAACTTTATCATACATCAATGGCAACTCAGCAAGATATTCATGCAGCTGGTGTTGAAAACCGTCCTCCCATGCGGTCAAAGGGTGGATACTCACAGTGGGCTAGTCGTATGATGCGTTATCTTAAGAGAAAACAAAACGGAAAACTTCTTGTCAAATCCGTTTTGGAATGACCCTTTAAACTACGACAATTCCTAGACCCTGGAGATCCTAATGGAACTCCCCTAATACAAGCATTCTACAGAGATCAGACTGAGGCTAAGTACACTGAGGAAGACAAACTACAAATTGCAGCTGATGATCTGGCATTTCATCTAGTCGTTCTTGGGCCACCTGAAACGACTTATGCAACTGTGGATAGTGAAGGAAGTGCTCATGTATTATGGGAAAGAGTCAAGAGGTTAATGTACGGGACAGACATCGGGAAACAGGAAATGGAAACACAACTGCTCAAGGAATTACACAAGTTCACTTCAATTGCTGGTGAATCAATAGAGTCGTACTATCACAGGTTCTGTAAGATCATGAATGACTTATCCAGACACAACTTCACACAAAAGAACATAGCTAACAACACCAAGTTTCTGAACGAGTTACAACCAGAATGGGGAAGATACGCCACCATTGTTTATCAGACAAAGAACTTGCATGAAGTTAACTATGATCAGTTGTACGACTTCTTAAAGCAGAACCAAGCTGAGGCAAATGAAGTCAGGGCAGAATTACTTGGTAAAAAGCATGATCCTCTCGCATTCATTGCTAACACACCAACACCTTTACCAGTGAACACACCACATCAACCATCATCATCTTCCACTCACAACTACATACAACCACAATACATTCCACAACCAACTACTGTCATCCCGCAACAACAATTCTACCCACAACAACAACATGTTATTCTGCAACAACAATATACACAATTCCAAGAACCAGAATTCACTGACAACGATGAATTTACTGCTACTTTGACACAAGCATTTGCTTATTTGACAAAGGTATTCCAAGGACGCTATTCTACACCAACAAACAACAACCAAATGATTTCATCGAACACTCGCAATAAGCAGATTGCTCAGCCGAGTTTCAATTTGGGTCAAGGAGGACAAATGGTTGAAGTTATTGGGAATCAGAAAGGATATGCTATTGGACTTCATTTGGGTAATCAGAATATGCAGAATGCAGGACAGTATGCAGGTAATCAGTTGGGTCAATATGCATGGAATCAGATGGGTCAGTTTTTTGGAAATTAGAGGGGTAATGTTGAGAATCAGACAGTGGGTAATCAGATTGGGAATGTTGCAGCTCTAGTTGTTGGGACATATGGAAATGTGAATCAGGGTAATCCGATGAAGTGTTTCAATTGTTAGGGTGTAGGTCATATTATAAAGAACTGTCCTACTAAGCCGAGAAAGAAGGATATAGCGTATCTGCAGAAAGTGTTGCTGTTGGCACAAAAAGAAGAAGTAGGGTTCCAGTTGAATGCTGAGGAAAATGATTTTATGTATCTCATGGATGATCGAGAGGATATCAATGCAAACTGCATCTTTATGGAAAATCTTCAGGAGGCTAAGTACGACACGGATTCTGACACACCTCCTGTTTATGACACCAATGCACTCTCTGAGGTACAATTATTCAAAACATGCCACAATAATGATATATTTGATATGTCTCCTCATGAGGAACAACATTCTGAGACTCCAACACCCACCTATGATACATACCTGGACTAGCCGAGTAGTAGCAATATTGATTCGGCAACTCTAGATATGAATCATAGTGGAAGCTCATTTTCACATCATGCTGAGAATGATGAGGAAACACGTGCTCTCTTTGAATCACTATTGAATAATTTTAGCATTGAAATTGAGAAAGTGAAAAAGGTCAATCGCGAAGTTAAGGCCGCGAATGAGAAATTGACCGCTGAGCTTAAGAGATACAAGGAAAATGAAAAAAGTTTTCAGATTCATATAAAACGCAAGTCAGAATTTGAAATTGGTTGCAAGAAGTTACTTGTTAAAGATAGGCAATTGCAAAACAAATTTGATGAACTTCAAATTAGTTCGACAAAAACCATCAACTCTTTAAAACAAGAAATTTCTGATTTAAGAAACCAACTTTCAAAACAAAAATCAGCTTATACCAATCTTGAAAAAGAACGGGATGAGTTGAAAAAGGACTTTGGAAAGAAAGAAGATAAACTTTTGGACGAAATCATTGAGTCAGAACATAAGATCGAAAAACTTGAAAACTTACTGGTTAAAACGGGTCATTCAAGTCAAACAATTCATATGATTACTAGTCAAACTAATCCGCTTTACCATACAAAACAAAAAATGGCTCTAGGTAACAAAACTCCTTGCAATCTCAAGAAAGCTCAGAATGAACATAATACTTTTTATAATGGAAATGTTTTGATTACTAAGCATGATCCTCCTATTGTTCGTGATTATGTGGAATCGATAGAACTTCCTGAAGAGAGTAGATCAAAAATGAAACAAAAGAACTGTTGGGTCAAGAATTTGACCCAATTACCCAGACAAGGATTTGAAAATAAAATAGCCTAACTCACTAAATAAAATAGTGGGTCACTTACTGATACGGATTCATTGAGTGTTGTATAAAGCTCTTTGTACTGAAGAAACATTTTACTTACTGATGCGGTGTCAGTGAGTAAAGTATATGAGCGACAAACAACTCTAGTGTCATTGAGATTTGACAAATGTCTCAGTGACCCTGAAGACGCTATCTCTACAAGCAGATTGAAAAATATGGGCGAGAACTTCCAAAAATGGAAGTCAGACAAAGTACAAGAAATTGCCATAAGAGTTGCAATATTTATTATGACTGTTTCAAAAGGGATGTTGGTGCTTTTCCAAAAAAGGAAGATGAAGATGAAGAGGGACCACTTGATTTAGACATCTCACCAACCATCCCATGGTTTCATTGTGTTTTTACCTATATATATGTTTGCTTTGTAATAGGGATAGTGTGGATTCTAAACAAACAAATAATACTTAGTATTAGCTGATAGGATCATCCTCTCATTGAATCTCAAGCATAGCTTGGATCAATGAGAGTTTATTTTTACCCAAAGGGGATAGTATACCGCAATTATCCCCTTAAAGAAGCTGAAGATGTTATCATGTAGTCAAGTGGGTATTGAGTAATCTTGTAATATTTGTTCATCATTATTAATGAATTTGTTCTTTAATTCTATCAAGATTTACTTAGTTTTCATGGACCAACAAGTAGTATCAGAGCGGGTGGATTATTCTTATGATCCAGATCCGTTCATGACTGCTAATAATTTTCTTCAATGTCAAAAAAATAAATGTGAGATCTTCAAAAACTGCTACTGCTATAGCAATTTTTGAGGGGGATAGACACATTTATTGGTGACTGAAAAGACATAACCCTTCCCTGAATCTCAAAAATAATACACACCCACCACACAAATCTTATCCCCACCAAACAAAATCCTATCCCTACCAAACAAATCTTCAAACCAAAAACTCCCAAATCCCCCACACACCCCAGATCTACGCACAAAAAAACCCAAAATCCAACCCAGATCCGATCAATCCCACAACAACAAAAAACAACATACATAAAAAAAAACCATAAATTAAATACAAAACACTCAAAAACCACAACGATCAAAACCATATCAGTCAAATAACTTTTTTATCTCATCTTCAAGAGGTATAACCTCTCGATCTGAAATCCAGATTCCAAATCAACATCCCACAAAAATTAATCAAAATAGATCAAGAAAACCAAGAAAAACCCAACACACACACACCAACTCTTCATATAGTCAACTCACTTCATCTTCTTTCCCTTAAATCACTCAACAAAACTGAAAAAAAAAGAGATAAACAACACTTAAAAATCATCACTACTCTCTCGCTCTCTCATCATAACTTTCGATAAAAAAAAGAAACCCAGAACCAGCGCCCGTAGTTTCTACGACAGCGGCGAGGTGGTGGTCGGATGATAGTGTCCTCGTGATAATTGTGACTCAGGGAGTGGTAATGATGAGGCATGGGTGTGTTATTTTCAATGATTGGAAGACAAATAGTGGTTGAAGATGAAAATGAGTTTGAATCTGAAGTTGTTTATCAGTTTGTGATGTTGTGATCTTGTGGTATACATCAGAATGTGAGTTTTGATATCATTATTTGTGATAGGGATTGATATGAAAATCAGTTGGTGGGCTCAGTTATTTCTACAGGGTGCTGATTAGAACAATCCGGCAGTGTTAATGAGTTGTAACTCAGGGAATGTGAATGTGTTATAAGAAAACCACACAAGTCCTTGAACTCGTGATTCTAAATCTTAGTCACTGAATGAGTCATTAAAACTCAAGTCTGAAATCCAACTCCTAAAACACGGTGTCTGATAATGGTGTTAGGGTATAATTCCTGTCAGTGAATGTAAGATAGAGTGTGACTGGAAATCAGAGGTTGTATTTTCAGGCATAGCCTGAACGAGTTATTATTCTCATCTGTATCCTGAGAAAGTCAGGCTGTAACTAAAAGGGAGTGATAAAACTCATAGCATGACAACGTGATTCGAGTCAGAATATTGTGACTCAGGGAGTGCTAATGTTCGGGTAGAACCAGAATTCGATTGTATCACGGCGTGTTGAAGTATCAGGGAGTGTTAATGTGGTTGTAGGGCTGAGACTGAACGAGTGGTAAAAGAATTAAGGGAAGGTTGATATGGTGACTTAGGATGTGGTTGAGAAAAATGTTCTCATCAGGGACTGAAATATGATTTAGTGTGTTTTGATGTTTGAGAAACTTATGGGTAAACAAACTCAGGGAGTTGGGAAGATTAAAGAAGGGATGAAACATGGGAATATTTCTCTCCTTATATTCAGTTCACTGAGCCCAAGAGTCTATAAAAACCAAATTGACCCTGAACCCAGATACCCTAGTCACTGAACCGGTCATTGAACCCCTTGAACCCAGTCACTGAACCGGTCATTGGACCCCCTAAACCCTCAGAGCTGAACCCCTGAAACGTGGTCACTGAACCCATAAACATTACTCACTGACCCCCTTGGTCACTGAACCCCCTGGTGACTGAACCCCTGGTAACTGAACCAAGTCACTGAATCTATGAGCCTACCCACTAAACCCATGAACTCACTGAACCCCCTGAACCCTACTCAGTGAACCCCAGTCACTGAACTTCAGGAACTGAACCTAGTTATACAACCTGAACCTGATTGTTCATAAATAGTACCTAAACCTCATTTAATACCAACCATTTTAGGCTATTTGTATATTCAAATAGGGGGAGATTTTTGGGTCAAGAATTTGACCCAATTACCCTGACAAGGATTTGAAAATAAAATAGCCTAACTCATTAAATAAAATAGTGGGTCACTCATTCATACAGATTCAGTGAGTGTTGTATAAAGCTCTTTGTACTGAAGAAACAATTTACTTACTGATGCGGTGTCAGTGAGTAAAGTATATGAGCGAAAAACAACTCTAGTGTCACTGAGATTTGACAAATGTCTCAGTGACCCTGAAGACGCTATCTCTACAAGCAGACTGAAAAATATGGGCGGGAACTTCCAAAAAGGGAAGACAGACAAAGTACAAGAAATTGCCATAAGAGTTGGAATATTTATTATAACTGTTTCAAAAGGGATGTTGGTGCTTTTCCAAAAGAGGAAGATGAAGAGGGACCACTTGATGCAAACATCTCACCAACCATCACATGGTGTCTTTGTATTTTTTACCTATATATATGTTTGCTTTGTAATAGGGATAGTGTGGATTCTAAACAAACAAATAATACTTAGTATTAGTTGATAGGATCATCCTCTCATTGAATCTCAAGCATAGCTTGGATCAATGAGAGTTTATTTTTCACCCAAAGGGGATAGTATACCGTAATTATCCATTTGAAGAAGCTGAAGATGTTATCATGTAGTCAAGTGGGTATTGAGTAATCTTGTAACATTTATTCATCATTATTAATGAATTTGTTCTTTATTTTTTTTTATCAAGATTTACTCAATTTTCATGGACCAACGAGAACCCAGAATTAAAACCACTAGATTACAACAAACTGAACAAACTTTTTTGAATTACTTTTGTTCCACAAAAACAAACATTTGAGTTTTCCAAAAACCCAGGCATCTCAAAACAAGTTTCTAAACCATTAGTTGTTTCCAAATCTCTTTCAAACATGGAACAGATGTATTTAAACAACACTTTTAATACAAGTGCTGCCAGAGGATTTCTTGATGATATTAAAACCAGACTTGGGCAACTTCAAACGACTTTAGAATCTAAAATGAGACAGACTGAGAACAATTGGAATTCAATGGTCCATTTATAGCTGAAAAAGATTCTTGAAAGTGAATTTGCTCCTCAAATTAATAACATTAATGCACGAGTAATTCATTTTGAACAAGCTATATTAATTGAAACAGTTGAATTTGTCAAGGACCATAAATCCCTGATAAAGAAAGCTAATGAATCTATTGGAAAATCAAAGTTTTGAAAAATTTAAATGATTCTCTTCGAAGGAGTTATGTCTACTGATATTATGTCCATCATTTTACAAACATATTCTGTTGAAGACGATGAAAAATTGCGAGCTGAGACCTCCGCAATTGTTTCAAAATATGAAAATGCTCTTATAAAACTTGAAAAAGAAAATGTGTCATATTTTAAACAACTTGATCGAAAAAACGAAGAATGCAAGTATGACAAACTGTCGTATGAGCGTGCCTTCAAGAACATGAAAGAGCAAAATGATCTTTTGAGGGCTCAGCTAGAAAGTCAAAAAGGGAAGGGTGTAGATACCAAGTTTGCAAAACCATCGACTTCGGACAAACCTAATACTTCTAAACAGGTTGAAAAACCAAAAATGTCAATTTCTTAGTTTGCTCCAAAAGTCAATGACAAAAATGATTTAACAAAACCAGTCACTCCACAACCTTTACCGAAGCAAAATGATAAGTTTGTTGATAAAGGAAAAGCGGTTGTCAAAACAAAAGTGATATCACCTGGCCTTTATAGGACTAGTCCCACTATTGCGTTTGCCTCCACATCTAAAACATATGGGACAAACGACATAAGCTTAAATGATAATCCTAAAGAGTCTAGGAACGCTAAATCCACTTCTAAGGACAACAATGTGAATCCTAATGCATGTGTCTTACCTTCTACAGGACTAGAAAGCACCTCTAGGAGCAGCAGACTACAACCTAGGAGCAATACAAAGAACAATAGAGTCTCGCATGTCTCTAAGAGTAGATGCTTGAATAAAGTTAGAGAACACCCTAGGAATTTACTGCTTTGTAATAAGAGACATATTTCATCTGAATGTAATGTCAAACGTACTGTTTCTAATGCATGTAATGACTTTGTTTGTTTAATGTGCAAGAAAAGCTTATTTAATGATATTCATGATGATTATGTGTCTAAAAATGTGAATGTTAAACCTGAACAGAAAAATGTTCCAAAAAGAACTAGTCCTAGATCCATAGGAAGACTAGTTGCACGACTTAGGTCAACCACTAGTAGTAAAATGCCTAGTAGTTACCTTAAGAACTATATATGGAAACCAATGGGTAGAGTGTTCATACTTCAGAATGGTAGATGGAATGATGTTCCAATTGTACCAGTAGAAACTTTCTATGAGTGTGATCCAGATTTTACTCCTAACCCCAAGGAACCAACTTCAAAACGGTTTCCAAAAACAAACTCTTCTGTTATTCGTAGGTTATTGAAATATGTCTTTGGATCGTCGACTCGGGTTGCTCCAAGCACATGACTGGGAATCTGAAGCTGCTGATCAATTTCGTCTAGAAATTTATGGGAATTGTGTGCTTTGGAAATGATCATGTAGCAGCTATTCTAGGTTATGGAGATCTTCAATTTGGGAATTATTTGATCACTCGAGTTCACAATGTCGAAGGGTTGGGACACAATATGTTTTCAGTCAGACAGTTTTGTGATGCAGATTTAGAGGTTGCATTTAGGAAAAATACATGCTTCACTAGAAATTTGGAAGGCGAAGACTGGAAATCGCGGCACAAATTTGTATGCTATAGACATCAACCAAATGGCCTTTTCATCACGAATATGTCTTATGACAAGAGCATCTGGAACAAAATCCTGGCTGTGGAATAGAAGATTATCCCATCTAAATTTTGACACAATCAACATATTAGCCAAAGACAACATTTTCACCGGATTCCCTAAGCTCAAGTACGCCAAGGAACCCCTTTTTCAATATTGGGAACTTGGAAAAAGCAAAACGGCATCATATAAACTCAAAACAGTACCCAGTTCGGAAGCTAAGTTACATATGTTGCACATGGACTTATGTGGCCCAATGAGAGTTGAAAGCATAAACGGAAAGAAGTATATTCTTGTTATCATCGATGACTATTCAAGATATACATGGGTAAGGTTTATGAGGTCAAAAGATGAAGCACCAAGCATCGTCATTACCTTTCTGAAGCGTATTCAAGTCCT